>JARHVA010001675.1:485000-1085000 GCA_037957365.1 Torreya grandis
TATTGACAAACATATTTTATGCAGTTATTATCATATTAAGTTTATGCATTCCATCATTATTTTAAACAACATTTTTGTCTTATCACTAGAAAACCAAGTGCCAATATTAATCGAGATATAAACAAAGACCAAAGAGTCCATATTCTCTTTATGGATATTATAATCACCTCAACATATTAAATTCAAAATTTGATCTCTTTTAACTAAATTATGCAACATGTTGGCTCATACCTTATATATGAAAGCTTTGAATGTGTTATATATTATTCAAATTATTTAGATTCAAGACCTCACACATTATTTCAAGGAAATGTTTATTAAATCATAAGGGTGAGAAAAAATGGCCATCTTACACCTTAACCTAAACACATGTCTTACTAAATGGACGCACAAAATTAGACTTGTACCCAAAACACATCCTTATTTATTGATGCATAAAAATAAATACAAATATTTCATTTACCAACTATGTTTTACTACTAAATTATAAAAAAACATTACAATTAGGTCTCATTGACTAGTTATAGTAATATTACGGAATAGACATGAAACAATAAGATGTATTTTAATGTAAAGAGCTTAGACTATTATAAGTCAAATAAAACAAACATATTGACACATTTTTAATTATGAAATTTAAAATCATATTATATTCTTATAATCATTTCAAAAAAAAACTCAAAAATTGGTTCTAAATTTTTTTTATGCCACTTAGAGAGGATGGTGAAATAATAATTGCTATTACATCTCCCCTTTTATACATATTTATTATGTTAATTTTTGTATCTAAAACTCAATTTTATGAAATTATTGTCATCAAGTTTATGTGCACCATAATATTTTTAAACATCAAATTTATTTTTTGTTTTATATCTTGGACAAACATATTTTATGTAGTTGCTGCTACTAATATTTTACAATAAAACATTTTTCAAATTTCATCATTTTATCCTATGTCATTGATAATATTAATTTGTAAATTTATTATTGTAAATTGTATGTAAACATTAATTTTTAAAACAAACTTTGATAAGTACTTATTTTAAGCATTATGCATCCCCTTTTCCAATCTGTATTTATGGTGTTTATTATTTATCATTAACAAACCTATTTTATGTAGCTATTATCATATTAGTTTTATGCGATCCATCATTATTTTAAACAACCAATTTTTACCATCACTAGAAAAATAAGTTATAGTATTAATCATGGTGTAAATAAATTTCAATGAGTTTATATTGTCTTTAGGGTTATTATAATCACCCCAACATATTAGATGCAAAATTCAATTTTTTTAATTTAAATTATAAAATAAGTTGGAACATACCCTATCAATGTAAATATTTGATAGTGTTTTATAATTTTTAGATGATTTAATTACAAGTCCCTACACATTATCTATAGTTAAATGTTTATTAAAAAATAAGGATGAAAAAATGGCTTTCTTAGTCTCCAACTTAAGCACATGTCTAACTCAATGGACACACAAAAATAGGCTTGTACCCAAACACATCCTTATTTATTGATGTATAATTGATAATTAAAAATATCTTATTTCCAAACTAAGCTTACCTACTAAACTATGAAAAAAATATTACTACTAAATCTAATTAACTAGTTATGGTATGATTAAGAAATAAACATGAAACATTTAAGTTCTTTTTTGGTGAAGATAGCTTGGAGTATTCCAATTTAATTAAAACAAACAAATTAACACATTCAAGTATGTATTTATAATTCATATTTAAATGATAAATATATTAAGTAGTGGATTAGGTATACTACTAATAGGTTATTTAATTTTTCACTTGGAGTCCATTAGATATTCACATTTAGGGTTTTTATATAGGGAATTCTAAATCATGAATGTTTGAAATGACCATTCCAACATAAACTTCAAATTATTTTTCTTTATAACTACATCGAAACCTAATCCCATTATGTAATGGGTATGTATAAAATAATATTTCAAAAATCTAAACTTAAAACATTTTTATTATGGATAGAGAATGACGTTAGAAATGTCGAGGATGTAAATTAATTATTTTGACAAGAGAAATTACAATTAATTTGAATGTCCTTGATAAAGGTCAAATTATGGTCAGTAAACATGATAAATTGGATTTTATGTAAAATAATACATTATTATTCATTAGGTAATTTTATCCTATTTAGTATGATATGTATCAATATTATTGTGTGTTATTTTAATTTGAATGTCCGTGATAAAGGTCAAATTATGGTAAGTAAACATGAGAAATTGGATTTTATGTCAAATCATACATTAGTATTCATTAGGTAATTTTATCCTATTTAGGATGTTATGTATCAATATTATTGTATATAATAACACACTGAGAATTAAAAGTACTATTATTCATAATTACATATTGAGCATAAAAAACTACACAATACATAGTAATATTTATATACAATTTTTTTTCAATTCTCAATATGTAAATATACACAATGGTATTTATAAATAATTTTGGTGTGGATTTACATTAAGTGGTAGTATTTTTTTTTAAATAAATTATTTGTCAATAAAACATTTGTAAAATAATTTTTATTTTTATCAATATAATATCACTTTAAAATAACTAAGCACTTATGGAGGATGGTTAAATAATAGTTATTATTTCATCCCCATTTTAATACATCTTTATTATG
Organism: Torreya grandis; assembly: GCA_037957365.1. NCBI lineage: Eukaryota > Viridiplantae > Streptophyta > Pinopsida > Cupressales > Taxaceae > Torreya > Torreya grandis. The sequence continues at coordinate 487,671 of JARHVA010001675.1, forward strand.
CTATTTTTTTCTCATTAACAAACATATTTTATATATCTATTGTTGGATTAAGTTTATGTGGTATATCATTATTTTAAATAACTATTTTCCCACCACTAGAAAACCAAGTGCCAATATTAATCATGGTGAAAACAAATCCCAACGAGACCATATTATCTTTAGATATATTATAATCACCCCAACATAATAAATTCTATTATTTATAATACTATATAAAACTATATTTAAATACTACTTTGTATAGTTTCATACATATTATTCTAAGGATAATTAATAGGAGATATGCTAGTTAAATTGAAAAAAAGAAGTTAAAATGATGAAATAACATAATCTAGTATTTTTTTTGTTTTATCAAGAGGGGTCCTATTTATATAATATACAAATGAAAGAAATATTGCCTTTGAACCAACTATTTAACATAATAATATATGCTAGTTAAATTAAAATAATAAGTTTGAATGCTGAAATAATATCATTTATTTATTTTTGTTTTGATGCAAAGCACAAACTTATAGAGGTCATAAATTTCAACTCATAACCCCATTTTAGCTCTCATTTATGCTAAAATTTCCATCTTTAAAATTTAAATTTAGATATTAGTTGATATATCTACTTAGGTATGTTTTCAAAACTTTTTGGATGCCATACATAGCCATCCAAGGGTCTGAAATAGAATTTTATTTTTTCTAGGTTTTTTCTATTTTTAGAATTAGCATATTTTTTAAACCATACATTAAATTCAATTCAAATTAATCCAACAGGATAAATTTAGTGTTTATGAGATATGTGGATATTTTTAGATTAGCAAGAGCTTGCATGTGAAACTTAAGAAAAATAGCAGGTCGATTTTTTATTTTTATTTTTTGAATTTTGTATGTCAACTCAAATTCCAATAGGTTTATTTATGATCTTGTATGCATTTATTTTGTTTATTCATTATATAAATCAATAAAGGTTATTTTTTATAAGTTCTATGTATTTTGCCTCTAGATTTATTTTCCTTAATAATATTCAGGTTCATTATGTTTAATTAAGAGGGGCCCTATTTCCTTGAATATACAAAATAAAGAAATATAATATATGTGTATCTATTATTTAACTATTTTTCATTATTAAGGTTAAGGCCCCATAAAGTGAAAATTAAAAAATTTAACAACTAAAGGTGAAGAATGCTTTTATATCACTTAAATGTGCTAGAAAAAAACCTAGTGAAAGTATCACAAGGATTAAAAGGGAACAATATCCAAATAGAAATAAGGGACCATGTAATAAATAAACTTAATAAGGAAATAAATGATAGGTTAAGTCTCTAATGGTGAAATGTTTATAAATCCCCATTTCATCAAATCCAACTTGAAAATACCCTAAAGGATTATAGGAAATGCTAATGTGTCATGTAGCAAAGTCAATTAAGATATGTCAAAAATAATGTGTTGATCTAATTCTAGTTGACATTAGTTTCTCTTGAGGGTTATAGGGAATGTTGGTGTGTCATGTAGAAAAGTTAGTTAAGATATGTCAAAAATAATGTGTTTATATAATTTTAGTTGAAACTAATTTCTATTGAATAAATGTTAAGGTAAACTTGTTGAGCATGGTCATTGATGTTTGGTTGTCATTGATGTTAAAGAGAGCATGTAGTACTAGTGCATTAATGCAAAAGTGATCATATTGATAGTTTAGAGAGTGTTTGACTTAGTGAAACTATTGACTGATGATTTTGATGGTATAAAAATATTTAAAATACCCTATGGGATTTTATTAGTGCTTAGAGTTCTTGTGGAAGTGAAAGAAATTCATCATAGTGGTCAATTGTTTGTCTAGGTTCAAGTAGTCATCTTGAAAAATAAAGCTGAGTACGTAGATTGATGACATAATATTTAACATGTGTGAAGATTTAAAGATAAAATTGATAAATGGATGGATTCCCCTATGAAATTTTATTGGTTGAGAGTATTAAAAGTTAATAAGGTACAAATTTGGATTTTTAGATAGAATTTAATAAGTTCCCATACTTGGCCAAATTTGTGATATCAAAGATCTATGATGATAATTTAATCGGATCATAGATCTAATGGTAAGAATTTAATTTTATCAGATAAATATCAAATGGCATGGTTCAAAGTCAAAAATTCAAGATTTCATATGCTATTGACATGTGTCACAATCATGGAGCTTGAGGAGTAGATATAATGATGAGCATGAAACCTGTTAAAAAATATCAATAGTGAGAACATGATTACACAGATTATGATCCAACTAAGTGTATCAAGTCAAATATTCAAGATTTAAAATGGGGTTCTCAAGTGCTAAAATTTCATTGGATTCAAATAATCAATATGCTCAAAAGGCACGTGAGGCTTCCAAGTGGTGGAAGTTCATTAGAAGACTATTTGTAGGGTATGCAGAGGGCACATAAAGCTTCCAAGTGACTCAATCATGAAAGCATGGATCTAAGATCAATGGTGAGAATTGTAAGGTAATGACTAGGATAATACAATTATATAAATGACACATATTTATTAAACATTTCCAAGGATCATGAGATGAATTGAAATTGTCTAATGTTTAACATTTTCTCAGTGACCATTAGAATTTGAATATCCAAATTAACAAGGGAAAACCACTCTATAGGTTTTGAGCTATATCTTTTTATCTAGGAAAAATTTCATGGTGGTGTAAACATAAACATTGTAGAGGACTTAAAGATACTTCAAAAAAATCTAGTTATAAGGTTTTAATGTTTATACAGTCAAAGTTATGGAGCTTCAAATTTAACTATATGTTCATTCATGGTGTTTCTATGTATAGAATATTGTTCAAGAAATTTATGCTTTAGTATAAGAGTGTTTTGGTGGGATTAATCATTTGAATATATCTTATAGGTCATATGGATTGGACCCATGTATTTTAAATTAATATTGTGTTCTTATTTTGCTTGATGAAAGCTAGAAGAGTAATAATACCTATAAGGGTTATTAAGGCCTAATGGAAAGGCATAGCTACTTAAGTGTGACACATAGATGTTATGGATGACATGTGAATATGGTATTGAGCTATGTGTTAGATTTTTATATGTCTTAAGGGTTAAGGCAAGTATTATGGATGACCTAGAAGTTGATATGCATGAATAATATATAAATAATGGAGATAGAGGCAATGTTTTATATACTTTATATGAATGGGTTGAGAGGGAAATAGATTGAGGTGAAGTATTTAGATTAGAGTGAGTGTACTTAGTAAATGGACTAAATTATAGAGCATATTGAGGATGATAAAAAACATAGAGTGATCCAAAAGGGGCATTTAGATGCAATAACATAATGTGAGCAAGTTTGATTATGTGTGATGAGTTGAAAGAGAGCTGTTATACTTGTTTCTCCAATCAGATTGAAATGCAATTAGTGTTGTGGAGTTGATATTTTCATAAGGTGTTATATACGTGCTCAACATATAAAAAAAGTGGGTTCTTGTTCACACTTAGGAGTGGGTGTTACTTATTAAGTGGGTTCTTCACTAAAATGTCTCATGTTTGTGATCATCTTATAGGATAAGTAGTCCATGTGTTTTCAGGCTTGAGAGTGGGTTTTATTCTCTAAGATGATTTCCCACATTGATATTGTGTTATGTGTGTGATCTTGCATCATCTTTATTATTTATTATTATGATCATCTTGTATGCTTTATGAATGCTTTTGGTCATTGATTAAGAGTTTTAAAGGATTAAAATTGAAGTTTGAAATATATTGCATCACTTATTCACCCCCCCTATCTTAGTGATTGTACCTCAAATAATTGTTATCAAAGCATGAACTTCATTACAAGTTTAGCCACTTGAAGGTGATCTAAGGTACACTATATAAATTCAATAAATGTAAGTTTTCTCTAAAAATCAAGCATCATTATTCAATGAGTTAAATTATGATTTTTGGAGTATAAATATGAGGACATACATCATGTCTCTAGGGTTTGATATTTGGCAAACTATCATAGATGGTTACACTACACCAACAACTCCTCCAACTAATGTTTTTGATAATAAATTGAGTGAGAATAATTATAAATATATGAATGATATAATTTATGGTCTATTAAATTCTTAGTTCACAAATGTGATCCATTTCAAGTCTAGAAAGGAAATTTAGGTCAAATTTTAGAATATCTATGAAGGAGACTCAGGTAAAATTGTCTAAGTTTCAAACCTATGGAAGGTAATTTGAAGGTCTCAAAATGAAGGAAGAATATATTGAGTCATCCTATCTTCCAAGGTTTGATGAGGTAGTAAACATGAGAAAAGGTCTTGGAGAGGTAATTGATGAAGCTATTATAGTACAGAAGGAAGTGAGTACTCTTACACTCAATTTTGATTAAAATGTTTTCACTATATAATAAATTCATGATCTCACTCAAATGAAGATGGATGAACTAAATGGTATTATTACTACCTATGATATGAGAGTTGATGAGGATAGGCCTCCTAAGAAGGAAGTACCCTTCAAGGTGAAGAAGGAGATAAAGCCAATAAGAACAAGTAAAGTCTTAAAGACTTTGATCATAATAAATATCAACTTGAAGCCATGATTTCAAGAAAATTTAATATAGGATCAGGTAAGTATGAAGGAAAATATCCTTTCAAATTTTTTTCATGTGGTAAAGTTGGTCATTTTTTAGCAAGATTTCCAAATAGAGACAAGTTTGAACATAAATAAGCTTATAAATAATCTCATAAGGAATAACACAAAAAATATGAGGGTTATATCAAGTACAAAAAGTTATTAAATAATAAAAATGGAAAGAAGGAATCATACAAAGGTAGTAAGAGCATTTACCATGAATAATATAATAACTCATCTATAGAAAAACACATCTGACGGTGATGATTATTTTCATAATAATGACATGGAGACATTGTTCATAGATTTTAGTGATGATGAAAGTAAATTTTCCTTAAGTAGAGATTTATTTTACAAAGATATCTTAGAGGAAGAAGATGAGAAAGTTAATCTTGAAGATAAATATCTAGATACAATGGAAGAAATAAAGTTATTGCAAAGAAATAGAAAACAAGATTCCTTGATCAAATCCTATAAGGAGCAAATTAGACTTTTTAAAGGAATACTGAATAATGATGTCAAGGATCATGATGAGATCACATAATAGCTTGAAACTTAGGTTTGTACTCTTAGTAAAGAATTAAAGAGTAAGGATGAAGAGTGTGTCATGTATTAATCATAGATAGAGTCTTTGTAGATGAAACTAAATCAAGTTATGATCAAAGATATAGTTGATGACTTAGATAATAAGGATGAATTGATGAATGCTCTCAAAGATATGAAGATTTAGAAGAAAAAGGAAAAATATATGATGTCACAAATCAAGGACTATGAAGAGCAATTCAATGTGTTTGAAGAAATAATTAATGATGACACTAGGGAACATGAAGATACTATCAAGCTTCTCAATGATTAATTATAAATTGTCTACAAGCTTAAAATTAAAAGAATATGAGTGATTAAGGTATGTGATTGAAATTGAGTCATTAAAATCTGATCTAGACAAGACATATTGTAAGGTGAAGTCATTTATGAAGTTTGAAAAGAGATCAAATGATCTTCACAATATTTTGAGTAGTCAAAAGCATGCAAGTGATATAACTAGTCTTGAATACAAAGAAGAAAAAAATCAACTAACTGAAGACAAGATAAAGGATGATGTGAATAAGGACAATCAGACTATGAAGATCAATCATCAGTGAAGGAATAAAGGTATTATTAGAATGAAGATAAATCAGATTAGAAAACCAAATGCTATGAGGTATGTAAATTTCAATGGTCGTTATTACTCTTGCAATCATTTTGGTCATAGGTTAGAATATTGTAAAACACCCTCAATGAATGAATTTACATGGAATTATGAGCAATAAAATGGCAATCGTGAAGAACATCATCACTCAAGATATTTAAAAATTTCACAAGGAAAGAATGGCATCTTTTACTACAAGTGTCAAGGTTTTAGTCATTTTTCAAAGTTTTGTAATGTCTTCATCAGGATACCAAATGATCAGGTACATGAAAAAATTCATGAAACTTAAAAGAATCATCATATATCTCAATCACCTGGTATGTACAATACAAGAAACCTCATTTTTTTCAAATGTCATGAGAGAGGTCACATAACAAGGTTTTACAAGAATGATCAATATCTTACTTCAAAGATTATCAATCCTATCATGAAGAGGACTCGTAGTGAATGGAGGCCTAAGAAGGTAAATGAAAAACAAGCTCAAAGTGTATTATTTTAAATAATAGAATAGGTAAAAAGTTTAATTAATAAATAACAAGCCTTATCTACCCAAATGGACAAGGAAATCAAGTAAGATCCTGAGATAAAAGAAATGAATAAGGTTTAGAACTCATTCAAATTCAATCTGAAGATGAGGAAGGAATAAAAATCAAGTAAAAAGATAGAGATATGGGAATATCCAAAGTTTTGAGATATTTAGTCCCTTTATGACAAGTGGGTGTCTCTACTTATGCTACTTAGGAGACATCTTTCATGTGTGGAAGCAAGTGTATGTGCTCAAGGTAATGATCAAATTGCAAATCAGTACAAAGGAATGTTATTTTCAATTTGATAATATGAAAGATGTGTTTGGCTAAGGGGGATCATCTATGAGATGTTTCAATTTCAAAAATATTTTATAGTATGGTTTTATAATAGATGACATGATATGTAGTATGATGTTAGGGGGATATTTCTAAGCTCTATGAGTAGTTTGTCAGGTCCAAGGATCAGAGAAGTCCAACTTTAGATTAGTGCATTGCATGTAAAAAGGGGATCAATTAATTCATATGATTCAAAGTATATAATTATCATGATCATCTCAAATAGTATTTTAATTCATGCATGATGTTGAGGAATGATTATTGGCATGTTGAGGAAGAGACCCTTTGTCATTAATGTCAAAGGGGTAGAAAGATCAGAATCAAGGAGTTCAAATGATTAAAAATTTATTCTAAGGGTGTTTTTACATCAATGACAAGGGGGGAGATTTTTTAGCATGTTCATTGATATTTGGTTGACATTGATGTCAAAGAGAGTGTGTGGTACTAGTGCATTAATGATAAAGTGATTAGATTGATAATTTGGAGAGTGTTTGAATAGTGAAGCTATTAATGGATTATTTTGATGGTATGGAAATGTTGAAAATACCCCATGGGATATTATGATTTCTTGGAGTGATTATATAAGTGAAATGAATTTATCAAAGTAGTCAATTGTGTGTCTAGGTTCAAGTAGTCATCTTGATAGATAAAACTAAATAAGTAGATTGATGATTTCATATTTCAAATGTGTGAAGGTTTTAAGAGCAACTTGATATATGGATGGATTACCCTATGAAAGGTGATCATATGTTTCAAATTTAAGGTCATATGGTTGATCTTATAAAAATTTATTAAGGTTAGATTTTGGCTTCTTAAATATAATTTACTAATTTCATATAAGCCAAATTTGTGATATCGAAGATCTATGATGAGCATTTAATCAAATCATAGATCTAAAAATGAGTGTTTAATATGAATATATAAGGATCCAATGGAATGGTTCAAAGTCAAAAATTCAATATTTCACATGCTAGTTACATGTGTCACAATCATAGAGCTTGAGCAGTAGATCTAACAACAAGCATGAAACCTATTAGATAATATCAATGGTGAGCACATGATCATGCAGATTATGATCCAATGGAATGCATTAAGTCAAATAGTAAATATTTAATGTAGGGATGCCAAGTGGTGTAAGAATAAAATAGTAAATATTATCAAAAGGCATGTATGGTTCCTAAGTGGCATAAGTTCATTGGAAGATTGATTGTAGGGTATGCAAAGGGCACACAAAGTTTCCAAGTGGCTCAATCACAAAAACAAGGATCTAAGATCAATGGTGATAATTGTAAGGAAATGATTATGATAATCCAAGGAGATTGATGGTGTGCATTTTTTTAGAGTTACTAGGGAGCATGAGATGAGGTCAAAGTGTCTGCTATTGAACATTTGCTCAATTATCGTTGGAATTTGAATATTCAAATTAATGAGGGAAAATTAGTCTATAGTTTATGAGCTATATATTTTGATCCAAGGTGAATTTAATGGTGGTGTAAAAAAAATTTGTAGAGGACTTTATGGCTATTATATATAATCTAGTTATAAGTTTTGAATGTTTGTATATTCAAACTTATGGAGCTTAAAATTTTATTGTCTATTCATTCATGGTGTTTCTATATACAAAATATTGTTTGAGAAATTTTTGATTTAACAGAGGAGCATTTTGGTAGGATTAATAATTTAAATATGTATTATAGGTCATATGGAGTGGACCCATGTATTTCAAATTGATCTTGTATTCTTAATTTTCTTGATGAAGTGCTAAAAGAGTAATAAGACCTATAAAGGCTATTAAGGCCTAATTAAAAGGCATAACTACTTAAGTGTGACCCATAAATTCTATGGCTAACCTATGAAGATGGTATTGAGATATGTGTTAGATTTTTATATGTCTTAAGGGTTAAGTCAAGTATTATGATTAAATTAGAAGTTGATATGCATGAAGACTCTATAAATAGTGGAGACTAAGGAAATGGTTTCTAGACTTGATATGAACGATTTGAGAGGGTAGAAGATAGAGGCAAAGGAAAGAGATTAGAGTGAGTTTACTTAATGGATGGATTAAAGTACATAGAATATTTAGGATGAGATAAGAAGCCTAGATTGATCCAAAATGGGTGTTTGGATGCATTACTTTCATGAGAAAATTTGAATGTGTGTGATGAGTTGAAAGAGAGGTGTTATACTTGTTTCTCCAATTAGATTGAAATGCAATCATAGTTATGGAGTTTCTATTTTCATAAGGTGTTGTGTGGGTAATCAACATATAGATCAAGTTGGTGCTTGTTCATACTCAGGGGTGGTTTCTCCTTATGAAGTGGGTGTTTCACTAAAATGTCTCATGTTTATGATCATCTTATAGAACAATTAGTCCATGTGTTTTCAAGCTTGAGACTGGGTTTTATTCCCTAAGATGTTTTCCAATGTAGATATTGTTTTATGTGTGTGATCTTGAATCATCTTTCTTATTTATTGTTATGAACATCTTGTATGATTTATGCATTATTTTTTTCACTGATTAAGAGTTTGAAAGGATTATAATTTAAGTTTGAAATAACTTAAATAACTAATTCACCCCCCAATCTTAGTGATTGTACCTCCAATAAAACTACTGAAGAGATGAACTAAAAAGACACTCTTTTAGTTGAATAGGGTAGTTTTGAGTTTTTCATCCTAACATAAAAATATTTTTTGATTGTTTAAATTCTTGATAAATCCTAATATGTGTCCTCTTATCTTAGAATCCTACATTACAAAAAATAATCCATTATGATTAAAATGAGCCTATAAGTGTTTAATATAAATAGATTAAACAATCCTTCCTCTAATTTTGTACTCTCTTAGGAAGTATTTCTATCTATTCATATCATTAATTTTAATTGGACATCATAATTATACTTTTATATAGGTTGAGTGATGTCACATCCTAAAAAAATTCAAACTTAATTGTTTTCTAATAATTGAGGATAAAGGGAGTCTTTTAAAAAAAATTAACATGCCACTAAAGGTGAGTTATGCTCATATCATTATGACCTCATGGTAACACACACAAATAAACATTGGCTAACATGTGTAAGAACAACATGTCATTAATATAATTTATTATGAATCAATCAAATACATATTAGGGGTTCCATGAACACATCAAGTAGTTAGGTGATAAAAATTCAACACTTAATACATTTTAAGTCATTTACACAAGCTTATAATCATGGTGTGAATATATATATATATATATATATATATATATATATATATATATATATATATATATATATATATATATATATATATATATATATATTATATGTAAATTGATTTTAATTTATTTTATTTTGTATTAATTATACATATGATTATTTTGATGCAATAATTTGGATACACTAATATTTGTCATTATTTTTCCTACATTTATATTTGCCATATTTTCCCTTCACTTATATTTTATAAAAAATATTATCTATAAAATTATATGTAAATCATTCATAATAATAACTTAGATGTTGCATTAATTATATTTATGATAATTCGAATGTTTAAACTTTTCGAAGGGTTTACTTATCTGTAATAATTTCATAGATATCTATGATACTCTCACTGTGTTATATGTTACATTGATAGTTGTGATAATTTAGCTACACTAATATATTTTTTTACTTTATCCTCATTTTTCCTAGATTAATATTTGTCATATTTTTCATCCTCTTATATTATATCATTAAATAGTATTATTTACTAATATTATTTTCAATAAAACATTATATTTAATTTAAGAAAATTAAAATTTGATAAATCTATTTGCTTAATATCGAATTCCATAATGCTTGTAAAATTTGAGAAATGGATTTAAATATATTAAATATAGTAAATCAACCCAAAATATACAAAAATATCAATGGGAGATAATGTTGAATCAATCATAACTTAGTTAGAAGGATCTTACCATCACCTTTCTTCTCTTAATATTCCCTCCAAGATCTTCAAACGAATTCTCCAAGGATAATTTATTTATTTCTTGAATTTATAGAAAATGGTGGCTCCAATATTTCAAGATGGAGGTAAGAGGGATTAATAGATTCTTGAATTAGAGGATAACATGGATGTAATGAGAGTACAAAGGCTATATGAGATATTGTATATATTTTTAATATTAATTAGTCCAACCAAACCCCTTTCTTGGTTATTTATAGGGTGGTAGAGAGGATTAAAAATGAATTTTAAATTCATAAGAATGTTCTAGATTTAGATAATTCTAGAGAATTAGAGAAGATTATATATTTAGATGTCTCTAGATTTCATTAGGGATTTTAGGTGGGTTTGAGAAACTAGGTGTGTAGGAGAAGCTATGGATAAGTTGTCTAGGAGGGGTAGGTAGAATATTTTGAATATTAAATTGGTAAGTGTGCAAGTGGTTATTATGTAAATTAGGATTATTGGTTTAATGGAATGTTTAGTGGGATAATCAATGGATTAATATAGTGTGGGATGTGTAGGAAGGCTAGTATGATGTAAGAAATATATATTGGGGAATGGGATTATTATTAATTTTAATTAAGATAAAGGTTATTTATTTTAAACATGATTAGTCATGATAAATGGAGGGATTAATGGAATAGTTAAGGAGATAAGATTTATATGTATACAAATTCCAAAAATATTAAAATTAAAATCCAAAAAATATGATATCTAATTCCAAAAAAATATAAATTATAATCTAAAAATAGTAACATTCAATTCCTATAATTGATACCACAAAAATTGGTAAAGATAGTTTTGTATTTTAATTTGGACTGGAATATGTCCATATTTAATGAAATGATGATTTTGGCAGAGTTTCACAAAAAATCAATGTATCAGGTTCAACCCACTTCCCCTTTCCATCACATTATCTTTTTTTCCTTTCATTCCATCTAACTTTCTATCCCAAGGTCAAAACATTTATGGTTTCTCATTACCCAAATAAAACCTTTTAATTAATTTAATCACTTTTTGATTAATAAATGTAACCCTTTTAATAATTAAAAACTTTTTAATAATTAATCACTTTTTAAATAATTATAACCTTAAAAATAAATATTGAGGGTTATCATGATGTTTTTCATGGTCAAGGATTATGACCATGATGAATTTTTAATAGAAATGATAACCTTTGACAAATTACAGTTATAATTCTTTCAAGGTAAACTATGAGCAAGGATTTTTTAATCATGTAAGTTAAAACTGTAGGTGTTTTCAATAAAGTAATACCACTTTAAAAAGACTCAACACTTAATACTAGATCATTTTTGAACAATCATATTGCATAATAAAGTATACTAAATAATGAGAAATACTATGGTAATGCCAATCATGACCAATTAATACCAAATGTCAACAATTACCACAATACAAACAAAACATTCACTCGTCACTAGGCCAACACATTATGAAACAACACGTGGGAATGGTGGAAGTGTAAGTGTGTTTTCTCTCTCACCATCTTACCATTATATACATGTATTTCGCCATTGCAATGGTTCATTAAACTCTTCCATTCTTAGGTCAAGCTCATTACTAGTTTACCTGAAATCATTAAAACTAATATAAAAATAGAAATTGATTCAATATGATCAAATTATAAGTGTAGATCAAAATAGTAAGGAAGATAATAAAAAAATGGGGACTTATTCCAATGTTTCTATAAGCACATTATTTAATTTCGCCTAAAGTGGTATATAAAAATTTAGAGGGTCATATAAAGTGAATTTTGTGTTTTTTTTCCTAAAGTTAGAGACTTTTGATCAAAAAAGATTTATATGAGTATTTAATGATCCTAAATGGAATGTTAGACCTACCATATATGATAATTAATTGAATTTGAAAGTTGGATCATTTATTGAGTGTAAATGATCCATACTTGCACTCATTCCATGTAAAAAAGGGTATGTGCATTGTAAGAAGAGTAAAAGATACATAAGTCTTTTTGGGAGAGGCAAAGGAATGGGAAGGGATGTGTGTCATATTCATATTTTCCAAGGATTAATGGATATCCCTATAATTAAATATGAATCCAACCCTATTCTTAATTTTTTCCATTTTTAAAATGGAATTGGAAGTTAATCTTGAAAGGATATAAGAAAACCTTAGGAGATAAATGTTGATTGGATGCTACATTTAAAGGAAGGGAATTTATTTATCAATGGAAGAGTTGATGTAGGACTTCCATGTATACCTTCTTATTATACATTTATTTAAAAAATATATATTGTTACCCTCATTGAAATATTTCAAACCTCTTATGGATTAACAATGCCTTTAATTTAGACCCCCTTGAGGGATCCCACCAACCTCGTAGATGTTCCCCCTAGAACAGTTTATCCCAGTTACCCCTTGATGACCTACCCCTTAGGTTGTTTATCCCTAATCCAAAGCACATTAAAATTGGTTCTCCCACACATTTATGTTGGAATGGTAAGGCCATAATGTTAAAGGATTTGGAAAAGAATAAACTATTGTTAGAAAATTTCAACTCGAGGGTTTAACAAGCAAGATTTGGTCTGGTAAAGTTTATAAGACTAGAATGAACTCCATCAAGTGGTTGGGGCCACTATTTAATATTTTTTCCACTCGATTAAACCCACACAATACCCTATTATGAAATCCCCCAAGGTCCAAAAATCTCCCCCCTCTGGGATCCCCCAGGGGGTCCCCCCTAAATAGACTCCTCTATAGGTGAAAGGAAGGAAGTCGCCTAGAATGATCTTCCTTGGGGAGGTACCAAAAGGCCCCAAGAACTGTACTCATGGCAAGGTTACAAATGAAAAACCAACCATCCAATAAAAGGATACTACTGCTACTGAGATACTTATGAGGGACTTTATCCCTATAATAGTGTTTGTTTTTGTTTCTTTCTTTCATTTCTAAGTACTTATTTTGTTGCTTTTTCTTCTCAACCTTGGTTGGCCTATTTAAATTAATGTAATTAACTCTCATGGTTTCAATTCCCTATAAAACCTAGTTATTTACCTTATCAAATAAAAAACAAGGCCTTTAATTTACAATCCTATAACTTATTGTATATGTTTTGGGCCTAAGGTCAATTATTTTTGTATACCATATTAAGGGTGTTTTGGAATGTTTTTCTCCCACTCTAGTTTTTTGCTCTAAATATCATTTTTAGTTTTAAAATGAAAAATTAATATTGTTAACATGGGCTTGAGTTGTTCTGGTAAGAAGGGCAAGAGTGGGTGATTTTACCCAAGCATCCTCCTCTCATTCCTTAAAAGTTACTAGTGAAATATTATCCAAGAGGGTTATACATACATACATACATACATACATACATACATACATACATACATACATACATACATATATCCTTACTAAAATTTATTAGAGTATGCCCACTTTGAATTCTTATTTCTTTTGTTGATATGTATGTGTTTGGGCACAAACTTAGGAGATGTTTCCTAGTTAATAGGATGAGGTAATAAACTAGATGTAGTACATAACATACCTTTTCCTTGAAAATGAAACAAATTATTCTTCATAACTTTTAAAAATGAAATTTTATTCCAAATGAACAATGTCATGAGTCTAGGTTAGTTTCTTGATGATGGTAATATGATTGTAGGATATCCCATACTTACATTAGCCTTGTAGATGTATATGTCAAGCTACCATATTATTTGGACCTTGAATGTGTTTTAAACAAATTTTGATATGTTATGTTGGGTCATTTGGATACATTTTAACACTAGTAAAATCATTTGGTATCCTTATATTTATTTTAATATGTAAATAACTGAATGAAAGTTTTAATAAGCATTTGATTCAAGTGTGAAGATTTTATCTCTCTTGCATCCTCTTGAAGGAAAATTTAATGATTTATGAAATAAAATTAAAGGATTAATTTATTAAAATGAAATAATTTATATGATCTTAACATCTTAATAGACATGTCCTATTATGTGGAATAAAATACTAGTTGGTTGTTTGCTTTAAAATTTCATGAAATCCCTTGAAAATATTCAATCCTTAAATATGTTATTTGGGTTTTATAAAATTTATGCATGTAAAACACTACCTAAACACCATTAAAAATATATATTATAAATATATAATATACCATGAATCCACATAAATTCTTAGAATAATTTTAACATAAATGAAACAAAAGATATGAATTTTTAAAGTGGAACTTACAATTATATCCTATCATTAAGTAAAATATTCCCTTTTCAAGGAATGAATTCACACATTTGAAAAATCAAAACTATACCCAAAAAAAATTTTAGAATGATTTTTTTGATTTTATAAGATTGAAATCATTTGCTCAATAATTATTGGGTATGTCTATGGTTTATTTTGAATTTTTTAAATCTAATTGTATGTAGGGAGAATTTGATTTATATTGACATTTCCTCTAGGATAGTAATCATTATATATGTAAATCCAAATATGGTATATAGTATGGTATACCATATGACCATGAGATGACCTATTATGTAAAAATAAATTTTGGTGGCTTGTTATCCATCGGCACTGTGTCATGTGATCATGGTTTAGAATACTACTAGTAGATTAGGATGGGGTTGAGGAGTCTGAAGGACCATTAGGGGTATATAAGTGGAGGAGGAAGTGTTAGGGTGGAATGAATTCCATGGTTTAATTTATTAATATTCCAATAAAATGTAGATAAGGTGGAGGGTTTGGATTCATTTAATCCTAAAGTTGTAAATCATGCCCTATGGGGATGACCTTACTTAATGATATTCAAAGGGGCTAAGGGATCACATGGATTTAAAAAAAAGCCACTGATAGTGGCTATTACTGATAAATAAATGTAAATAATAACTAAAAATGGTTAAAAAAATAGTAATATAAGGATATAGGGTGACAAGGTCACATGATTGTGTTATCCAATGGTGTTTGTCATTAGGTTGTGCTTAGGTAGAGTGGTGGTATTGGGTGACATTTATTTTTTAACATAGGCCAATTAGATTTTAAATATATGGTTATAGGTTTTATATATATTTTATGGAATTTAATTTTTGGATAGTGCTTATAAATGCCATTAAGTTCTAGATCCCTTATGAAATTGGTTAGAACTTTGGGGTCATCTAGGTGACCCAGGAGTGGGGTGACCCAAAAGGGTCTCCCTAGATTGATTTATCTTCCACATTTAATATTTTTTTAACACTCAAACCATAATTTAAAATCATTAATGGGTTTATCATAATTTTTTATTTCTTTCACACTTAAGTGAAAATATAATCTCAAAAATGAAAACTAAAACTTTCTTACCTTTCCAAGATTCTAGCTCAGAGCAGCCATAAATGGTAGTCAAAAGTTTAAATAAATCAAATAAATTTTGTTTCAATATGGATTGGGAAGAAAGAGGTAATTCTCAAGGGTACATACTACTTCAAAAAATATTTCTATGGTTATAAAAATCAATCCAAGTGCACTTTCAGAGTCAAGGACCTAGAGGCAGACATTAATGAATATTGGGTAAGCTTGCGCCTAAAAAAAATAGTTTTCCATGTGGGAGCATATAATTTAATTAATAAATATGTTGAGTTCTATTAGTATCATAATTCAACCAAAATTATTTTATCCATTGATGAATATTTATTTTTTATACCTTCTTGGTATACATGTTTCTATTTATGGCCTCACCAATGGTGGTTTGATAGGGTCCTGAGGTATGAATGAGAAGGACTATAAGTTTTCCATTACCTCTAAAAACTTTATATTTCACTATATATTATTCCTATATTTGGTTTAATGATAGATCCTTTATAGGCATTCATAAATATATTTATTGCTTTAGTGATTTGGGATGATCTGAAAATTAAGAAAATCTAGATCTAATGATGGAGATTGAGTGATCCATCCTCTAAAGGATAGACTAGGATATTTTAGAATACTTATTATGTAAATGATAATTTTTTGAATTTATGGTTAGAAATTTTTAAAAATTAACTCATCTTGGAATTAGAATTCCATTTGCAACTTAAGAGATGTATTTGACTATTTTGATAGGCTAGAATCACTCGAGGTCCCATTTTAACCTTTTTGAGTGAAAGAGTGAGTAATTTTAACTTTTAAAATTTAATATACTATCCTATATTAATTTTTATATATAACCAATACTACAAGAGCCATGGGGATAACCATGCCATAAAGGCCATGTAGGCCATCTAAGTTAAAATGGGCCAATTAGTTCAAGAAAGGTTTTCATGGGCATTGTGGTAATCATAAAACTACCCATTAATTGATAAACATGATTTATGCTATGTTTGGTATGATTTAGCTGATGGTTTGATAATGGCAGGTCACCTTGTGTGTGTAAAATACATGTAAAAAAAATGACTTATATTTGTCTGGATTACTTCACGCAAAATTATGATAAGATATACACAAAGACAAAAAATATCATTCATAAGCTACAATAATATCATAGAATTTTATAAATATTTGTGTGGGAAGGGGGATGATTTATGGTAGAATGATATGTTTTACCTACATAGGAACTCAACCATTAAATTTAAGGTTTTTGTGAATCTCAATGTTTCTCAATTAGATGGGCACTCCATATTATTGAAGACTCATCATAGAATCAAGTATGATTTATTTTGGGAGGGGATTAAAATGGAAATATATATATTTTTGGTAAAATTCATGTGTTATAAAAATAAGGGTGAGACAACTAAGATCCTAGGTATTCTAAAACCTCTATCAATTCTTAGTCAAGTGAGAGGAGGTTTCCATGGATTTTAGCACAATATTTCCCAATTTTAAGGAGAAAATTTCATCATGGTGTTCATGGATAGACTCACAAAAATTCCCATTTTTTTGCCTTGTCACATATATTTGTATAAATTAAAGTAATAATAGATTTTATGGATATATCTCATAAGTTACACAAACCCCAAAAAATAATAAGTGATTATGATCCTATATTTAATTATTATTTTTGGATTGAGTTATTCTTATGTATGGGTATTTACTTGGATTTTAACTCATCAAATAATCCCGAATATAATGGGACAACTAAGGTGACCAACAAGTTCTTAAAGGGTTACCTCTATTTTTTTACTTTAGATAAACATGAAGATGGATTCAATGGCTACCACTATAAAAATGGTGGTATAACACTTTTTTCCATATCTCATCCAAAATGTCCCCATTTTTAAAACTATATGGGTACCATCCACCTACCATCACCTCATCTTTGAGGGTCTATCTTAAGGTCTGAGTAGTTGAAAAACACATTCAAAACTAGTACGAGGAAATCTTCAGTCTCATTTAGAATTTGTAAATGGTCAAAAATCACATGAAACAGTAAGTTTACTAGTACCATAATGAATTACATTTTGAAGTTAAAGGCTGGTGTTTTTCAAAATTATATCCATATGAAAAAATTTCCTTAACAAAATAGAATAAGGATAAAAATATTTCACCTAAGTATTATGACCCATATCAAGTCTTACAAAATATTAGTAGTGTAGCATAAAGATTATAGTTACTCAAGTTAGTAAAAAATATGTATGGTATTCCACATTTCCTAATTAAAGAAGGTAATTGAAAAAATAGTTTCAAACAAAAAAATTACCACAACTTGATGAGGAGGGAATAATTTTTTTGTAATGTAGAGAAATAATTTAGACACACACTAAGAGGTTGAGGATGAGGACCATTACAAAGTATCTAATTAGGTGGAATAGTATATATAGTGAATATGTGTAATGGGAGAATGAAGAATTCATAAAAAATCATCCCATGATCATTAATTTTGATGATAATGTCACTTTGAATGGGAGGAGAATATTATTCCCTTAGCCTATATCATAGACTAAATAATATATGGCGAAATTTGGGATAGTGTAACCTTTAATTAATTAATATGATCATTTATACAGCTTCATATTTACAATAGGGTTATCCTATGGAGTCTATATAGAATAATTTAGGTATATATAATAGGGAGTGGCTAGTATTTTATCATCATATTGTAATTTTATTGAGATTTTTTGCTTCAAAATGGCTTAGTTATAAAATTGATTATTCTAATTTTATTTCAATCATATTTTTATCTATTTTTGTGTTTATACTTAAATGATATAGTAATTTAATTACAATAAATAAAGGGAGGATTGTGTCTAGGACATAATTATAATACCATCAATTTTTACCCAAAGATAGAAAAGATAAATTAAATAACATAGATGACTTGTAGGCACAAAGAAAACACATAGTAGTGATATAAAATAGAAGAAAAAATAATAAAATGGGACCATGTATAGAATAATGAAATTTATAAAACAAATTTAAAAGTGCTTATAAGACCCTAATTTAAACCAATGATCTGTATGCACAAATCCAAACTAAAAACATTGTAATAATCAACCGTATGCTAAATTTATGTGTTGTACACTACACCTTAATGAAATGACAAATATGCATATATTTATATATTATTTAAATAAAGTAATAAAAAATAGATAAAATAATCTTACACCATCTCTATTCATCTCATTTTTCTCCATTTACATCTAGGATAAAGAATATATAGCAGGAGTCTAAGAATATCACTATAATGAATTTCATGTATTGAAATTTAAACATATAAATATTATAAGTTTATTTCGTTAACATTTATAAAATAAACATAAATAATTTGTTTCATAGGTAACTAATCAATGGTAAATTATCAAATCATTGAATGGAATTATACTAGTAAAATCCTCTAGTGACATACATATCCTTTATTTATGAATAATTTTTTAATCTCTATATAAAAAAATCAAAACCTAATTAAATAATGGTAAGAGTTGAAACCTTTCAAAGATGATGTCAATAAATCCATAATTACATATTTCCTCATGGTAAAAACATGATATTCCCATCTTAAAAAATAGAATAAAATAACATATGAACAAACTCATAAACATAAGCTTTTTTTTTATAAAAATATGTCAAGATGATAGGGATAGGTAATGCCTAGTTGTCTATTAAAAAAATATATATTTAGATGAATTTAGTTTTAAAATAGAACACTCATGTATTCTTATCAATGTAAATAAAAACTATATTAAATATATATTTTATAAAATGAGGATGAGGTTGATCACCCAAACACTTATCTTAGTTTCCAAGACATATGAGATTTAATACTTATCAAAATTATTTAGAATTTTTTATGCACCTTTTTTTTAGTGAAATAATTTCAACCATCCAAAATTAGGGTATAAATTCCCATAAAATAATGAGCTTAAACTTCATAAATTTTATTTATAACTTCATTGTCAATCATTATTAGCATTATTATCAATTTTACCACCTATATTATTATGAGCTATTACTTTTATTCCACATTTTGAAAACTCAAAATTCAACACCTTTTAATCTTACATGATTCCATATGAATTATAGTGGAGTTTAATATAAAAATTGATAAAAAAAAATTCTAGAATTAATAGTAAATAATAAAACTAATCCATTGCATGAATCAACTGAAAGAGATTCAAATAATATGAGGAATTCCATCCCCCTCTTTATAATAACATCACCCTCCATGCTAAAACAAAGAGGCATGGTTCCAACCACCATGTATTTTTTACTAATTCTAATAGTATATAATTAAACATCATTTAAGAAAAATGAAAGATAATAAATATTATAAACTATCTTAATAATCTATAAACGTAAGATGATATTATTCAACATCATTTCTTAAGAGATAGGGTCAAAAGGGAAAAATGTAAAAGGAATATTCCAAATTATATAAGTGTTAAGATTTAAAATACAATATGATTCTCTACTAAGTAAATATACTAATCCTACATCCATTCAAAAATCATGCATGCTTTTGCATGTGCGCAAACACACACATAAGTGACACAAAATTTATATAATAATAAATAAGGAATTAATATTATGGAAATATTATTTTATATTAAAATATTTGAGTATGAAGATAATGTCAAATTCATTCATGTGCTCAAATAAATATAAGAATATAATAAAATTTAAAACAAAAACTTTGATCAACAATTTGAGATAATACAAAGGTGTTTATTTAGCCATATCATATCAATCTCATAGTCACAAAATTTATCGATACTAATATCAGTCCTTTAAAAATATAATTGTGCCATCTATAGGTGAGGTGGTTTCCATGCCATAGAGGGGATTAAGACATTTTTGTAAACTAGATTGGTTATATTTCGTGATATTATGTGGTCTCATTCATTAATGGATTGAATTTATTTATTTTCTCATCAGTTCCTAATAAACATTTTTGCATTATTAGGAGTGTAACATCATAGGATTTTGTTTTAAGATTTTATTTAGAGATATAGTCTTGTCTATTGTTAATTTCATTTAGCATAGAATTAAATGAATAAATTAGTGTTACATTCAAAATATACCTTAAGACTAAATATATACAAAAATAATAGTGGTGAGTAGTGTACCTTATTATATTGATACTTAAAATCTTTTGTAATATATGAAGTAACCTTGTATTCCCATATTTAAATGCTCTATGGCTTGAATTTTTGTGTCAATATAATAACAAATACAGTGAAAAGAGTTTTAAAAATAGAATGTTTCTAAATAAAAGATGTAAATCCTAAATCATTTATTCCTTTTAATCATGATAAAATAAATATATACATGTTAAAAATATTAACCAAGATTCATTACCAACAACTTGAGACTACATATAATCGCATATATATATCTATATCTATATATATATATATATATATATATATATATATATATATATATATATATATATATATATATATATATATATATATATATATATATATATATATTAAAAAGAGATGTAATTGACCTTTATTATGTTCATGTGTGAATAATTCATAGTCATAAAATTTGGTGAATCATCTTATTAACCAAAAAAAAATTATAAGACCAAATGATAGCTAAGAAATAGGTATGGACAACTAGTAAAGCATGATGAAATGCAATTTTTTATGATATAAGTAAATAATAACTTAGGAAGTTAAATGTAAAATATAATCAAGTTTTTCTTTTTATCTCATTTTATGTTATGTTATCAATACCTAGAGATAACATAATCCATATAAAACCAAAAAAATGTAATTCACCTGAGTACATAATAGGTAACTTTAGGATCTTTATTCAAAAGATGATTTAAAAGAGAAGAATTCACTATTACATTCGAAGAAGTGGTATAACAAATAATAAAACATGTATCCCTTGATAGAAGATATAAAGTGGTGCATTACTATCATGTCCCTTTCCTAAATTATCTTCGACATATCATTCTAGTCAATATTCCTTTTTATATTTTAAATTCCTTGGAACATTTAGTCAAAGAGGTCTAAATGGGAAATAAAATAGAGTTGTTATACCATGTGGTTATTTTACTTATATATAAATTTCTCCAAGATTAAAACCCTACTCCCTAGTATTCAATTTCTAAAAAGAAGAATGTCAATGTGATTGTCTCTACTTCTGGGCCTCCTAAATGGATGATGAGAAGTAGTTTCAAACTTAAAACTCATAATAATGAGGATCATATCAGGGCTGATAAAAATAAAGATGGTTCTTTTAATGATCATATGCTTTAGGAAACAAATTCAATAATTGATCTTGAGGATATAGATAAGCATAATGTTAAAGAACATAATACTCAAAAGGAGATGAACAAGTATAATGTAGAGGAACATAATACATAGATTAACACTCAACTATAAATAGGGAAGGCATAAAACAAAAATCTACAGGTAGTATATGAAATGATGATTATGTAGGTGTACAAATAGGGGATCATCATTATAATATTTAGGCAGACTTTGATTTAAACTCTTTTAAGGATATAAAAAAGAATCAAAGAAAATTAGATATACTGGAGGATGAGGTAAACCTTCATAAATAATTCCTTAGTTTGTCTATGAAGTATCATTAAAGACTAAAATAAGAGGTAAATAAATTCAACAAAAAATATGGGCTATATTATATAAGAGAGAGGGAAATGGAAATGGCAACTCAGATTGAGATTCTGAATGACAAAATTAATATTCTTGAGAAGAAAAATAGAGAACTCAAGTAAAAAATAATTATTATTATTATTAGCTTCAGGAAGGTAATAGTGAAAAATTCAATGCAAGGTATGGAAGGGTTATTTGTATTTTTTAACAATAAAAAAACAAGTGAGAATGAAACTAAGCCCAAGAAAAAGCTTAAAAGAATGACAACTACAATAGAAAAGGATAAAATGGTAGGTAGATTGGAGAATAATTTCTAAAGCATGAAAAAGGAGTGGACTATGGGTTATGAGGAATGAGATAAAATCTATATTTTATATTATTTTATATGTAATGTAAGCTACGTATCAACTATTTTTTAGGTGTGTCTTTGTTGTGTCTTTCCAGTGAACTTGTGTCATTATCTATGTTTGTTAATATTTTGTTCTATGTTACTAGCCATGACAGTGTTTTTTTTGTATGGTTAGGGTCCCTATAAAACACATTTTTACCTTAAATAAAAAATTTAGGATATTTTTGGCTCAAAGGATTAAAGAAAGATAAGATAAATAAAACATAAACTAGTGTAGTCACTATAATTAAAATTTGTTATTAAAAAAGTAAACTTGCGACCAATCCTCTTTCACACTTATCTCATGCCTAATTAAATATCTCTAGACCACTATTTATCTATTTATATGTAGATGATCCCTGTATATAATCATATTTTGATTATGAATATTCATATTCACACTCTTAAGCAACCTAAACTCACCATTAAAGTGATCCAGACTTTCAATTTATCTCTCTATTTCCTAGACAAGGTTAATCCTTTAGGACTATCCTACTTGATTTTAGTGTTTTATTCTTTTGGCCATGTCCTCCCACTAAATAATAACTATTTTATCAAATTCAAATTCACCTAATGGGTTTTTCTACACATTTTACAAGCCCCATTCAAGGAATTTTCAAAAATATTACTATAAAGCCACATTTTATAAATAATTTCTCAATAGAGACCCACACGATTTAAAATCACTAAAACATATAGATACACATTAAGAGGAAAACATCTATTATGAATAATTTTGATTCCACATAACCCTAATATCTCTTATTTAAATCTAAATACAACTCAAAGATCACAAGTCATTATTTAAGTTCATAATTACACCAAAATTTCACCAACATATATAACTACACCAATATTTCACAAACACACACACACACACACACACCATAACATTAGAAAAATACATGGATTTTGATCCATCTTTAGATTATTAGTATGGAGGTAGTACTCAATACAAAGGGTGTTAAGGTTGAGTAGAATGTTAGCTGCTAACCCCTTTTTTCCATTTTATATAGTTTAATCCTCATCATCCATTAAGATAGGGTTCCAAATGAATAATAAGTTACATAATTGCTTCTATGATAGATTGAGTGTTACATAAAACATATATAGGACCAACATGTTATAATGCATAAACCTGGATTTATAGAGGATAAAAACCCTACTGAAATTTAGTTTTGCCTATAGATTATATCATGGTGTGGCCTTGTCTAATTATTGTGATCTTATCTAGAGATAAAGTGAATTATTTTTCCTAATTCACAATCATTACGCATAGTAACATAGTTAATTACATAGTCATATTCATAGCCTTGCATCTCTATTTTTTATATAAGTCATTCTTATTTATTCTTTCCCATTTTATCATCTTATATAATTAACAAGTTATAAATCATAAATTCTTAATTTATGCTTATTTTATACCTTCTAATTTTATGAATTTATTTATCTAATTGAGATTAAAAATATATATATCCTAAATTTGATAAAATATAATATTGAACCTGTCTATTGATTGAATATTCTAAAGCCTAACCATATATGTTGCTATGGTTTCTCTCCTTTAATTTTTTATTTCAAGTTATTGTATCATTATTTTAAGATTTGGTAAATTCTAAGTTAGAAAAAATATTCCAAGTTTTTATTTCATATTTTATGCAATATAATAAATTTTTTTGTACCTATCTTAGAAGAAGTTCTAGATTAAGTGGTACTCAATTTGAGCATACTCATATTTTTCTTGATAATTAACATAATATGGATAAGAATAAAGGTATTTAATAACCTATAGATATTAATGCATAAAATTAATATGTAGAATTGCATAACAATACATTTGAGCATGCATAGTATAAACAAGGAAACTTTGACTCTCAAGTTGAGCAACAATATGTACTTCTTCATATAGGTGATGAACAACCAGAGATTAATAAAGTGAAAATTATTAAGAACTATTTTGAAAATTATTTTTGGAGTAAAAAGTGAAAGAATGGATCAATTCTTAGAGACTTATACCACTATGAGTTATTTACCTTTATCTACACAATTCAAAATAGATTTTTTACCACCATTTACTTTGGAGTCAACCTAAGGGCTTGATAAATTCAATATGCCAATTCCTACTCAATAATTTATGACACCACCTTTGGTTATCACACATTCTAGTCCCAATGTAAAATCCATTATGCATGAGGTTTTATCCTTGAAAACTAATGTGGTAAATTTGGAACAAGGTGCTTAAAAAAATTAAGAAATTGATTCATAGACTTTATTGCATACTCCATTAGCTCAACATATTTTAGTATATCCTTTACCAAATGGTTTTATGGCACCTAAAATTAAATTTTATGAAGGAAAAGGAGACCCCAAGAAACATTTGAAAGTATTTCACACACCATGTTTTGATTATGTATCCAATGATATGTTATTGGATAATTTATTTATAATAGGTTTCAAGGAATATGTACTCAGATGATTTTATTATTTACCACATTAGTTAACTCATGAATTTAGTCCTTTAGTAGAATTGTTCCTTACATATTTTTCAATCAATATTAGTGAAAATATTTCATATTTTCATATTGTTTATCTCAAACAAGAATCCAATGAACCTATCACATAATATGTGTTATGGTGTAATACTATTCTATTTAGTTGATAAATCCTATGGTAGATAAGTAATTACAAGATAGAGAGGTCAAATTATTGGTAATTAATCAGTATAAGTATGCAAGCACTCAAGTTTATACTTCTCATTACAATAATTCAAGTGATCAATCATATAATATGAGACCAACTGATAATAAGAATATTCAAAAGGAAACAATGAATACCATTTCAGAACCTACTCTATATATTACATTTTTATCTCTTCCAAGGATTGAATTTACCAAAATATTTATACAAGGTATTTAAAAATTTATTGGAATGAAATATCATATCTCTCCATCCCATTAAAGAGGTTTATGTGAGTAAGCCTCTTACTAAAAGATTTTATCAGAATGACTTTTATGATTTTCATAGAGTACCAAGGTACACTAAAAACAAATGCATCATTTTATGATATATGATACATGGTGCAATATATGAGAATATAATAGATGTGGGTAAATATATCGATAGTTAAAAATTAAAACCAAATGATATTAGAAACATGAATATATTTAGTGATCCATTTCCTAAGCACATAACTCCAAAAATAGTAGATACCTCAGGAATACATTACACACCCTCTACAAGATTCTTATAAATGTCATATAGAGGGAAAATATTATGAATGGCATCATCAATACATATCATAATTAAGGGTCATATAGATAATTAATTACATTTTTATAGCATGAAAAATTTAATTATAATTCTTAATTACACTCTTTGTTTGTTTGAGCTCACAAGTCACCAACCTATATATGTTGGTCAACAATAGTTCAAGTATGAATATGTGTAATATCACACTTATATAGCATATTAGATACACATAAGAGGATAAAACTACTAAAATATAAATCATTTAATGGATTCAATGGCCATATTCATAGTTTTATGGTGATATTACATTACTATTATAGGTTGGCTATCACTACTATCCTCTAAGTTTATAGTAGTACCCAATGTGTGAGTCTTTGATATGTTATTTGTATTCCATTAGATTCATCAAATTTACATGGTTACCTCTATATTAAACACATGTTTGAATTATATTTATGTTAATGAGTTAATTAAATTTTTTGTTATTCCATAGAATAACCCCTCCAACCCAAGATTATTGTTCCTACATGGTAGATTACAATAAAATAGTCTCAAAATGTTAAACCTAATAAAATTGATAAGAAATAAGTGGATAATTTTATAAGGATATATATGCTTAAATATACACTTACTAATATATTTGTCATAGATTTTAGAGAACCATTATTTATACCAACATGACATAGATTGATATTAAAAAGACTAATGGTATTCTACAAAGATCACCAAATTAGAGTTAATACACTCCATAATGGGTTTAGAAGAGTACTAGAGTTCAAAATTATACACAAAATTCACAAGATGCTAAAAATAATTATCTTGATAGTGTCATTTATGGTAATTATTAGATAAAAATTTTTAATTCATGAAATTTTTAAAATTTTGGTTCCCACTTGAAGAAATTGGAAAATTGACACTAGATCATCTTTGTATCAGAAGTGTACTATGTCTTCTACATGTTTCACTTTAGTAAATATCATCTGGATAAACTAGATAAATCAAGTACCATTCACACCTCAAGTGCACAACATGTGAAATTATTCCATTTGATAATATCTTCTATATTAAGACTATGCTTTAGTTTTTGTTTGGTCTATTAGAAATATATTATCCTAAAGAACATATTTTATTCAAATATTAGAGTTCCAAACTTTATATTGATATTCCATTAACTTATGACATGTCTATGGATATATGTGTCTAACTTTCAGCTTACATACCTTTTATATTATCTTGTCACCTTTCTTTATGTTCTTAGTAAGGTTAGCCTATAGAATAACCATGGTTAAGTAGAGTATATATAGGAGGTAGCGGTTAGTATTTGATAAAAATATTGTAAATTCTACTCTTATTGCATTATTATGTAGGTTTCCTCCTTGAAGTGGCTTAGCTATATTTATCAATAATTATGTTATTCTATCAATTATTATTGTGAATCTATTATCTTTGATCTCATTTATATATTATATTATTCTAATATGAACATATAATTAATTTCATTAAAAATGGTATCAAAAATTTGATTTGGGAAATTTTTTGTAGTAACATATTTTTATATTTATTTTTTTACGTATCTTGCAAGCTAATGGATCAAAAAAACATAACTTACAACCTAGGAAGAATATAATTTTTTTTGTCATTATAGTGTTATTCAAAGTAATTATTTGAAAAAAAAAATAATGAAAAAGTTTGGTAAAATTTTTACCTTGTGTAAATTAGTAGTCGTTGGATTCATCTTTACGAGATTATTAGAATGATGTATTCTACTAGTACACTTTTTGGGTGAAAATGCACATTAACAATAATTAGATTTGCCTTGGTGAGGTGGTTGTAATGGTCTCATATGTTGATACACTTTTTTGGGGGGTTATGGCTGGTCCTAACACTCATGAATGTGGGAAAGGGGAAACAACTTCTAAAACTCCTCACAAGGATGATATGGAATCTAAAACTTATGATCCCTATATTTTAAAAGTGGTTGAGCAACTTCAAACAAATTTACATGGAATGGTGTGTAAATATGATCTCGATGTGGTTAAAGGGGACATCACATGATGAGAGGGGACTTGAACATATTACGATATCAATTGTAAAAAATAATTGGGAAATTATCCAATTTAGTAGGTCATTATTTGTAAATTAACCCTCTACCACTCTATATTGGTTCTCATCCAAAAAATCACATCACCAATATTGGTCTGAAGCCAATGTTACCAAAAGTAGACCTGTGTAAGTTTGATGGTAATAATCCACTCACATAGATCACTCAAATTGAAAATTTATTTGATCTACATTAGACTCCATGTTCGTAAAAAGTGGTCATGGCCTTTCTATATCTATAATTTGAGTATTTCATTTGATATCAATGGTTGTTTTCTCAAAATAAAAACAAGGGTATCTTAGTTTCATGTTCTATATTTTTTGAGGAGCTATAACTCCACTAGTTCAATAATGTCTCCAAAAACTAATTCAACCATCTAGCCAAACTTCACCAAATAAGGACTGTAAAGGATTATATTCATCAATTTCATAATCTCTCCTTAGGTGTTGTAGACATCCTTAAGGAAAATTTGACTAAGATATTTTTGGGTGGCCTTAAAGATAGAATCCAATGGAGGTTTTCATGTTTAGTCCCAGTTTAGTATTAGAAGCCATCCTGAGGGCATATATGGTAGAGGAAAAATAGCTGATCAAATAAAGACCTTTCACTAATGTTCATGAACACACTTTCCTAGCACCATCACTTCCTCAGTGTACTAGATTGACCCCTCATCAAATTGATGATAAGCATGTAAAAGGTTTGTGTTTTTTCCATGCTATAAAATGGAGCAAAGGACATCATTGTGATGTAAGTAATTTAGTTTACATATAAGGCACTAATGAGGATGATGAATATGATGAGGCCTTAGGTGTAGGTTTCGATGAACCAGAGGATGAATCTAAAGATTCTTAACCTATTATTTCCTATCATTCACTTTCATGTATTATTCAACCATCATAGTCTTAAGGTGGTGGGTTTTATCAAGAAACAAAAGGTGACTATATTGATTGACTTTAGGAGTACACATAACATCATCAATAATAATTTGGGTAATCATTTGAAATATTTTATTTACCTGCATCTAAAATTTCATGTCATTATTGTAGATGATGGTACCATCACCTATTATATAAAATGTCATAATATTAATCTTGTTATGGGATACTACCTATTATATTCTCTATGTTTTTCATTCCCATGGTAGGGGCTAACATTGTCTTGGAAGTGAAATGGCTCACCACATTGGTAACTATTGAGATTAATTTTTAGGAACTATTCATTTACTTGTATTCAAAAAGGACATTTTAACTACTTGGATTACAAGATAAATTTCCAAAATTGGTTAGTTCTCATCATATGTCAAGTATTCTTAAAAAAGGTTCCAAAGTATTTACAGTACACTTATTTTCCATGGAGGTTCAACCAACCAAGGAGTCTACCCTTCCTAATTTACAAATCATGCTAGATGACCATTATGTTATTTTTGGTGACATGTCAAAAATAATTTAACCAAGTAGAGTGCATGATCATGCCATTATACTAATTCTCAAAATTACACCACCCAAAATTAGACCCTACATTTAGTTTTATGCCCAGAAGAGTGAAATTAAAAATATGGTACAAGAGATACTAGAGGCCAAAGTGATATAAAATAACCAAATATAATATTAATTAGTGGGTGTCATGGTGTGGAAGAAATATGACACTTGGAGATGTGTGTAGACTATAAATAAATAAACAATTACACTATAAAAGATAAGTTTCATATTATATTAATTGATGATTTGATTAATGAATTTCATGGTGTTTCTTATTTTACCAAGTTATATCTTCACTCTAGGTATCATTAAATTTGAATCCACTAAGAAGACATACCTAAAAAAACTTTCATAACTTATGAACACCATTATGAGTTTTTGGTCATGTATTTTGGCCTTACAAATGCACCATTTATATTTTAGAGTTTGATGAATACTATTTTTAGGCCATTTTTGAGAAAGTTTGTATTGGTGTTTTTTTATGACATCTTCATTTACAAAAAAATTGGGATGACCATTTGAAGCATGTGAAACAAGTACTCTTAGTTGTATAACAACATCAAATTTATGCCAAACCTTTCAAATGTGATTTTGGCATTTGAGAGGTGGTTACTTGGGTCATATTGTTATACATGAAGGAGTAAAATTTTATCCTAAAAATATTTGAGTGATCATGGATGGGTAGGTTCCCAAGACCCTTAATAACCTCTAGATATTTTTGGGGATAATTGGTTCCTATCATAGGTTTTTCAAAAATTATGGTGGCATCACATCCCCACTCACATCCTTGTTGAATAAATACTCTTTCTAGTGGACTAATACAACTACCACAACATTTTAACAATTAAAAATGGCTATGTTCACCACTCTATTTTTAGTTACTCCTAATTTTTGTAAGAATTTTATTGTGTAATGTGATGCATTAGGATATGACATAGTATTTGTACTCATGTAAGAAGTTAGGCCACTTTTATTTAAGAGTTGTAGAAAATTTAGATTCAAGCACTCATTTGGTTGTCTAAATTGGTTCTAAACTCATTAAACCTAAGTAAAAACATGAGGTTGTCTTTCTAGGCTCAAAATTTAACACTCGAATGTACTAACATTAATTCACATAAAGGACATGTCTTATACACTCACTAAAGTGTAGTAGATAAATAACCAGGGCCCACATTGGGATAGTTGTGTCATAGAACAAGTCATGTCTTATAAGACTTGGTCAATTCAAGGAGGGTTTCAATTAGATTCTTTGGCATAAGACTTTCATGGACTATGCTTATTTTTCGGTAGGTGCAAGCTTATTTTGGGGTGGTTTTAGAATCTTAATGTTGGAAGCCTTTGTTTCACAAAGCTTAGCATCATTCAATAACTTTTAAGGGTCAAAGGAATTTTCTCCCTTCAAATATTCATACTTAGGCTAGTGTTTCTTAGAAAGAGTAGGGACATTTAGTGCAGGGTCTCTCTACACTAAGTTGATATATAAGATATACTGACATCATAATTTAAAATAGGGATTCCATTAAAAACATAAACTAGAAGTTTGAAAAAAACATTCTTAATTTAAATGTATGGAATTTACAACATTATAACCATTATGCAATTCAATATCAAAGTGAAAGACATTCAAACTAGAAACACTATGTTTTATTGCAACCATTCTTCATTAATCAAAGTCCATATAAAATAAAAATCATAAAACTAAAAATAGAGTAAATTCTTTCCTCAAGCTACT
Organism: Torreya grandis; assembly: GCA_037957365.1. NCBI lineage: Eukaryota > Viridiplantae > Streptophyta > Pinopsida > Cupressales > Taxaceae > Torreya > Torreya grandis. The sequence continues at coordinate 519,257 of JARHVA010001675.1, forward strand.
TAAATAACCAATGGCTCACATGTGAGCTTGGGCATATACAAATTAATCCTTCATGGTATCTGATCTAGTCCTAAATATAATGGCAACCATTACATAACATACAAAACCAATTCTCCAGAGCTTCACTGCATTAATTTTGCATCTCCTTACTTACTGGGTCAAGATACTTTTATAGCTCTATAGGACCACCTATGTTAACATGGAATGCATGTGTTGGGTTCTAAGCTAGACAATTTATAATCATTTCTTCTAGATCCATCACCTTATGCCATTCATGTTATGGTCACCATGTATCACCCAAATTAGAAGATGCCCCAAAAATCTTGGAGTTGGTTAGCCACCTATTAGCTGGCACAAGGTGAGCATTGATTCTTCTATCTAGTGCCAAGATGCCAAAATATAAATCATAATTCAAAATGATGCCCTGTACTGATATGTCTATTTTTATGTCATTAATCCTTTCATACCAAAATAAGGGGCCCAATATTACCCCATTCAAAATTTCTAGTCCATCTTAAGACTATGTAGTTAAAGTCTTTGGTGCATAGAATTTGGGCACAGTCTCCTTAAGCTCAATGTTGAAGTCATTAAATCCCTTTATGGTGAGCTTGATTTCTTTAGAATTGTTTTCTATCTTGGTGGAGGCTATACTAAGTGCAAGCATGTCAATCTTTTCCAATTCCTTCCTAATGGCCTCTAGATTTGACTTGGATTTTATCACACCCCCATCTAGGATTGTTCCTTGCTCATAGGCCTTAGTTTTTAAGGCATGAAAGAGTGATTATAGGCTCTATTATTTTTCCTTTATATAGTTTCTTAGTGAATTTTCCTTCCTCATGATTTGCATGTACTTTGACCTACTTATAGAATACACCTATGCCATTAGCTTCTCCTTCTCCTCCTTTTCTTGCTTGAAACACATATCTATGACTAATGTGTGGTTAGAGAAGCTTAATAATATGGTATTGGCTACATTTTCACCCTATTTTAGTTTCACAAAGAGGTCATCCACATATTTTATCTTAGTAGTAAGCTCATTTTATATCACAACATAGGGATCTTCTTCTTCTTCTTGTGTCAGATCTAGTTTCATCCTTGGGAGCATCTACTCCACTAGCACACATATTTTATCAACCTTAAAGAGGTTAAAAGTATCAACACCAACTAGAAAGTATGGTTTGGTTTTCTATATGCACTTGCATAGTTGTTACAGCTTAAACTTTTATGGATTGCACTTCATTTTTGGCATCTTTGTATAGTTTCTTCCATTTTCATTCCCTAACATCATTGATGATATTTTTTCCTACCACTTCAGTCATCATTCAAATAAGTGCATTCATAGACCAGATTGGGTTCATGGCATGAGGTTTGATGATGAGGGATTCATGCCCTTCTTTAGGTTTTTTTGGGCCCAAAATTGCCTTTTTAGGTACCTTTAAGTGTGGCTCAGCCATGTAGTGATCAAATGTAAATGAAATTTTTTAGTGTGTCTTTTTTGTTGTATACTTTGTGGGCATGAATTAAAACATGTATAATTCTTCATCTTTTCACCCCTTCTACACATTTTATCTAATACTCAACTCTGTAGCATCCTTCTCAATGATGGTCATATCTATTTTCTCTTTTTCCTCTTCATTGGTACCACTACTTTCTTTGGTGCTTTCCTTAGAGGACTCATCTTCTTATTAATTAAGGGGTTATTCCTTGGAATTTTCCCCTTCATTAGCTTCTTCTTCCTAGGGTTTATCAATGCTTACCTATAGGTTTATTCCCTCAGTTTCAACATCATCTTCTTTCTATTGGGGTTCCTTTTTAGTATCATTTTACTATTATGAAGCACTACTATCACCTTATTTTTCTTCAAACACCCCTTCAATACTTGGGCATGCATGTTATTTAACTTAATTTTCTTTCCTAGTGGGGGAGCTAGGCACTTATTGGATTTCTCAAAGGTTGGTCCCACACTTGTGGGAACCTTCTTCATCTTCTTCTCTTTTTTGGCCTTATATTATTTGGCCTTCTCTTCTTTGACATTATCCTTCTCAATATCAACCTCACTTAGGCCCATTTCCTTCCAAGACCTCCTCTTATGTTCAAGTACCAGTTCCAACTTAATTTCTTCCTCATTATGGCCCATTTTATTCCATAACCTTATCTTTTCCTCTTCTATTCATGGAGGCTATATGGAAGGTTCTCTAGATGAGGAGCTCATTATATTATTTATTTATTCAAGCATAGTGGTTATGAAAATTTAGAGGGCATCCTATACATCCTTGGTGTTGGGCTTCTCTTCCACTTCTTCTTCTTTCAAGATGTAGATCATTTTAACAGATTCTTATTTTGTCTCTTCCTCTAATCCATGCACAAGGGTATCTTCCTTCTCCTTGTCTACTTGATTTATTATAGGGAATGAAAAGGGTCCCTTATACTTCTTTATTTGCTTATTACTATAAGAAATAGGGTTTGGCATTAAGGTTACATGTTTCTTGGGATTTAGAGGTGTATCTTATTCATTATAGGTGATCCTCAACCTGATGCACTCCTAGATTTCCTCAAGTGTCTCTCCTTTTTTTTTATGGGAGACTTCAACTACACTTTTGGAATTAACTTCCCTTCTTCATCAATCAAGAGGGGGTCATCATCATCTTTCTTAGGGTCACTGCCATTATTCTATATCTTCATCTCATAGTATAAATTAAAGATGCACTCAGTTATAATTTCCCTCTAGAAGGGATGGAGATCTATTCAATAGATTCATCTTCCTCATACTTTGTGGCTTCTCTTGGGTGCACATACTAGCACCTCAACTTTCTTCTTTCTTAGTCAATGGATTTCACTAGGATATCTAGTTGCTATACATTGGTAATCCTCCTTAGCATTACTATGAAAAATTTATTGGAAAATGCATAAGGTATTTTTAGAAAGTTGTATAGGTTCTCATCTATGAGAATTAGGTGCACTACACAAAAGTGTTGCATGATGGTAAAGGTTACCATTCCTACCATATGTTGGGTAATATTCTATAGGATGTACCTTTCAATCCTAAATTCCTTAATATATTAGTTACAACACCCTTGCACCCTTATCTTATTTTTTAGGAGAATTTGGGTGGGCATGTGAAGTCTTAGTACTTTAGTGTCGAGGAGTCATTGTGTAATGGGAACACACAAAGGTTGTCCTAATTTTCATTGGGAACATTGACATACTCCATAAAAATCAATATTATCATGGACCACCATCAAAAGGTATTTCATTCCATGTGGCATTCTAGTGCATTCTTCACAATCTCCTCAGTAATAAACTTTGTGATATTAAACTTTACCCCTTGCATCATGTAATGGGTGACACACAAGTAGGTATTGCTAATGTCAAACCACCATACACTAAGTCCTATCTTGGATCTAATGAGACACATTTTATCCCTTGTATTAGGGTTCTATATATCCTTAATCAATAATGTGAACCCTACCTTGTAGTAGCCTAGGAAATTGTAACCCTCTCCACCTTTACATCAACCTCTATCATATGGCAGATGTCAGATCCTACACCTAGGAGTCTTGTGATCATACTAATGAGGCACATTGAGATCTATATACACCTCCATAAAAAATTTTAGTAACCACCATGGATGCACAATATGAGTAATTTCACTAAATCTTCTAGCTTGCCAAAACCCAACAACTCATATAACTGGGTCACACTAGTGGTCAAAAATTTGTATCAAATGGAGACATCAAAAAGTGCTACACCTGCCTTGGTCATTATCCCTATATCAACCATCTAGTCCTAGTCGAGATCCTTTGAATCACTTAGCATCTCATGGTTTTAATCCTTTAATATACATGTGTGCATGAAGGATACCCATGTCTCCCCCACTATGACCTTAGGGGGAAACTACATTTCTTTGTATACAAGCTTTGTTCTTACCTCAAGATCTACCACTAAAATTTTAACACCTTATACTATATACAACTATCTCTTTGTAGTATCTACTTATTTTAGCACCTATGCCTTCTTTGGGCCCTTATACACCTATGGTAAACCTCTTTCTATCCATCATAAATAGGCTACTATTAAAGAATGGTCTATTAATCTTTTCCAATCCCTTAATATTACTTAGAACTTATTCATAGTCATAGGGTCTCTAACTAAAACTTTGGATCTCAATCTTAATTCATAGTTAATGTCAAACTTAACATTCTAAAGAATTTATACTATCTGGTTCTCTCACAATTCTCACAACTTTGGCTCTCAAACTTCATTCATCGTTAATGTCAGCCTCAACATTATAAACAATTTATACTATCTATTTCTCTAATAATTCTCTCTCCATATGCCTCTTTTACAATACCAAATAGAACATAATCTCTCTCTTTAATCCACCATTCATACTTGGGGCTGGTGGGTGCTCAATTTTTCACTTGCTAGCATTTTCTAACTTCAGCTCAGGTTTAGCTCTAGTTCTATGTTAAATTTGAACAAAGTTTATAACCTATTATAATTTATCATTTGCCTCTTTAGATTTATCCTCCTTAGTTCCATATCCTCTTCCAAATATGATTCCCTTCAAGCATTATTACATTTCTTGGTCAATTTATCTACACTTTCATCTCTTACATTGGCTTTCCCTAGCCCATACAAATCCTTGTGTTTATCCTTCAGTGCTTTATTTTCTAGGTTTATTGTGTAATAGCATATGGTGTTCCTCCCTTTATCAACTTGGTACTTATTTTTATATCTTTCAAACTTTACACACCCATAAACTTATGTGTCTAGCCTCAAGTTCTTAGAAAGAAACCTTGCTCAACTCACCAAACTAGGTTTATGTATGAAAGCACCAGAAGAGGTATCCTATAGGCTTGAAAGTGCCTTGTTTATGCCGAGGGAATTTCACCCATCAACATGCGTAGTTTATGTGTAACAATATCCAATATGTTTTGGATGTTATAATGTCCCATCCACCTAATATACATCTTACTTGGGTGGTTTAGGTACTTGGAATCATATATCAAGACAAATGCTCCTTTAGTTATACCTTGTGATTGATATGTTTATCATGCCACAACTTCTAGCATGCCTTCTCTACTTGTTGGCTCCATCTTGCTTGGGCATGTGTCTCATCTAAGAACTCCAAGTATACCAGTTGTATGCTAAAATACTCTTGGTCATCTAAATGACCAATACACACAATGTGTAATAAAGGCATTATAAATTTTATCAATAAAATAGCCTATGCACCAAACACGAGTTGAAATGGTGTTGCCTTATTCAAACACTTTTTGTAGTGTGATAGGCCCACAATACTGCTGACACTTGGTCATCCCAATATTTACAACCATCATATATTTTAATGAGACATTTTCCTAATATATTTTTCAATGCCTTAGCAGTACCAATTACTTGGGGATGATAAAGTGTTGTATTATGGTTTATTACCATATATTAAGTCAAAAATATGTACATAGTTTCATTGATGAAGTGTGCACCATGGTTTATAGTCAAAATAAATGGGCACCCATAGAAACTAATGATGTTTTCTTAGATAAACTTAATATGGTGGTAGTTGTATAGTCCTTGGTTAGTGTTTCCTTGACCTACTTGGTGAAGTAATATGTGGCCACTAGAATGTATCATGCACATGTGTACCTCTTAGCAAGAGTAATAAGCCCAATAAATTTAATGAAACATTTCTTTAATGGTGCCTAGGCAAGAATGGTATTGAGATGCATCTCATCCTGGCGGTTTGGTTTTCTTATGTGCTAGTAGATTCCACATGCCTTGGCACACTCTTTTGCATCTTGAAAGAGAGATAGCCATCACTATCTTACCTTTTGCCTTTAGAAGGTTGTATACTTTAGTGTAAAGATATCCTCCTCTTATTATAGCTAGTAGTTATTATTTTTGATGGACAGTCGATATATCATTCTTCTACACCATTGCAATAACAAAATTCAACACGTGCCTCAGGAGTAGAACTTAAATGTTGTATAAAATCCAAATTTAAGCCTCATTCAGATGTCTAAGTTAGCTTTAGACTCATTACAACTAGGTGGAAGCATGGGTTATCTTTATGAACTTAACACTTAAAACTCAACTACACTAGCATAAATTCACATAAGGCACATGCCTTATGCATTTAACTAAAGCAAAAATAGAGAAAGAAATAGGGCCCACAATGGCTAGTTATGCCATGGTACAAGTCATGGCTTATGGGACTTGGTCAATTCAAGGAGTGTTTCAAGTATATTCCTTGACACAAGATTTTTATGGACTCTGCTTAGTGGTTGGTAGGCACAAACCTATTTTTGGTTGGTTCTATAGTCTTGAGGGAAAAAGCCTTTGTTTCACTAAGCTTAGTGTCATTCAGATGCTTTTAACAGTTAATGGACTACTCTCACTTTAAATATTTATACATAGGTTATCACTTCTTAGCAAGATTAGGGACATTTGTCATAGGATCTCTCTATATTAATTGATATACGAGATATACATACATCATAATTTAACATAAGGACACCATTATTGACATAAACTAGAAGCTTACAAACAAAATTCTTAATGTAAATCTATGGAACCTACAACATTATAGCCATTACACAATTTAATAGTAAAGAGAAAGGTGTTCAGACTAGAAACACTATGTTTTACTACAACCATTCTTCACTAATCAAATTCCATATAAAATAGAGTTCATAACACTAAAAATAGAGTAAATACTTTGCTCAATCTACTTAACTAAATAAAGGTTCATAGGTGAACTTGGGCATATACAAATAGAGACTCATTACATCCAAGCTATTCCTAAGTCTAATGGAGGCCATTAAATAACATATGAAACCAATTCTTGAGAGCTTCACTGCATCAATTTTTCATCTCTTTGCTTATTGGTTCAATCTCCTTTTATAGATCTATAGGAAGGCCTCTATTAGGGTGGAGTATGCATGTCAGGTGACAAGCTAGAGCCTTTGTAATCATTTCCACTGACTCCATCACCTTGTGCCTTTTGAACTATGGTCACCACGTATCACCTAACTTGGAAGATGCCCTAAAAATCATAGAATTAGCTATCCACCTACCAACTGGTGCAAGGTGAGTGTTGATTCCTCTAGCTAGTGTCAAGATGCCAAAATAGCAATCATTATTCAAAATGATGCCTAGCACTAATATATCTATCATGCTAGTGTAAATCCTTTCCTACCAAAATAAGGGGCCCAACAAGAGTCACCAAGTGAAGGGAAATAATAGGCTCAAGTAATTATATGAGAAATAGAGGACGAATATTTTTCATGCAATCAAGAAATGGAGACCTTATCTAATGGTTCATCATTTTCAAGTAAAGATTGATCATGATAGCCTCAAATATTTTTTGGAATAATGATTTTATTCTAAATAATAGAAAAAATAGGTGACTATAATTTTAGGATATGATTTTGAAATATTTTATAAGAAAGGAAAATATATTATGGTGGTAGAATTATTATCCAATAGAGTTGAATTAGTTGATTCATTATGAACAATGACCATTTGGAAATAATATTGGGTAGAGGAAGCAAGATTAGAATGTGATAATGATAATGCTACCCATGATTTGATTCAAAATATTCAAAAGGGTTTCAAGGGTTTTAAAAATTAACATGGAAAGAGAATGCATTATGGTATAAAGATAGATTATACATCTATAAGCATTCTATCCTCAAACATAAGATCCTTTATGAACTTCATCCATATCTAATATGAGGTCACTTAGGATTTTAAAAACATATCATAGAATCAAACAAGATTTATTTTGGGAAGGACTTAAGAGGGATGTTTAAAATTATGTGGCTGAATGCACAGTATGCCAATAAAACAAAGATGAAACCATTAAGACCCCAAATCTTTTGCAAACTTTATCCATCCCTAGCTAGTGTTTGAAAAATATTCACATGGATTTAATTACCAGGTTATCATGGTCTAAATGTAAAAATGTTATCATGGTATTTATGGATAGACTCACTAAGTATGCTGATTTTTTTCCTTATCACAACCATTTTTTACTAGTGCAATATATTATAATTTTTTCAATACATCAAAAATGTATGGTACTCCAAAGATCATTATAAGTGGTTGAGATCCCATATTTACTAGTAATTCTTAGACTAAATTATTTACATGTTTTAGAACCTAGTTGTCTTATATCTAATCCTATCATCCTCAATCTAATGTGAAAACAAAAGTAGTAAAAAATGTATAGAGGGTTATTTTTATTTTTATATCAAACAAGATAAATGGGTTTATTGGATGCCACTTATTGAATGGTGGTATAATAATTATGTTCACATTTCATCCAAAATGTATCCCTTTATGGACTTATATGGATATCACCCCCATACACCACTTCAACCTTGAAGGTCCATACCAAGGTTTGAGTTGTTGAGGAACACATTCACCGTCAATAAGAGTAATCAATAGTTTATGAGAAACTTTATCCATGACACAAAATCAAATAGAGCAGCAAGCATATCAACACCATAGTGAACATAATTTTGACATAAGTGATCAGGTATCTATAAAATTAGGTTATATAAATAGATTTATATAAAGAAACATAAAAGTGATAACAAGTTATCATCTAATTATTATGTCTCATATTAGTTTTTTTAGAAAATTGGTAATGTGTCCCACAAGATAGAATTTTCCCAGTCCACTCAAATACATTAGGTATTCCATGTATCTTACTTGAAGAAGGTAATTGGACATAAATTTTATACTCATATTGAGCTAACTAAATTGGATAAGGAAGGTGGGATTATTTTAGATATTAGATAGATCTTTCAAATTTAAACTAAGTAAATATGAACAAAAGTGATGGGGGAGTATTTGATCAAATAAAATAATTTACATTGTGAAGATGTAAAATGGGAGGATGAAGCATTATTTTAAAAACATCTAGATTTTATTCAAATTTGAGGAAAAAAATTTATTTAAGGGGATGGGAATGTTATACACTTAACCTATGTCATTTTTAGAAATATGTGTGGTTTAAATGTGGCTTACACACCTCTTATATTATCTTATCTCATTTATATATGTTATTAGTTAGGTCAGTCTATGCAATAACCATGGCCAAGTAAAGTATATATAGGAGGTATTGGTTAGTATTTGATCATCTTGTAATGAATTCTAATCTTATTACATTTTTATGAAGGTTTGCCCCTCTAAGTGGCTCAAGTATATTTATCAATCCTTGTACTCTTCTATAAATTATTATTGTGGATCCATTATTTCTATTCTCATTTTTAAGATATATTATAATATAGTATGAAAATATAAGTAATTTAATTAAACTTATTATTCAACCTAGAGATCTCAGACTCTTAATCCTAGTAGAAAAAAAGGGTGAGGCAAATACAAATTATTTATTTTGTCATATATTTTTCATTGAGACTCCATTTTGGTTCTCATTTGATGTGTTAGAAACATATCATCTCAAGGATCATGTTTGTTTCATAAATCATAATTTAAAACTTCATATATTTTTCACACCATAGATCTATAAATTTGATGGTGTTTTAGATGAATAGGAAAAAGGGTAAACTATGTGCAAATTCTCTATTTTTCCATAGTTTTCACATCTATAATCTATTTTGTTTATATTTTGGTATGTTAGAAAGGTATTGTCTCAATGATCATATTTTATTTAGAAATTAGAGGTGCAAACTTCATTGAATTTTTATATTAGAGATCCAAAACTTTAGATCCCAATAGGAACCAAGGGTCAACTTGGTGAAAATTCTCCATTTTGGCACATGTTTCACATATAAACTCAATTTTGTTTATTATTTGACGTGTTTTAAATTTATTATCTTAAAGATCATATTCTATTTATATCTCAAATTCTAAAAATACATATTATTTTCATGTTGGAAGTCTAAAAATTTGGAGCCCAATGGAAACCAAGGGCCAACTAGGTGAAAATTATCCATTTGGGCTTACATTTCACATCCAAAACTTGTTTTTGTTCTCATTCAATTTTATGTAATTATATTGTCTCATGAATAATTTTTTATTTAGAAATTAGAGGCCCAAACTTCATAGGTTTTATGTAAAATTTATCTAGAGGTGCAAAAATTTCAAGGTCATCTAGCCCAACCCCATGGGTGCATTTAATTCCCATAAATTCCAAGGCCATCCAACATAACCTGATAGGAATGTCAAACATTCTATTGTTCAAATGAAATAAATTTAGACTCTTATTTTTTCCATAAAATTTACATTTAAACTCAAATTTTCCTCTTGTTTGAAATGTATTGAAATTATTTATCCAATGATGTAAACTATTTGATCATTAGAGGAATTTATGTTAAAAAAAAAATGATAAATGTTGTTCTAATATTATATCATGAGTGTGTGAGGCCAAAATATCTATTTTTCCATATATTCACATCTAAAATTAGTTTTGGTTCCCATTTAAAGCTTGTAAAGGTCTTGAAATAAGAACCCTAATGATGTGAAATATTTGATCCTTTGAGAATTTATTATGTGTTCAATTCTCATTATTTTTTTATAATGCCCATTTGTATGACTCAATTATTTATGTTATTTTGTCACACATACTATTTACACAATCTATCACCCAATGGATAAGGCTCAGTGGGTACAATTGATGATTTTTTTGAGGAACTCTATTAAAAATTGAAATATAAATGTAAAATATAAGAGAAAAAATGAGAATAGAAAAGGTCATGTCATCCTCCTATGTCTTATAAATAGGAGATATGATAATTAAAAAAGGATTTACTTTTTATTTTAAGCTCTTGGAAAGAGCTATCTACAAATTTGTGTCTAGGATATGTAATTTTCAAGATCAGAGAAATGGAATGCAAGAAAGTATGTGACATTAATCTTTAGATTCATGGGTTTTGATTATATTTTTTTATTAATTATACAATATTATATATATATATATATATATATATATATATATATATATATATATATATTCCATTAAAACTTTTCACTTTTCTTAGTTGTGTACAACTCACAATGTTTCTAGACTTCATGTTATAAACCCAATGTATGGGAATACTACCAAGTATACCCAATCTGAGTTTTGAGGATGCTTTTTGCTTAAAATAAATACTTCCATTCCCATTAAATTTATTGATCATATTCCCACTTTTGTGTGAGAATAAGAATTACAACTCTTTAATTTAATTCTAAGTTATTCTGGTGGTTTTTTGCATTCATTTTGATATGAGTTTCTTTCCATTTAACTTAATTCTCTTACCACCATTTATGATTTTTGTTTCCTTTTTGTGATTTTTGATTAAAATTACATAAGAAACCAAAAAACACACATATCCTATGAGGGATTTTACCTTCTCAAACGCAGAGGAAAATCACCATCAATGGTTATTTCTTTGATTGTTAGAAAATTTGTGTCACTTCTCATTGGGTGAGTCATAAAACTAAAGAATAAAATAGTGACATAAATTTAAAATAATGATTTTTGGAGAATCTATTGGGATCAAATGGTGCATTTTATTTCTAAAATTTAAAAGTAATATTCCCCTTGCAAAAGAAGGTTGGTGACTCTATTGATATTATTCCTAGTAATGCTAGAATTTAACCCATGATTTTAATATTATGAGTTTTTTTGTCATCTATATAGTTTTATTTTTGGTTGAAATAATGAATATATTCCAATTGAAACAAAAATATTCATATATTATAATTTTATTTTATGGTAAAAAGAAGAAATAAATAATAAAAATATTATAAAATACCCTGAAATATGATTGGATTTTTATAAGTGATGATATGATAAATAATTTTTTCATCTTTATCTCTATTTTTAAATAAAAATCAATTCATAAAATTGTTGATGATCCTAAGAGAGTACCATTTTTGAAATATTTCTATGGATTTGTATAAATAAAAAGAAAATAAGTCTACTCACTTCAAAAACTTACACCAAGTGGAACAAATACAAAAATAGATTTTTTTGTTGGGGGATGAAAGTGATGGTATTAATATAATATGGTGAAGAATACAATAGAGGAATCAAATTATTTATTTTACTGTTATAAGTAAAATCTTGAAAATTCAACCCAAGAGAAAGAAGTCATGGGAGAATGTAGTATAAAGACAAATTCAACCTCCTTCTAAGAAAATGAGATGAGTCATGAAAATAATGAGCTTCATATTGAATAAAAAAAGGTATGTGATGATGTTAACCATAAAAAGAAATAAAATTTTGAATAAAATTCAAGAATAAATTGGTAATAAGCTTATGGTCATTTTGAGTGCTACAGGTTTTGGTATCAATCTTACCTTTGGAGGTGCTTAATGAAGATTTAGCTCAGCCATTCATGGTAAAAATCCATAAGAGAAACCAAAAAATAAATAATTTTGAGGTATGATTCATTTTTTAATTACTTAAATCATAAATTTGAAAGATATTTCTTCTATTCATGATGAAAATGTGTGTATTCAAGTGTTTGATTCCATATTTGTCTTCCTTCTCATGCCTCATGTTTATTTTTTAGATGTAGTTATAATAATTTTGTTTTTTCTCTCATGGAATTTCCAATGTTATCCTCATATTTTTAAAAATTTATTTTCAAGGTCTCATATTATTCTTAACCCATCAATGGTCATGATTATTCATGTTTTCCCACCTTCTACCTTGTAAATAGTTTACTTTTCTACATAATTTTCGCTCATGTTTTTACCTTTCATTTTTTATTTTGTGTGTTTTTTTGTTCAATAAATTAATCTTGTGTGTTTTGGTGTTTCACCTTATCTATGTTGAATTTTAATTAAATACATAAATCCATTGATAAGATACTTCATGGTCAACCTTGTAACATGAGTACCCCCTTATTGAATGATCAAAGATATCATGATCTTTACTAAGCTCTTTTATAGGTAACATTATTCCTGAATGTATTAAAAAATCAACTTATGTTTTTAAACACAAAGTGAATTTGTCCTTTTATATCATTTTAATCATCTAAAATGCCTAGAATTTAAAATAAATAAAATAGGTATAATTTTCAAGATAATGATTTGACCCAACAATGTGTACTCATTTTACATATGATTAGGTTAGGTGAATTGGATCCTAGTTGGCTGGATCAAGATGTAGTGCATACTTCACATCATCTATTGATAATTATAAAATAAAAATACATCGAGATTATAGGGTAATGATTTGTTCTAATAACAATGTTTGTTTTTATATAATTGGGATAGGCAAACTAGCTGCTAGTTGGTTGGATCAAGATATGCATGTGTACTAACCAATATGAATAAATTGATAAGTCATTGGTTACCAAATAATCTAAAGTTCTTAATTCCTCTAATTAATGTGGTCCCATTGTCATAACCAATATTATACCTAAAAATTTAATTCATGAAATTTTTAAAATTTTGGTTCCCACTTGAAAAAAATAAAAGGTCAACACTAAATCAACTAAGTCTTAGGGTTATACTAGGTCTTTTACATGTTTCACTTGAGGAAATTTCATTTTGATAAACTAGAGAAATCAAGTACCATTCACACCTCAAGTGTAATTATTACATTCTATCATATCTTCCAAAATTAGACTTTGTTTTATTTCTCGTTTGATTTGTTAGAAATGTATTGCCCTAATGATAATATTTTATTTATATCTCAGAGCTCCAAACTTCATTTATTTCATATTAGAGACCCAAAACTTTGGATCCAAATAAGAAAAAAGGGTGATGTAGGTGAAAATTTTCAATTTTGTCATATATTTTGTATCCAAACTATGTTTTAATTTCTCATTTGATGATTTAGAAATATATTGTCTCAAGGATCATCTTTTATTCACATATCAAAATCCCAAACTTAAAATTTTTTTCACACTAGAGATCCAAAAATTTGAAGGTGTTTTAGGTCAATGGGAATAAAGGGAAAACTAGGTGTAAAATATTGTTTTTATCATATATTTCACATACGGACTTTATTTTGATTCTCATTTGATGTGTTGGAAACATATTGGCTAAATTATCAACTTTTTTTTTAAACATCAGAGGCCCAAAATTTATAATTTTTTCATACTAGAGATCCAAAACTTCATAGCCCAATAAGAACCAAAGGTGAGCTAGGAGAAAATACTTAATTTTTTATATAAATTTAATAGAATCCAGTTTCATTTTTTTTATGTGTTTTTTAAATATATTTTTATTGAGTATCATCTTTTCTTTAGCTCTAAGATTCCCAAACTTCATATATATTTCATATTGGAGATTTGAAACTTTGGAGCCTAACAAGAACCAAGGGTTAGCCAAGTGAAAATTCTCCATTTTTTAATATATTTCATAAAAGAAATCCATTTTTTTATAATTAAATTCATTATAAATATATTGTCTAAAGGATCATCATTTCTTCAGACATCAAGGGCCCAAACTTCATATATTTTATGCAAAATTCAACTAGAGATTTAAAACAGTCAAAGTTATCTAGACCAACTCCATGGATGTGATAGATGATTAGACACACCAAGGTTGTCTATCCAAACTATATTGAGATGATATATGCTTAGCCACACCAAGTCCATCTAGCCCAACCTAATGGGAATTATATATATGTTAGATATGTTGACGTGTAAAGGAAAAAGTTAGATTCTTATTTTGGCCATAACTTTTCTAGACTCCATTTTGGCTATTGTTTGAAGTGTTGTAAAAGTATTAAAATGATATAGCGAATTGTTTAATCTATTTTATCCTTAGATCAAAAATTTTGGAAAAAAGGGTGATAATTTTTTTAAATAATATATCATGGGCATGCTATGAAAAAATGATCTATTTGGCCATATCTTTCACATCCATAATTAATTTTGGCACCCATTTAAAGTGTTTTAAATTTATTTAAATAATAAATATAATTACATGCAATATTTTATCTTAAGATAATTTTTTATGTGTTCAATTCTTATATATTTTCCAAAATCCCCTTTGCAAGGCTCAATTTCTTATGTTAGCATGTGCAACATATTATTTCTATACTTTATCACCCAATGGACAAGTATCGGTGGGATTTATTTGAGTCAATTTATTAAAAAGTGAAATATAAAATTAAACTATAATAGCAAAATGTCATAATATGAAAGATCATTTCATCCTTCTATGTGTTATAAATTGGAGAGGTGATAAATTTAAGCTCTTTGGGAAGAGATATCAATAATTGTGTGTGTAGGATATGTAATTTTTATATTTTAGAAATGAAATGAAAAAATAAGGTGATATAAATAATTTTATTCATTGGGTTTGATTATATATATTTTTTAAATATGTACTTTTATACATAGATAGTTAATTCATTAAAACTCTGCACCTTTATTGGTTATGTGAAACTCATGGTGTTTCCATACTTTGCATTGTAAAACCCATGTATGGGATTTGTACAAGATGTACCCAATGTTAGTTTTGAGAATAATTTGTTTTCAAAATAAATAAATTAATTCCCATTACATTTACTAATCATGTGTCAATTTTTTTGTAAGAGGAATAATTTATAGTTCTTTCATTTAAGTCTATGTTATTATGATGATTCTATGAATTCATTACCCCATGGGTTTCTCTCCTCCATCCTCCTTATTTATCCTTCCACAATTTCCCAAATTTGTTTCATTATTTCACCTTACACCATATCCTACAAGAGAGCTACCTCTCTCAAATGTAGAGGAAAATCACCATCTCAATAGTGATTTCTCTAATTGTTAGAAAATTTGTGTCACTTCTTATTGGGCAAGTCATAAAACCAAAGAATAAAAAAGTGATATAAATTTCAAAAAATAGTAAAAAATCATATTAATTTTAATATTTTACATTTATACTAGTTCATTCACATTGGCATGACACTTTCCATTCATAAGTGGTCACCCTTCCTAGGATAGACATGAGACCTAATGATTGTGGGTTTATTTTAAGACTAATTGGTTATTAAGTTTCTATTTTATATTTCATATATATTTAAAAATACAAAAAAATACATATTCTTAGAAAATTCAAAAATTAAGACCTATACATGATATGTGTAGTTCATTTACATCAATTAATCTATGCTCAGTATATGAAATATCTATCTCTATCTAGTTTAAATAAAATATTATTCACAAGCATGCTTAAGTGAGTTATAGAACATATAGGTTTTCAATTTCATATGAAATTTTAGGTGGTGATATTGTCTCAATCCTAGAAAACTTACATAGATAAAACTGGTATGTTCTAGATAGTAGTGTACTACACTTTTATCCAATTTTAGAGGACTTATCTAACTAAACACATGTTCTACATTATCATATCCAAATAAATCAAAATCCTTCTACAACATATTTACATATCAAAAATTTTAGTTATAGAATCATCTTACACACATTCTTTTATTATATGATTATACCTATTGTTCATAGTTCAGTTCAATACATTATGAAAAATATATCAATATTTCTTGCTTAATTTTGCATTGTTATATTAATAGATACCTAAGTTATATATGTTATCATTTATTTTTGTATATAAATTTTACTTATTCATGTATGTGTTTTATGTTTTCTTATATGATTCATGTTTTGTTTGTATTCACTACTTTGGATTGTGGACATTTTAACTTTTACTTGTTTGTGATTCTAAGCCTCATTGCTTACCTCTTTATGTGTGAGTGAAATTTAAACATGTCCCTTATATACAACCCATTTTCATTATTCCATGCCTTATGTTTTCTTTCCTCTACTATTTACATGTGTGTATCATATCCATGACTCGTGTTTGCTTAGTTTGTGATGCCATGATCAATATCATGCACCTTGCTAGTTTTTATATGACATGGTGGATAAAATGTATCTCCTCCTGATAAGGTTCAATTACTTAGTATTTGATCAATTATTCACTAGTTTATAATTAATAACATCTATATTGATAGGAAAATATGTATCATTGGTTCTTTAAGCATCTTACATTATTATATTTGATTTGTTTATCCATGATGATGCCATGATCTCCAATGTTATTAGTTGTTTCTCTTAATATTTGCTCATTTCTTAATTAAGGAAGAAAGTAAGAACTAGTAATAAGGGTGTGGTAGAAGAACTTGGTTGTTGTGCATGCATGATCCAGATGAGTGTGGAGAGATCCTTTTTATGTTGGAAGGATGACTTATAGACAATAAATTACTAACCAAAGGGTTTTTTAAAAATATAATAAAGTGGACTACTTAGCATGAGCTAGATCTAAGAAGCATGAGCTTTCTAAGAGGCTATCAATCCACTCTTTGATAATATTTAAGTTGAAAGAGATAAATATGAAATACTTGCATCAAATAATAGAAAGAATTGAAATCAAATACAATAATAAATAGATGCTTGATAATGAAAAATAAACTAAATATAGCAATAGTAGGTCAATACTAGTACTAAAATAGATTAGGTCAGGTTCATAAAATGAGGTAGGGGTCACTAAATAGGTACGGACATATAAAGTTAGATTTGGTTAAGGGTGAGGGTTTAGAAAGAAATTGTTGTTATTCCTTACCATAGTGACTATCGATGATCAAGGTGACCATCAATGATTAAGCTAACCACCAGTGATTGGGTAACTATTAGAGATTAGAGGTGACCATTGGTGGTCAAGGTGATCATCGATGGTTCTTATCAATTTTGAGGATGCTTAGAAAAGGAGCTATATAATGGGTCCATGACTAGTTCAAGTTATGTTAAGGTTTTTGGAGCTAGAAAGTAAGATGTATAAAGGTCTAATTGGGTCAGGGAGGTCCAAAACCAAACTAACAAAGTTGGGATACAAATATACATGTTGCTTGCTAAAAGGTTGATGGTTGATTATTGGAGAAATTTTTGAAGAGTAATGATACTTTACCTCAAGAAAATTTTTGGTAGAGGATTGAATCTCTATTTTAGTTTCTAAATTACTAGAAGTAAGACTAGATAGAAAGCTTGAATACTTATATACTAGAATGCTTGTGATGATCCCTTATCACCTCTTACTCCCCTCCTTTTATAGGCAAAGAGAGATGAAAGTAGAAGGTTACCTAGGAAGTTGGCTTGATAATTTGATGGTTCATAATTTGTTATCAATGGGTAAGGTAAACATATTAAATTTTATTGTGCTAGTTTGTACATAATTGTTATTTATGTTAGAATGAGGAAGACCTGATCATTGATGGTCGACCTAATCATTGGTGGTCATGCTAACTAGCGACAGTCAAGTGAGTAGAGGTAAAGGGGTCAAGGTGACTTAGAATGGTTGAGTTAAGGGTCAGTTAGTGAATTAGTGTGTTTAGTTAGCTAAGTAGATAACTAGACTCAAGGTTTGATGGGTTGATTAGTCTCAAGGGAGTTATAAGTCATTTTGACATCTAGAACCATTACGTATAGTTTTCTAGTGTCTACATTTTGCCCCTTTTTATTATGTAGCTTTGACTGAATAAGTTAAAAAATAAAAATGGATTACTAGTTGAAGGTATGGTTGCCTTGAGTATGGGAGGAGGTGTTCCCCCTCAAACTGAGAGTTGATGAGGTGAAACCAAAATCAAGTCAAGGTTTGAAAAGTGGTTTATGGTGAGTCAAGAGGTTGGTGACAAGGGTTGGGCATGTAAAGTGAAAACATGCACATAAAATGTGACTAATTATGATAGCAAAGACCATGCAAAGAATAAGTTACCATAGTTTATAAAAATAAGGATGGTTCTAGAAGGACTGGTGATGGGGTAACTAGGCCATAGTGTTAGGTATAGTTTATTGGGTCATTCTTATCAAGTCTCCTAGATAGGTTTAATATTTTCATAGGTATCCAAGGTAGAAAATGATCCTTTGAAAAACATAAATGGTCTTGTGTGTACTAGGTGGTGCAAATTCAAATGTTCAACATAAAAAGGCTGGTCGGTGAGGTCAAAAAGAACCAAGATAAGGTTGTTGTAAAATATGCAATAGTGCTAACCAAAAATAGAGAAGGTAATCTCCAAAAGTGGGTTGTGGTTTGATGGATAAGGTAATCTTTAAAAAGGTAGAATGAAGGTGTTTGGTGTCAAAAAATAAAATGTTTTGAAAATAAGAAGGTTTCCTAAACATCGATGGTTAGGGGTCCCAAACTCAATCATCAACAGTCACCCTAACCATCAATGATTAGGGGGGAAACCTAAAAGTCTGTAAGATAAAAAGTGAAAATGACAATTCATTTTCACTCCTTGTTTTTTGACTTTTATGACTCCCAACAACTTGGAAATTTAGAATTTTGTGTGAAAGGGATGATGAGGCATTTACTAATTGGTTGAGGATATGATTCATGTAGATTGGTTGATAACAAGGATACAGGGTAGGTGAGAATGTGGTAAGGCAGTGGGATGTGAGATTCATCCTCAATAGTGGTTGAGGAATAAGGTAGTTGCTTTAAATTGTTAGATTTGTCAGGATCCCTACTCTTTAAGAGTACACTTGATTACCTTTGTATAAGCAACTAAACTCGGAATTTAACCAGAAGTAAAATGTAACTAAAAATTAGAAACAACACAGAATATGAGAGATGATACAATCTTGTATTAACACTCTTCCAGAAGGAAATACAATGAAGAAATCACACTCTTCCCACACCTCTAGGGCGTACCAATAATTCTCCCTCAAGAGTTCTCTCTCTCAATTACAAACAAAATCAACTCAAACACAAAGTTGTTGTTTCAACTAGTCAATAACAATACTGCCAGTACACCAACCAGTAAGTGACAATCAACTCAATTGTTGTTGCCTACTTCTAGTATTAATCAAATACACCATGTACTCCAAGTAGATCTCCCTGATCTTGCTCCTTGTTGTGTTGCAGATCTCCTTTGACCTTACTACCCTACAGATCTCCTTTGACCTTGCTCACACACACACACCTGCATATCAACTGACCTTACTTACCATGTAGATCTTCTTCTTGATCTTGCACACCTGCAGATCACCCTAGTCTTGCACACATGCAGACCTAGATCTTACACACCTAGAAGAACCGTTGTCCTTGCCTTTGCAAGTCCTTATGATTCTAAAAATTATAATATAGCCCCATGGGTCTCTTAAATAGATCCCATACAAACAATAATTAGACTTTCCAATTACAATAATTAGAAACATAGACTCAAGACTAAAATTAGTCTTTACATGCAAACTGGCCGTTCAACAAACTAACTGTTTGTGTAACTAATAGTTCTAGAATGCATAGGCAACCGACGTCGATCCCTGTCTATCTGGAGATGACCGATGTTGGCCAATACATGACCGATGTTGGTCACTTCCTATCTACTCCTGACCGACATCAGTTGGCCTGACCGACATCAGTTACTATGACACTCAGCAACCTCCTCCATGTTTGCATACCTATGAAGCTTTTAGCTCCACAACCTAACAATCTCCCACTTAGAGATAAACAACTACACCTATACCTGTACCTATACATTGTCTAATTTTGTTTCCTAGCTTGTATCCCTCTTCAAGTTCAATCTTGAAGACCAACCACCACATATATTGTGGTGCTACTCCATTTATCCAAGTAACCTACCATATCTGAATCTACATACCCATGTAGAGAAGTGCCTAACCTTGCATAGCATGAATCCCTACTATTAGTCCCTCTCAGATATCTAAGAATCCACTAAACTACTTTCTAGTGCTCCTTTCCCAGATTGGCCATAAACTTGCTGACAACTCCCACTACTTGGGTAATATCAGGTCTAGTACACATGCACTCAACCTCATCATGTGATTTGGGACACTATTTTGTGAACTATCCATCCATAGGTGTGCTAACCAGTTTTGCATCCTGCATATTAAACCTCTCCACTACCTTATTCACACAATCATCTGGAGACAACATCAACCTGTGACTTTCCCTATCTCTAGAAATACTCATGCCAAGGATTTTTTCTCTTCCTAAATCCTTTCGAGCACACCTCTAAACTAATTTTACCCTTAGCTCAGCAATTCCTTACATGTATGAACCTACAACAAGCATATCATCCACATACAGTAATAGGATAATGTCACAACCATTATCCAACTTGGTAAAATAAACACAATGGTTACATTGACATTGACTAAAGCCATGCTTTGTCATACCCTTGTCAAACCTATACCACTATCCTAGAGCTTGCTCAAGACCATATACCCTGGCCTTCTGTCTCATGTGTCCATTCTCTCCTTTCTTTAACCTAGGAATCCATTCATCTTTTAGTGCTTTCATCCCAGCTGGCAACTCTACCAAATCTCCCATTTAGTTCTTTCCCAAGGAATCAATCTCCTCATTCATGCCATGCTCCCACTGTTTCCTAGATTCTACCTGCATTGCCTCTTCAAAACTTCCTAATTCTTAACCATCAGTGAGAAACAAGTTCAAGTAGTATAAAGAAGGGGAATAATGAATTTGAGGCTTACCCTTTCAATCCTTCATATGAGCATTTGAGACTCCTTAACAGCTTACTGTCTACCCAAAATTCATTCTCTGGTCAACCCTAGTCTACACCTGACCGATGTCAATTCCACCTGATCACCGACACTAGTTCCCTAACTGACATTAGTGTCCACCTTGTCATTGACATCAGTTCCCTGACCGACGTTGGTCTCCACCTGCCTGACACCACCGACTCTGGTCTACACATGACTGATGTTGGTACCTACCTGTTCGACGTTGGTTCTCACCTGACCAATGTTGGCAACTATGTTTTCTTGTGAGTGATGAATTTTACCCACAAGCTCACTTTGGATCGAAACCTTGTCCAAACTACCCTACTTAGAATTATTCATCCCCTTGAGCTGATCTCTGTCAATCATATCCTCCATGAAAACCAAGGCTTTCCAGTTCTTAAGTTTGTCAAAGACATCAGACTTCCTCTTAAGAACATGCATCCCTTTCTTATTCATGTGACCAAGCCTATAGAGCCACATCTTCACATCTACATCTAAACTAGATAAACTAGAAGGAGAATCAGTAAAACAAGTAGACAGATAAATAATACCTACTTTCTTACCAAATGCTAATTAAAGTGCACCCTTGGAAACTTTCCAAGATTTCACTATGAGAGTTATTGTGCATCCCTCATCACCCAACTTTCCTATAGAAATTAGGCTCCTCTTCAAGACTGGGACATGCATGACATCCTTCAACACCCATGTGTTGCCCGTTTGCAATTTTAGCCACACTTCCCCTTTGCCAACTATTTGACAAGGCTCACCAACCCCTAAATAAATCTTTCCAAAGTCTCCATGGACATTATCATGGAAAAATACTCTATTCGGGGTTCCATGGAAAGAGGAAACATAATCTAAAACCCAAGATTCTACTTTATCCAAGGAACATACAAGAGCATCCTGTGTAACAATACCTGCAACATTTACTTCTTCATTTCCTTCATGCTGATCTTCTACCAACCAACAATCTTTCTTTACTTGCTCTTTCTTTCCATAATACCGTAATTGATAATTATTTCCATTGAATTCCTCCATTCTTAGCTTACTTTCTTCTGCCATTATTTTACTCCCACTCAATTAGAAACCCCTGAGAGTTACCTGTAATCAACAAACACTTAACATGCTCTGACCACCTGTTAGTGTACCTAACCAAGCTCTAATACCAATTGTCAGGATCTCTACTCCTTAAGAGTACACTTGATTACCTTTGTATAAGCAACTACACATAGAATTTAACCAGAAGTAAAATGTAACTAGAAATCAGAAACAACACAGAATATGAGAGACAATACAATCTTGTATTAACACTCTTCCAGAAGGAAATACAATGAAGAAATCACACTCTTCCCACACCTCTAAGGCATACCAGTAATTCTCCCTCAAGAGTTCTCTCTCTTAATTACAAACAAAATCAACTCAAACATAGATTTGTTTCAACCAATCAATAACAATACTACTAGTACACCAACCAGTAAGTGACAATCAACTCAACCATTGTTGACTACTTTCAGTACCAATCAAGTATACCACGTACTCCAAGTAGATCTCCCTGATCTTGATCCTTTTTGTGTTGCAGATCTCCTTTGACCTTGCTACCCTACATATCTCCTTTGACCTTTCTCACACACACACCTACAAATCAACTGACCTTACTTACCATATAGATCTTCTTCCTGATCTTGCACACCTGCAGATCAACCTGGTCTTGTACACTTGCAGACCTAGATCTTACACACCTAGAAGAACCCTTGCCCTTGACTTTGCAAGTCCTTATGATTCTATAAATTACAATATAGTCCCGTGGGTCTCTTCAATAGATCCCATACAAACAATAATTAGACTTTCTAATTATAA
The DNA here is from genome assembly GCA_037957365.1 of Torreya grandis. Lineage (NCBI taxonomy): Eukaryota > Viridiplantae > Streptophyta > Pinopsida > Cupressales > Taxaceae > Torreya > Torreya grandis. The sequence goes on from JARHVA010001675.1 coordinate 542,572, forward strand.
TAATTAGAAACATAGACTCAAGACTAAAATTAGTCTTTACATGAAAACTGGTCATTTAACAAACTAACTATTTATGTAACTAACAGTTATAGAACATAAATGTAACCAACATCAGTCCCTGTCTATCTGGAGATGACCAACATCAGTTGATACATGACTGATGTCGGTAGCTTCCTGTCTACTCCTGACCGACGTCAATTATTATGACACTCAGCAACCTCCTCCATGTTTCCATACCTGTGAAGCTTTTAGCTCCACAACCTAACAATCTCCCACTTGGAGATAAATAGCTACACCTATACCTATACCTCTCCATCATCTAATTTTGTTTCCTAGCTTGTATCCCTCTTCAAGTTCAATCTTGAAGACCAACCACCACATATGTTGTGGTGCTACTCCTATCATCCAAGTAACCTGCCATATCTGAATCTACATACCCATGTAGAGAAGTGCTTGACCCTGCATAGCATGAATCCCTACTACTGGTCCCTCTCAGATATATGAGAATCCACTGAACTACTTTCTAGTGCTCCTTTCTTGGATTGGCCATAAACTTGCTGACAACTCCCACTGCTTGGGTATTTTAGGTCTAGTACACATGTACTCAACCTCATCATGTGATTTGGGACACTGTTCTATGAACTATCCATCCATAGCTGTGTTAATTGGTTCTGCATCTTGCATATTAAACCTCTCCACTACCTTATTCACACAATCATCTGGAGACAACATTAACATGTGACTTTCCCTGTCTCTAGAAATACTCATGCCAAGGATTTTTGCTCCTCCTAAATCCTTCCTGGCACACCTCTGAACTAATTTTACCCTTAGCTCAGCAATTCCCTGCATGTATGAATTTACAACAAGCATATCATCCACATACAGTAACAGGATAATGTCATGACCATTATCCAACCTAGTAAAATAAACACAATGGTTACATTGACATTGACTAAAGCCATGCTTTATCATAACCCTATCAAACCTATACCACTATCCTAGAGCTTTCTCAAGACCATATACCCTGGCTTTCTATCTCACACGTCCTTTCTCTCCTTTCTTTAACCTAGGAATCCATTCATCTTTTAGTGCTTTCATCCTGGCTGACAACTCTACCAAATCTCCCATTTAGTTCTTTCCCAAGGAATCAATCTCCTCATTCATGCCATGCTCCCACTGTTTCCTAGATTCTACCTGCATTGCCTCTTCAAAACTTCATGGTTCTTGACCATTAGTGAGCAACAAGTTCAAGTAGTATAAAGAAGAGGAATAATGAATTTGAGGCTTAGTTACCCTTTTAGTCCTCCATATGGGCATTTGAGACTCCTTGATAGCTTTCTTTCTGCCCAAAATCTATTCTCTGGTCGACCCTAGTCTACACCCGACCGATATCGATTCCACCTGATCACCAATGCCAGTTCCCTAACTGACATTGGTGTCCACCTTGTTGCCAACATCAGTTCCCTGATTGATGTCAGTTTCCACTTGCCTGACACCACTGACTCTGGTCTACACATGATCGACGTCGGTACTTGCGTGTTCGACGTCGATTCTCACCTGACTGACGTTAGTAACTATGTTTTCCTATGAGTGATGAATTTTACCCATGAGCTCACTTTGGATCATAACCTTGTCTAAATTGCCCTGCTCAGAATTATTCAGCCCCTTGAGTTGATCTCTGTCCATCATCTCCTCCATGAAAACTAAGGCTTTCCAGTTGTTAAGTTTGTCAAGGACATCAGACTTCCTCTTAAGAACATGCATCCCCTTCTTATTCATGTGACCAAGCCTATAGAGCCACATCTTTGCATCTACATCTGAAGTAGATAAACCAAAAGGAGAATCAGTAATACAAGTAGACACATAAAGAGTACCTACTTTCTTACCACATGCTAATTCAAGTGCACCCTTGGAAACTTTCCAAGATTCTAAAGTGAGAGTTACTGTGCATCCCTCATCACCCAAATTTCTTGTATAAATTAGACTCCTCTTCAGGACTAGGACATGCATGACATCCTTTAACACACATGTGTTACCCATCTATAATTTTAGCTGCACTTCCCCTTTGCCAACAATTTGACAAGGCTCACCAACCCCTAAATAAATCTTTCCAAAGTCTCCATGGACATTATCATGGAAAAATACACTATTTGGGGTTGCATGGAAAGAGGCAAAAAAATCTAAAACCCAAGATTCTACTTTATCCAAGGAACATACAAGAGCATCTTGTGCAACAATACCTGCAACATCTACTTCTTCATTTCCTTCATGCTAATCTTCTACCAACCAACAATCTTTCTTTACCTACTTTCTTTCCATAATATCATAATTGATAATTCTTGCCATTAAATTCATCCATTCTTAGCTTACTTTGTTCTACCATTGCTTTACTCCCACTCAATCAGAAACCCCTGAGAGTGACCTATAATCAACAAACACTTAACACGCTCTGACCACCTGTTAGTGTACCTAACCAAGTTTTAATACCAATTGTCAAGATCCCTACTCCTTAAGAGTACACTTGATTACATTTGTATAAGCAAATAAACACGTAAATTTAACCAGAAGTAAAATGTAACTAGAAATTAGAAACATCACAGAATATGAGAGACAGTACAATCTTGTATTAACACTCTTCCAGAAGGAAATACAATGAAGAAATCACACTCTTCCCACACCTCTAGGGCATACCAATAATTCTCTCTCAAGAGTTTTCTCTCTCAATTACAAATAAAATCAACTCAAACATAGAGTTGTTGTTTCAACCAGTCAATAACAATACTACTAGTACACTAACCAGTAAGTGACAATCAACTCAACCGTTATTGCCTTCTTCTAGTACCAATCGAGTAGACCACGTACTCCAAGTAGATCTCCCTGATATTGCTCCTTGTTGTGTTGCACATCTCCTTTGACCTTGCTACCCTGTAGATCTCCTTTGACCTTGGTCACACACACACCTATAGATCAACTGACCTTACTTACCATGTAGATCTTCTTCCTGATCTTGCACACCTGTAAATCAACCTAGTCTTGCACACTTGCAGACCTAGATCTTACACACCTAAAAGAACCCTTGTCCTTGCCTTTGCAAGTTTGTATGATTCTACAAATTATAATATAGCCCCATGGGTCTCTTAAATGGATCCCATGCAAACAATAATTAGACTTTCCAATTACAATAATTAGAAATGCAGACTCAAGACTAAAATTAGTCTTTACATGCAAATTAGCCATTCAAAAAACTAACTGTTCATGTAACTAATAGTTCTAGAATGCACAGGTGACCGATGTCAGTCCCTATCTATTTGGAGATGACCAACATTGGCTGATATATGACTGATGTCAGTAGCTTCTTGTCTACTCCTGACTGATGTCAGTTACTATGACACTCAGCAACCTCCTCCATGTTTGCATACCTGTGAAGCTTTTAGCTCCACAACCTAACAAGATTAATGGATTTGGTTTTTTTTAGATGAATTGTGTTAGTTTGTTGTAGATTTGGTAGGGTTTAGGGGGTTTTTCCTTAATTTTATGTTTTATTTTAATTGGTAAAATTAGTAGGTGAAAATCAAAAGTGAGGGGGTAGTTGGGTTGGGGGTAGGGTATAGGGTAGGGGAATTTTTATATGTGTTTAATTTTGGTGTTTTGAGGGGGTTTTAGGAAAGTAGGTGTGGGTATTATCCATCGATGGTCACACATAGTGACTTTTGGTGGTCATACCTAACTATTGATGGTTAGACATGACCATCTATGATCAACTACCAAAGCCAAATGGTCACTTGACCATCAGTGGTCATAGTGACCATTGATGGTTAGGTGAATGGTAAAGGAGTTTGATATAAAAATTATAAAATGGGTAGGGTTTTAAAATATTTTTAGTAATGAAAATGCTAATGTTAGGTTGGGATAGGGTGTTTTAGGTGATTTTATGTTGGTTTATGTTGATAAAGAGGTTTATGTGGGTTATTTTAGGTCAAAATAGATGTTATTAGGTAGAGTGAAAGAAGTGAAAGAACATGAGAAAAGTAATGGTATAAAAAACTAAGCATGCATGTTAACTTGAATTTTTCAAGCATGAGATTAGATCCAGATGAGGGATCAAGTTCTTTAGATATTTATTGAGATCCATGGAGGGATGATGAATGATGACTAAACACACATAAATAAGGTCAGCCTTATAGCTATGATACACTATCAATTCATGTCGTAAGATGTGGCAATGATCATGGCCCTCATCGAGAGATGGGATCTCACCATGAACACCTTCCTCTTATTGACAAGAGAGATGACCATCCTACTAGAGGATGTTCATAGGATCACATGGCTTCCAATTTAGGGGGAGCTGATATACCATATTGAGAGTCAAGAGAGGGATAAGTATATGGAACTTATATATGGTGAGGATTAGACCCTTACAATGGTCACACATAGTGACCATTGGTGGTTAAACCTGACCATCAATAGTTAGACATGACCATCAATGATTGACTACCAAAGACAAATAGTCACATGACTAGAGTAGTCATAGTGACCATCAATGGTTAGGTGAATGGTGAATGGGTTTGATAAAAATTTAGGAAAATGGGTAGGGTTTTAAAATGTTTTTAGTATTGAAAATGCTAATGGTAGGTTGGGATATGGTGTTTTAGGTGGATTTAGGTGGGTTTATGTTGATAAAGAGGTTTATGTGGGTGGTTTTAGGTAAAAATAGATGTCATTAGGTAGAGTAAATAAAGTGAATGAATATGGGCAGAGTAGTGGTATAAAAATCTAAGTGTGCATGCTAAATTGAATTATGCAGGCACAAGATCAGATCTAGAATGAGGGATTAGGATCCTCAGATATTTATATAGATCCATGGAGGGATGAAATATGATGATTGGACATACATGGAGGAGGTTAACCTTGAATCTATCGTACACTATTAGTGTGTGCCACAAGATGTGGTGATGATTGTGGCCCTCATCAAGAGATGGGATCCAAAAAAGAACACCTTCTTCTTATCGATAGGAGAGATGACCATCCCATTAGAGGATGTTCATAGGATAACATGGATACCCATTCAGGGGGAGACAATATACCATACATAGAGTGAGGAGAGGGATGAGCATATGAAGCTTCCTAATGGTAAGGATCAGTCCCTTATGATTTAACATGCTAGTGGCTTTAGTTACAATCCATTTTACCAAAGGGCTCAAGATGATAGGTAGTTGATGAAAATGACGATGATGGAAATATACTATTTTACACTACTAAATTTGAGTATTGGGTAGTTTCCTTACCTATTATTAAAAGTGTTGGTGGAGATGTTGTTTGGTAGGATAGTGTTTGGGTGGCATCAATTTTGTTGGTCTAGATATATAGGGAGCTATGGGGATTCTAAATTTAATAACGATATGGGATTAGTGTGGGGTTCATGATTTATTGATGGGATTACAATCATATTAGGGTTCTAAGACTAATGGGGCTTCCATTGGAGGGATACACCTAGATGGAATTTAGAGTGGGTTTCATGTGGTGGAGGGGTGACTATGATCTCATAGGAGATGGAAGAGGTGTGAGGGATATTGATTGGCTTAGGGATATATTGTATGAATTGGTTATGAGGGATGTGGTTTAGAGGTCATATGTCAACTTTCCTAGGTGAGCTCATTACACTCATCATACATTATCATTATAGATTTGGAGATGGATCTATGGGAGGAGAGAGGATGAGATTGAGTTCATCCTATTTGATAGGGTTTATAGGTAGTTCTACCTAGTTCAGGGGATTCTAGGTTTGTTCTTAAGGTATAGGAGGGAGGATGCTAAGTTTTTACTTCTCAAGCCATAGAAAAAAGAGTTCATCCTAGATCATGAAGTGCTACCCATTATATCAGGGTTTGATGACAGTAGATTTATAGATGGCTATGTGACATGGTACTAGGCCCTTTATACAGTAGATGATTTTGGGTGGGATGATGGGGGTCGATAGGCTATGGATCTAGATCTAGTTGGCAAAGATCCATAGGTACAAGTATAGGGTAGTAATCTTGATGGATAAGCGCGAGTATAATTATTGATACACATGCATAAATTATATCTTTATAGGGGGTAGCTAGCCATAGTACAAGGCCAAATTATGACATTATAGGTTCATGTTATCATTGTGATAAGTGAAATAGATCCAGCTAGGACCTCACTAGGATTGGTGACCTAGGAGAGGAACACCTTGAGATAGATGGAAGGAGCAGTAGTAGCACCATTAGGACCACTAAGTACCATCCCTATGACATGTTACTTATACACGGTGGAGGATTTGAGGTATTATGAGGTCATAGTTTTGACATAGTGTCTTGATCAGCCCCGATGGGGTGAGTATATAGCCAACTTAATATGTGGGTTAGTTATGGTGACTTCAAGTCATTGGGCCACTTCAGTGGTTAATAGGTAGTCATCTCAAGAGGATAGGTACCAGATGGTATAATTAGTGTAGGTAGGGATAGTGGTAGTGGTGCCCCAGGGGCATGATGTGATATATTATGATGTATAGATATAAGTGTACATGATTTTGATATTGTCCTACATGTCGATGCAATGAGATGTACATGTTTTGATATGTGTGTGTGTGTGTGTGTGTGTGTGTGTGTGTGTGTGTGTGTGTGTGTGTGTGTGTGTGTGTGTGTGTGTGTGTGTGTGTGTGTGTGTGTGTGTGTGTGTGTAGTATGTATTATGATGACATGATGTATATGATTATATGATGTTGATTTATATATAAATGTGATTTATGTTTCATGGTTCTTGGTTTTGGTTTTGATTTTTATGCTTATGCTTTATGAGATGTAGACTTATTAGCTTAAGAATGTGATGATTATGGATGATGTTTATGATTATATGGTATTATGATTATGTATTAAATATGGTTTTGATGTTTATGATATGATGCTTTTTTATTATGATTTGATGTTTATGGTTTATGGTCATGGCTTATGTGATGTATTAGTGATGCTATTTATTATTATGATGTTTATGATTATGTGATGTGTTAAATATGGTTATGATGTTTATGAAAACACATAAATAAAATTAGATAAAAAACTAGATGTGGGGAAAGAGATAAGAATTAGGAGACATATGTCTACATGAACCAATGATGAGAGGATAAAGAAAAAAGCATGATGCATTTTTCATTGATAAGGACAAAAAAAAACTGAAGTTAGATTAGCTTAGGGAACATAAGCCTTTATAATGATTCGTAATAGCATTCTTTGGTTGATAAAAAGGTGTCTTGATCATATTGTGTCAAGTAAGCTCATAGTCCCTTGATTTGTAGATGGTATAAAGGAGAAGCAGGTGATAAGTAGTGTGAAGGATAAACTTATGTGGGTTAGTTTTCCACTTATATAGGTGACATAAAACCATAACAAAAAATTCCATTTCTTCATGTAAGGTGTAGATTTATTGATTCAAAAAGTCTACTAATGTTAGATATGAAAGTTGATTGCAAATTTATTGGGATAGCTTGTTCTAATTTTGATGTAGGGTCTTTTGTTATTTTTTGATAAGTTTGTGAAGTTGATTGATGTGGGAAGATTCAAATGATTACTTTGACAAAATTGACTTATCCATACTTCAAGGGAATAGTTTAATTTTGGATGTGTTTTTTTTGGTAGCTATCCTTTAAGTGAGCAACCTATTTTTAAAGCAATTTATTTTTAGGAAGTTGTCCTTCAAAGGAACAGTCTGTAATGCTAGATACATGTGACCCAAGTGATATTTTGGTATCCAAAATTATTTGGATGCTAGGTTTATATATGGATAAGTATATATAGGCTTAGTGTTTACCTTTATGAGGATAAAACTTTAACACAAAATATTAATGATAGGTGAAATGGTTTTGAGAGATAATGACCATGGGATTCTATCTAATATGAGATGAAAAGTATCCATGAGAACTATGTTATGGTTAGATCCATGGTACCCATACTTAGGATTATTCTATGACTATGATGGTTGATCATATGGTTCTATGTTTTAATCAATTATTTTCAAAGGGATAAGAGTAAGGGTTGAAGAGGGTGAAAATCTCATAAATCAAGGGATGAGCTTAAGTTAGATAAAAGGGTGAGTTTGATCCTTGTTTAACAAAAAAAGGACATAGATGCAAAGCATTGAGAGGCTTAGGTTATGGTTTGACTTCAAGAGAGGACAAATGATTAGCTCTTGATCCATACATGTGGGTTATGATATACAGTCCAAGCCAATTAAAATCAAAATTACCTCTTTTACTTTTCTCCATATTGGTCACATGTTGATTTTCCTTCAAGATGAGGTCTTTTGATGTTGATCTCATTATTTTAGGTGCTTCTTATAGGCATGATTGATTTCATCTTGGTAGACATGAAGATATTTAAGTGTTGTTAGGTGATGCTCATAAAGTAGCTTAAGTTGTGCTAAACATTCTTGATGATAGTCACTATCAAAAATGATGTCTTGCAAGGATATGAAAAAATAAGGAATTTTGACTTTGAGAGGAAAATTTTCCTTTACTCCAAAGACTAGGGAGAAATGGGTAGCACCCATTTAGGTTCTAATGCTAGTATAATATGCCCATAAAGTGAAATAGATGTGAAAGTGCCAATCCCAACTATAAGCATTGACTACTTTGGTTAATATTTTATTGCGAATTTTATTAGAGGATTTTGCATATCCATTTTATTGTGGATGATAAGGTGAGGAAAATCTTAATTTGATGCCATATTTATCACAAAGACCTTGGACTTATTTATTTTTTAAAGATTTACCGTTATCAGTGATGATCTTATGGAGAACACTGAAATGAAAGATGATATGATGATTGATGAGGTTGATTATCTTATCAGCTTTGGTTGAGATGAAAGGAATGGAATCCACCCATTTTACAAAATAATTTATGGTGGTGATGATGGATTGGTGCCACTATGAATAATGAGGATTGATTTCCCCAATGAGATATAGTCCCCATTATGAGAATAAAAAAAAGTCCCTAGATATTTGAAAGCCATGGGCTAGTGTGTGATATAAATTGGTATGTTTTTAACATTTAACACACTTATTTACATAGCTACAACAATCTTGGTTGAGGGTGGTCCAATATTAACCAAGGTGAAGGATACGTTTTGTGATAGGTAGACCACTAAAGTGTCCCCCACATATTCCACATGCATTTCCTTGATACCATGGGAAGCTTCATGACTATGAAGGCAATGAAAAAGGATGCCATTAAAACCACATTTGTAAAATATTCTCCCTAGTATTGTATAATGAGATGTACTATGAACAAAATCTCTTCGAGTATTCCTACAAAGGTTAGGAGGAATGATGTTGAGGTTGAGATAGTTGAAGGTTTTCTTATACCATAAGTCTGATGGAGATGCCTCCACACTAAAAATTGTAGGAAGGTCAGAATGGATATAATAAGATGTGATAAAATTATAGATGGTGACAAAGTACTTAGAATCAATAGGCAATAAATGGGATCTAAGAAGCAAGGAAGCCATTGTATCCATACACTTATTGGAAAATCATGTAACAAATTGGATAAGATAATTATCAAATAATGTTAAGAATATATCTACTAGCGAATTTTACTTTTTTTAAGACATCATTATTACATTGGTAGGATCAATTTACCTAGTTTACCATAAGATAATAATTTCCAAAGATACTAATCATCTTAACTCATAAGGCTAGAGAGGTTTAGAGACCTATTATTAGGGCTTTATACTTAGCCACATTGTTTGTGCACTCAAAATCAAGTTTGAAATAAAGGGAAAGAGGTTAATCATTAAAGGGAATGAAAATAAATCTAGCACCCCCACCATGCTAACAATTCGATCCATTAAAGAACATGGTCATCTGATAGATGATTTCCTCTTCATAAAGAGTTGTAATGGACTCATCCATAAATACAAGAAGTGGTTGGTTATCTAGAAAATGAGGTTTAGACAATTGATCAGCAATGACTTGCCCTTTAATCAAATTCTATTATAGTAACTCAAGGTCAAACTTAGATAGGATCATGAGCCACTTAGTCATATGTTAGGATTTATATGGTTTAAAGTGCATGTACTTGAGTGGGTCAACATTAGTGATGATGAAAGTTTTATGATTAAGGAGATAATGATGAAGTTTGGTATCCAAAAAGACTAAGGAGAGGTAAAGTTTCTCATAATGGGTGTACTAAGTCTCATACTCTATAATTATTCAAATTATATAATAGACAACTTGTTATTTGTTTTGTTCATCCCAGTGAGTGAGTATTGCCCCTAAGAAATGGTCAATGGTGGATATATAAAGGTAGAAGGGTTGTTACTCTTTAGGAGGGATAAGAATAGGTGGAGAAATAAGTTATTCTTTGAGTGAATTAAAGGCTTGTTGATAGTCCTTAGTCCACTTAAAATATGTATCTTTCTTGAGAAGATGGTTTAAGGGTTGACATCTATCAGATAATTGAGAGATGAAGTACTAGATGGATTGGAGCTTCCCCTGTAGGCTGTAGAGTTTCTTAATGTGTGTTAGTGGTGGCATGTAGAGGATCACTATGAATTTGTCAAGATCTACTTTGATTCCTTGAAGAGAGATAATAAAGGTAAGAAGATTTCTAAATAAGACCCCAAAAACACAAACACATTTATTAAGGTTGAGTCAGATATGGAAATGGATCATGTGCTCAAAGATAATTTTGAGAACGTCTAGATGATCCTTGTGATATTTAGATTTCCCAAGGAGATCATATACATATTCATCTACATTTTTATGGATGAGATCATGGAATATGTAGGTCATTGCATGTTAATAGGTTACTCCAATATTCTTTAGACCAAATGGCATGACCCTATAGTATAAGGTTCCCTATGGGGTGATGAAGGAATTTTTATGTTAATCCTTGGGGAAATCAAGATTTTATTATATCTCAAGAAACCATCCATGAGATAAAACATCTTGTGGCCAGTTGTAAATCCACAAGTTGGTTGATTCTAGGAAAAGAGAAGTCATATTTTAGACAAGGTTAAGGTCATGAAAGTTAATATAGAGGAGAATTTGCCTTGTGGGTTTAATGATGGGAATGATATTAGAAAGCCATTTTGGTTAGTCAATGGGTTGGGTGAATTTGACAGATAAGATATGTTGAAGCTCTTCTTTGAGTATAAGGGTGATGTAAGGGTGCATCCTACAAAGCTTTTATCTGATAGGTTTAGCATTAGAATGGATGAAAATATTATGGAGAGAAATGAAATGGTTGATCCCATGCATATCTTGATAGGACCAAGAATATTCTATGTTGTGGTAATAAAGGAAGGAAGGGTAATCATGTTGCTCCATATAATCTAAGGATTGACCAATCTTTACAATGTGAGGGTTATCCTAAGTACCCAAGTTGACATAGATAGTCGATTTATTCAACATGGTTTGGTTCTTAGGAGGAATGGATTTGCAAATAAGAGAATCCACCACACCAAGATAGGTGAGAATGGAATCATTGTCCTGATGTTGGATGGTGTTGATGGTAGGAGAATCATTTTTTGCCATTTCATAATGAATAAGAGAAAAGGTTTTAGTTCAACCATCCTTTTGATAGGTTAGGGGGCCTAAACTAATGGTATTGAATAAAAAAAGATAGGAAGAATTATTTCAAATTCCTCAATATTTTAAGGAGATGTAGTTAGTGAGGATAGGATGTCTTCCTCAATGGTGATAATGGGTTTGGGTGAATCAGTGGGTTGTTATGGTGGTATGAACCCAAGGACAAATAGATCACAAGGTTTTTAGGTTTTGATCGTAGGTAACACGTGAGGTCCATGTTCATAATAGTCAAGGCCAAATCCTTTCCAAGCACACCTATGAAGGTAAAATTTGGCAAATGTGGGTTTGTCTACATAGGAGAAGTTAGAGGTAAATGGTTGGGTGGAAGAGGTAGTGGTAGAATCAAGAAGTGGATGATCAAGTCCCCCATTAATTAAGTTGCTTTGATGTTTGGGATTCTTAAAAGGAATTATAGTTCAAATGTTAGGTTCATAACTAGGATCATGGTCAAGGTTACCATACTTATAAGGAGTAGGGAAAGCATCCAAAGCTAAAAGATGATATTCCCTTAGTGAGAGATGTTGGAACGTGGGTTCCAAGGAATCCTCTATGGGGATCTGAGAAGAATAGATAGAGGAGTCAGTTGAAGCTTCATCGATGGTGGGGGTGGAATTGTTATTGATTGGTGGTGAGGTCAATGAGGGAGGAAGAAGAATTTTTATGGGTTAATATGTCATGTTACAAGATGTAAAAGGACTAGGGTCAACTTGTATGGTGATAACTTGACCCTCATGTTCAAATTTGACACATTGATGTAAGGTGGATGGGACACAACTCATGGTGTGGATCCAAGGACATCTAAGTAATAGGTTGTATTGGAAGTATCCTTCTACAACATAAAGTAGATCTTGAATTGTGCAAGGTCCTAAGTAGATGTGGAGGTTGTCCATCCCCAAAGTAGTGGCCATAGTATCATTAAAGGAGTGGATAACTATTACAACTTCTCACATGATATTCTTTGGTAATTAGAATTAGTCATAAACATAAGAGGAGATAATTTTGATATTATATCCTCCATCAATCATCACCCTTTTGATGCAAGTTTGTCTGATGTATATAGTGATGAATAAGGGATGATCAAGATTCTTAGGATGAACATAAGGTATTTTTGAATCCTTGAAAGTGGCAAGGGTTGAAATTTGAAGGCCTTTGATAAAGGCTACAAGATGTTCATGATCTTTGGTTTGAACCTCTATCGATTACAATATCTCTATCAGTGTTTGATAGTGAGGGGGTGAGGTGTTGATTAGTTTTTAAAGGCTTATTTTCATTATTGTTTGGTTAAGTTGTTTCAAAACTACACACTAAATATATTTGGAAGGGTTGGAAGGGGAAACACCCAAAATGGATATTTTGGGTTTTTGTGAAAGTGATGGTGAAGGTGCTTGGGTTTAGTTGGAAGGTTGAGGGGTGGAAGGATATGTCCATGAAATGGACACTTTAACCTTTATTTTATCCTTTTTTTAGGCCTGAGATAGTGTGGATGAGGGGAAGTGTTAGGATAGATGGTTACTTTGGTTCCTCCTCACTTTCAAATGAGATTAGAGTAAGTGTTATATGGGTTCATTTGGTGGTTGGGTTGGTAATGGGCTCAAGATATGTTCATCTAAGAATAGATCATCTTCATCCCATAAGTTATGGATAAGTCCTTGGAGACCTTTGTAATTTTTTATGTCATGCATGGGTGTCTTATGGTATGAGAAAATTAGACTATCATTGAACCAAGATGGTTTAGGAATTAAATGGTTAAAGGGTTTAATAGGTGGTATGATTAAGGAAGAGGTTTGCAAAAACCTTTGTATAATGGTTGAATAAGATTCAAGTGAATGTGTTGGTGGTGTTGGGTTTTTGGTTTTAGGAGTGAGAACCTTCATAGAAGTAGGCTTCACCATGGAAGTTATAGGTGGTGGAATGGTTTTGGTAGGTATTTTTGGTTGGGATTGCTTGTTTTTGGTTGGTTTTGAGATGGATGATTTTGGGATGGATGATTTGGATGATGAAGGGTTGGAGATATATGGAAAGGTATAGGTAGATAGGTTAGTTAAAAATGAAGGGGAGTTTGATGATTTTATGGGGGTAGGTAAAGGTAGAATGAAAGGAGAAGGTTTAGTTTGGGTAGTTGTGGGAGGGTTCATCTTATTGATAGAAGGATGAGCTTCTATGATGGTTGAAGGATGAGGTCCTAAGATAGAATGTAAATGGGAAGGAGGTGGTATGGTTCTAGTTCTTAGTGGGAGTCTGTGTGACTCCACCTTCTTAGTTGGTTTGGTTAAGGTTTTGTTTTGTGTACTAGATGGGGTTATGTCTAATTTCAAATATGGGTGATCAAGGCTAGGAGTATGAAGTATTCCTAGGTTATTGATATGTTTATTTAGAGAGGTGTAAGGTGATTTCACAATTTTGGATGAAGGTGGTTTAGATAGTTCTCCCTTGGTTTTGAAGGGAGAGGTATTTGATGAAGGGTTTGAGGTGATGATAGGTTTTATGGTGGATGAAAGTGAGGTTAAATTTTCATGTTTGTTTTGATAGGGGAGCACAAGACTATGCCAAAAGGTGGCTCTATCAATATTGGATTATGAGGAGAATTCTAGGCTTTGGACTAGTCTAGAGAAGGGTTTTTAAACTAGTTTATTTCCTTGGTCATTGGTTTCAAAGATTAGGAACATAAGTTGAGGTAAAGGAATAGTTTATTCACCCTTGTCCTTGATGGAAGGTTTCAAGATTTGAGAGGATGTTTCCTTCATGAAAGGAGTAGACAAGGTGATTTCTTTTTTTGGAATGGTTTTAAAAGAGATAGTAGGTGATTCCATGATAGGGGAGGAAGGTGTGATGTCCTCAAGTGAAGTAATGGAGGTGGTGACTCCATTTTTTTGGGTGTCAAAAGGAATGCTGGGTAGTTCCACCACTTTAATGAGTGGAGTGGAGGAAGAGGTAGTTAAGGCAATAGTTTCCTCCTTAGGTATTTATATCAAAGGAGAGGTGGGTAGGTCCATGGTCTCATGAAGTAAAGAAAAATAAGGTGGTTATTTCCTTGGTTTGGGTATCCACAATAATGGTGGGTAATTCCACAACTTTAACAAATGGACTAAAGGAAGAGGTAGTTGAGGAAATGGTTTCCTCAATGATAGGTTCACTAATAACAACATTGACTATATGGACCTCATGAGTATGAGATGATTTTGGTGTATCTTTATCATGATTGGTAGAAGGAGCATGATTGGGAAAAGGTTGAAAAAATATGTCAAGGGACTGATTTGGGGGTGCATTAGGATTATCAAATACCATTTCTCCCTTATCAATAAAGTTTTAGATAATGGTTTTGAAGGTGTTACACCTACTAATGTCATGTTTAATGACACAGTGGGAAGCACATAGATCATTCTCATTATACCAACTAGGTGTAGGATGAGAAGCATAAAATTATTAGGGAGGTTTGATGTGGGAAATATGTATGATGTTGGATTTGAGTAACTTGTCCAAAGCTGAAGCATAAGACTCCACTAACAGAGTATATTATTTTAGGGTATATTGGTTTTGATTTTATCTTTGTTGATTAGAGGAGTTATAAGAATTGGTTTGGTTGGGTTGGTTAACAATTGGAGGTGGAGTAGTTTTAAGGATTACCATGTTTTTGTCTACCTTTGGTTTAGTGTTGGGGTGGTTAGATTGGTTGGTGGTTTTGGATGAGGAAGGATCATTAGATTTTAAGCTAGAATTTTTTTTATCAGTTTCAATTTCCCCTCATCAATGGCTCTAATTTATTTTTTCCATGCCATGGTGAAAGCCTCATCAAAGGTTTTTAAAGTTCAAACCTATAGAGTAGTGGCAATGTGTTTGGCACAACCCCAAGAGAAAATTTAAATCAACACGGGTTGTGGTAAAGAGAAAGAGAATTAGTTGATAAGACCTCTCCATATAGCTACAAAATTGATAATTAATTCATCATCAAATTTCCTGATGGAGTAGAGGTCAGTGATAGAGATCCTTTTAGATATATTGATTGAGAAGTGATCTAAAAAGGTTTCAAAAATTTTGGAAAAGGAAAATATGGAGTACTTGGTGAGAGCACTATACCAATCCAAGGTTGGTCGAGATAAAGACATAGGAAAGGTGTGAAGGAAAAGAGCATCATCATATGAAATCAAGTAACAAGAATGGTGAAATTCTCTTAAGTGTTATTGGGGGTTCTCCTTTCTTTGGAACTTGGAAAACTTGGCTAGCTCCCACTAAAGAATATAAGGTTGGATAGGAATGTATGGGTGAATAGGTTCATTTTATATTTTATCATGAGAAAAGAGGTTATGAGCCCCAAAAATAGATGACTCTAGGTTGACCATGTTTTCCATTAACATTTTGACCAAATTAGTTTGAGATTTGGAAGCTCCATAATTGTGTGGTAGGTTTGGTTGGGGTTGGGTGGATGTAATATATGGAAGATTGATGAAAGGTTGAGATGATACCACATATTGGTATGTGGTCATTGAATGTTGTGATAATTCCACATAATCGTTAATGGGCACAAAAGGTATGGTAAAAGGTGTTATGTATCCTTGTGGATTGGGAACATATTAGTAGGATGTCATGGGTATCTATTGAGGGATTGATATGGGTTGATTTGGAGGTATTAATGGATTGATGGATTAAGGTTTAGTGGAAACTCTTGTACTAATAGGTGGAAGGGTATGGGGTGTGGAAAGCATCAAATGTTTAAGTGTGGTAGAAATTGGTGGGTTGGTAGTGATAATGGGAATGGAAGAATTAGGGGTAAACAATATTCTTATGGTAGATAAAGTATGGGTAATAAGAGGTGAGGTTAACCCTATGTTGGATGTGTTGGTTGGTGTAAGGGGTGCCTGGTTATTAGTTGGGATGTTTGATTGAGTTTGGGTGGAGGTAGTGGATAGGATATTGGTGGAAGAAGATGCTTGGATGATCATAGGTTGGGTGGTGGTAGTGAAAATCATAAGATGGGGTGGCATCCTATAAGGTGGATCCATAAGAGGAATTAAAGTAGTAGGGGTGTAATGAGATAATATGTTGAGGTAATGTTGGAGGGCCATAAGGTTGTTATCAAGGAAGGTAATGAAATATTCATCACCCTTGAAAACTATTTGAGGCATGGTAGGATGGGGAGAAAGATGAGGATAGATCTCAATATCTGAAGTGTACTCCATAGAGGAAGAAGAAGAGGAAGGTGGTTCTTAGTTGATTTGATTCCTCAACTATTATCTATTAAAGACCATGTGAGGAATAGAAAAGAAATGATGAAAATATCACAAATAAAACTTAAAGTAAGTAAAATGAAAAATATCTCAAGGAAATGAAAACATACACTAGAGTGTGTGTAAAGACTTGGGATACTTTTTAGATCACTTTTGGCTTATGCCTTAGAAAGTGTGAAAAACTTTGGTTTATAGATCATATACTAAAAAGGAAGTCTAAGTTTGGTTTTAGGTGTTAAAGTCTCTTAAAAATATGTATTGAAAGGCATTATATGGATTGATATTAGGGCCTACCCCCTCACTTCACAGACCACAATGATAAGGGATCAGGTGCTTAGCCAAGATATGTTGAATTTCAGAGTTTAGACTCAACCAAAGAGTTGAGTTTTGGTTTCTCTTCTTGGTAATGATCTCCAAGAAAGATAGACAAAGGGTGAGGTTTACCACTAGGTGATAAAATCCTAGTTGGGGATTATGTTAGTTATTTTGATGTGTTAATTGATTATGTGGTTTGGTAAGGTGTGTGAGAACAAGAGTGAAACTATGATTCATTATTTTGATTTTAAGTTAACTAGATGAACTAAAAACATGTAAGCAATTAATGTATGTAAGGTTTATTTTATACCCAAAATAAATTTTCAATTTTGTTGTATGAGCATTGAATAAAGGAATAAAAGAGGCACCTAGATTATACTAGGTCCCACCATGCATGCCAAAATGTTTCTCTTAATTTCTATTCATTCATTAATTAAGGAAGAAGGGAAGAAACTAGTAATAAGGGTGTGGTAGAAGAACCTAGTTGTTGTGTGCACAAGATCCAGATGAGTGTGAAGAGATCCTTTTTATCTTGGAAGAATGCCTTATAAATAAGAAAGTACTAACAAAAGAAGTTAGAAAGATAGTAAGGTGTACTGCCTAGAATGAGCTAGATCCACGAAGAGTGAACTTACTAGGAGACTATCAATCCACTCTTTGATATAAATATGAAATACTTACATCAAATAACATAAAAAACTAAAATGAAATAAAAGAAGAAATAGAATCTTGATAATTAAAAATAAACTAAATATATCAATAAGGGGTTAATACTAGTGATAAAATATATCAAGTTAGGTTCATAAAATTAGGCAAGGCTTAGCAAATAGGTAGGGACACAAAAAGTTAAATTGGGTTGGGGGTGAGGGGTTACAAATGACATGATTTTATTCATTACCATAGTGACCATCGATGGTCACGGTGATTGTTGATGGTTAAGCTAACTATCAGTGATTGGGTAAACATCAGTGGTTAGAGGTGACAATCAATGGTTAAGTGACCATTGATGGTTCATATTGATTTTGAAGATACTTAGAAAAAGAGTTGCATAATGGGTCAATGAGTGGTATGAGGTTTGTTAAGGTTTTATGAGTTACAAAGTAAGATTTATAAATGTCTAACTGGGTTATGTAGGTTAGAAACCAAAATTATAAAACTATAATACAAATATACCTATTTCTTGATAAAGGGTTGATGGTTTATTGTTGGATCAATTTGGTAGAGTAACAGTAATTTGCCTCAAGAGAAATTTTGGTAGAGGTTTATATCTCTATTACAATTGTTAAATTACTAGAAGGAATACTAGTTATAAATATTGAATACTTATGTGATAGAATGCTTGTGATGATCCCTTCTCACCTCCTACTCCCTTCCTTTTATAGGCAAAGAGAGATGGAGGTAGAAGGTTCCCTAGGAGGATGGATTTTTGATTTTGGTGCTTCATAGTTTGTTATCAATGGGTAAGTTAGACATAGTAAATTATACCATTCTAGCTTATACATAGTTGGTATTTATGTTAGAATAAGGAAGACCTAATTGTCGATGATCAACCTAAATATCGACGATCATGCTAAACATCAATGACCAAGTGTCTAGAGATAAAGGGGTCAAGGTGAGTTAAAAAGGTTGGGTTAAGGGTCAATTAGTGAGTTAGTGATTTTATTTATCTAATTAGCTAGCTAGACTTAAGTTCTAATGGATTGATTAGTCTTTAAGGGGTTTTGAGGCATTTTGACATGTAAAACTATTGTACGTGGTTTTCTAGTGTCTACATTAGTATTACTCATATTTCAATATTATATATAACATCACTCACATAAATTATCATTTTTAGTTAAATTTACTATGTAATATTCACAACTCACTTCAAACGAGGAGATATGAATAATTACTTATCTTAGAGAATAATATACAACAACCCATTGCACAAATAATAATTTTTTTTTGATTAGTTGATAATAGGTCATACCCATATTTTTCTAAAAAAGTAATTATAGAGAATAGTGCTCCATTTGAACAAGGGTGTAGGTTTTCCATATCCACAAAAATGTATTTTCATCCCAATATTCAAAGATAACATCTTTTAAAATTCTCACAGTTTACTCAATCTAAAGACCAATTTTAATTTTTGTCAAAAATAGCATGTTTTATACTTAATTTTATTTCATATTTTGATTAGATTGGATGCATCATGTGGAACATGTGTTATAGGTTATCACATAATTTTTTATCAGAAAAATCACTTGATTGTATTTTTTTCTAGAATATGTATTTAGATATTAGATTGGGGGCATGTACGTGGCACATGGTCACTTATCTTACTTAGTTTTACACCATTTTTTCACAAAATAATGGCAATTCATGTCATTCTCTATGTTGATACACTAGACTAAGATCACACTATTTTGCATTAGGATTACACCAAATTTTCATCACTTTTGAATAATAAATTAATCTTATTCCATCTCTAGTGGATGAATCACCTTTTGCACTTATTTTGTAATAATTTTACACAAGAATCTATTTGAATTCATACATAGATTCAAATATACTCTAATACATTGGGTATGTAATGATGGGTCCAAGAACACATTGATTTATTAATCACGCTCTCATTAAAATGAGGCTTGGTAAATTCACAATCTAATCCATGTGTTTCAACACAAAAATATTCAAGGATCCTACCCTCTGTAGTCACTAATTTTGCACTAGAAAACACAAAGGTTCACATACCCAATTAGGTGTGTTCATTCCTTATTATTTTATATATAATTTTCTTTTCTTGTATTTCATATTTTAATATTATTTTAGGGCTGATTTATACATGTTTCATTATATATTTTCATGAAGGATAGTTTAGAGTGTGGCCTATATTTAATAATGTTCTTCATACATAAGTTTAGGTATAACTCTCTTTCACTTTAATCTATTACTTTCACTTTTGATGCATTACTAGAATAAAAGGGGAGTAAATGTAGTCACTAAAATTAACATTTATTTGTAAAACAAGGCATTTGTGACTAATCCTTTTTCATACTTATCTCATCCTTAACTCCATAAATATAGGTTGTTATTCCTCTATTTTTATGTATAACATCCCTATCTTATAGAAAATTCCAACTTTTAATATTCCTACTCACCATTCCAAGCAACCTAAACTCACTATCAGATTGATCCACACTTCTAGTTTAACTTTCCCTATTTCCTAGACAAGGTCATTCCTTTAGGACTATATGGTTTGATGGTAGTGTTTGATTCTACCAACTTCATCATCCTACAAAAAAATGAAGATTTTCTAAAATTTAATTTCACCGAATGGGTCATCACACATGTTTTTCAAGCTCCACTTAAGTAGTTAAAAAAATATCACTATAAATCAAAATTTTATAACCATTTTCTCACTAGAGTCTCACATGATTGAAAAACACTAGGGATCACACATTGAGAGAAAACATCTCTTCTTACGAATTCTAAGTCCACACAACCCTAGTAGTCATTTTCTAAGTTTTCATACACCTCAAAGGTCACAATTAATTGTTGAAGCACATAATTACACCATGATTTAACCAACATCTAGAACTACTCCATTATTTCAAACATACCATTGTAACATGGGAAGCATACATTGAATTTGATTCATATTCAAAGCATTGGTATGTAGGTAGAGTTTAATATAGATTATGTTTAGGTCAAGCATAATTTCAACAACTACCTCATTTCCCCCATTTTTTATTGTTTATCTTACATGGTACATTGATATAGTGTTTCAAGTGAAGAATAAGGGGTATAGTGTCTTCTATGATAGATCTAGAATCACATAACACACATAGAGGACCAATAACTGATAACACATAAACACAAATTTAGAGATGGGGAAAACTCTAACAGACATTGGTGATCCATATGGACTGCAATGTAACATGACCTTGTCTAAATAACATAACCTTATCTAGAGATTAAATGAATCTTTGTTCCTAATTCATAGTTATCACACACAGTCACATAGTTGCTTACATAGTCACAATCATAGTCTTGCATCTCTATTTTCCAAATAAATCATTCTTATTTATTATTTTCCCTTTTATCATATTACCATATTTATCAATTTCCAAATCATAAATTCTTAATTTATGAATTCTAATTTTATGAAATTGTTTGTTTAATGGATACTAAAACTCTCTTAATCCTAAATTTGATAAAACATATTGTTGAACTTGTTTATAGATTGAATATTCCAAACCCTAACCATAGATGTTCCTAAGGTTTATCTCCTTACTTTTTTTGTTTATAATTATTGTATTAGGTTTTTTTAATTTGGTAAATTATTTGTTAGAAATAATATTCCAAGTTTGAATATTGAAGGTATGGATGTTGGTAACGGTGAGAATGTGGATCATAGTGTTATAG
Organism: Torreya grandis; assembly: GCA_037957365.1. Taxonomy (NCBI): domain Eukaryota; kingdom Viridiplantae; phylum Streptophyta; class Pinopsida; order Cupressales; family Taxaceae; genus Torreya; species Torreya grandis. Next base: position 564,123 of record JARHVA010001675.1, read on the forward strand.
GCAAGGATCCTATAGCTAAATAAGGATTGACCAAGCTGTCTATTGCGAAGGAAAAGGAACCCAAACATTCATGGGTAGACCTTCCCTCTAACATGGGTCTTAGGGTGGTCACCACTAGTCAAAACCTAAAAATAGTGATAGAGGAAAATGAAATGTACCTAGATATAACTAATATCATTATTAACAACACCAAAGCTTCATTTGAGAAATATTTGATGGCATGCCTCTATGGCTACATGACTAAAATTTGTGTTTTTAAGAAATGGGATGCTAAGAATTGGAAATATATGGGATGCATTGAAGTGGTTGTTTTTATCAGCAATTATTGAACCCTAAGAGAAGGTCGTTTAGACTTATGTAATTTGGTGAAATATGGGATTACCCCTAGACCTATGGGTTGTATATAACATGGTTAAACCTCTAGATTGAAGGGATACTTCCCCTTGATGAATCACTTAGGCTCACATACTAATATATCACTTTTTAAGAAAAGGGAGAGAAACCTACTATAATGAGGTGATACACCAAATATATTTTGACAATCAATAAAACTAACCTTACATACACTACTCTTAATTTGAATCTCTCATATGAGTGTTTTAATGTGAATGTTCTGATGGTTGCTTAATTTAGGATGACTAACCAAGAGATATTCAATAACACTAAAAGATCAAAAAACTCACTCAACTCTTTCACCATACTCATACACTTCACATGACCTACAAAACAAGATTTCAAACTTACTAGGTGTTATAAAAGGACAACATGTTAAGGAAGACAAGTTAATTCACTTGACAAGATAAATTATTCTCATATGCATACTAAGTAAAGTCACAATAAGAGATAAACTAGTTATTTATTATTGATAAAAGACATAAAAATGGGTAGGGATTCACCATACTCAGGTAGAGGATACAAACATAGCCAAAAGTGCCTCAATATATAGAGAATGTGAGAGAGAAGAGAAGAATATTGTAGAAGAGAGAAGGTAGAAAATTTCCATGTGAGTTAAAAACAAGATATGAGTTATGAAACTACCTCATTAGGTATTAGATGATATATGTTTCTCATTTTTAGATTCTCCAACGCTCCAAGTGGCATGGGAGTTGAAATAGTTGCTTGAAACCTTGACTATCTTATTGAAACTCCTCTTCTTCTTGACATATTGAAGTAAAAATGGAATTATTAATGGTCATATAAATTTATTACACCTATTTTATCAACTCTTGACACCTCTCAGCTAATCCCAATAGGTCCTTTTTGACATATCACCTCTTTCTCATGCAATGTGTTTAGAGGGATCTTCATCTCCTTAGGTCTATTTTACACACAAGTGTAAAAAATTGGTTTTAGTTACTTTAGATCATAAAATATTCATTGATGTCCTATTGGAATCATATCAAACCTTAAAAAATCTATTTTGAGGTCTCAAACTATCCCTAACAAGTCATTCTCCACCAAAAACCTCAAATAGGCCTCATTCGTTATAGCCTGTTATAGTACAAACCTCCTTTTATACATAAAATTATAGAATATCCTAAGAATATATTGGAATATTATAATACCCTATATTTATTTACAACTCTAGGTTCATTTTAATGGGATTAAGTCATGTGGAAGTCTATTGTTTTGCCTATCTCTTCTACCAATTAGGCCTAATTAGACCTTTAGGCCTATAAAGTGGATTTTGTTTCTAAACTCCTCATGCACATCAAAAAACCTTTGAAAAGTGTGTGACTTAATTTAAAAATATAAATACCAACCTCTATGTAAATTTTGGGCTTTTGTAACACTATGCTTATAGTTAAACCATGAAATTGCCAAAAATAAGCCCTTCATAAGCCTGTTTGGACTACCTTGAAAAATGGAGTTTGTTTAGTTACTTTTAGGGGTTTATTAGTAATTTTTTTGATTTGAGTAGATTAAATAAGTATCAAGGGACCTTTTCCAATGATTTTCAAGTGTCCATCTCTCCAAAATCCCTATAAAATACTATAAAACACACAAAAATAATACAATTATGGCAAGTTGTACATCAATTCATATAACTCAAATACATTTAGATTAGAAACATGGAGTATAGAAAAATATACAAGATTTTTTAGGTGAAAAATATGGTAATATGTGTGCTTTATAAGTCCATCTCTACACACTAGTCACTATTGGGTCTTAAGAGATGTTTAAGACCTATTTGGGATTTGTTGATGCCTAAATGTGTATCACAGGTGCCCAATGTGTTTACGAACACTTCTCATTTTATAGTTCCTAAGAAATAAATTCATGAGTTAAATGTTGTGATAATCCTATTATCTTTGATGGAACAAAGGCAAAACAAGTGGACTGTTTCACAATATTTATAATGTTTGGTGGTTGGGAGCCATCATGGCCAAATAGTAGGTTTATGTAAAACATGGAGTATCTATGCTAATAAAAATTAATTATGATCAATAAATAATATAAATACTAATATATGATGGGCATTTATAATGAAATTTAAACTAAAATGATCTAGTTAAAAAAAAGAGCAAAAGAAAAGTAGGGCAAAAAAGAAAGATGTTGTTGGTCTTTGTTCTAGACATTATGAGAAAGTTGAAATCTCATCTAAACATGCATTTAACCAATGTATGAAGTGAAATATATTCTCCAAAAATCATAACATACATTAGTAAAACTTCTAAGGAAGGCATGAAATGATGCAAATAGGAACCAAGCTCACTTTAAAGATTCACTCTTGCAAGAAAACAACATTAACCCAAATGTAAAATAAGTGAAAAAAATTAAATAAGCCTAATAGATTTCAAATAATATAGAATTGGCACAAATTAGAAACTATGCATCCAATATACACATCCATGATCCATAATAACCATTCAAATATGAAAGTGAAACTATACAACTAAGAGAGAAACCATATAGCACTTCACACAAGGAAATATGGATAGACTTTGCATAATTCTTTGTTTGTATTCATTGATCAAAGTTTAAAAAGTAATTTGGCTCTAAGACCTCTCTCCTTTTAGAATTTACAATACCCTTTTTATATAATTATCAAGGTGGTATGTCATTCAGTCCTAACCAATGAAAAAAGTATAAGTGTAGGGATAACTATCCTTTCCACAAATGTTCTAGAAATAAACTAGACTTTTTGAATGGACTGATCTATAGGTAGTGTGTTTTAAAAAACACACATCTTTACAAATAAAATATTCCACTTTTAAGATGGATAAGGTTTAGCCACAGGAGGAATAATATGAGTTTAAGAACCCTTTAGCTGATGAAGTTCTTTGTTAATATTGTACGGTCTTCATTGCTTTCTAATTCTACCCAATATATGCATTGTCATATCTCCAAGATGCTCAAGGATATAGAGAGGTCCCCCATCATTTCTAAAAATATTTTTAAACTACTCACTAATGGACACTAGCTCAAATTAACTTTACATAGGTCATAATTCATCTCCCTTTAGGTTAATCATAACACTCATAGGGTTTAGATATGGTCCTTACCTCATTAGGGCATTCCTTCAGGTTCTAATAGTGCTCTAATGGCAGCCATGATCTCAAACATCATGAGCTTAGATCCCTACCTTTACATTACTAGGTCTATAAGGTCTCCAATTTGGCACATTACAATCATGTGGCTTTGATGTGGTATTTTCATGGCATACCCATAGCATTCTACTCATCACTATTCAAAGTATGATTGTTGCCTTTGAATTTGGATCCAATAAATTATCTTAAAATTGGCATATGTGTGCTCATCATTAGATATCAACATGGAAATCTTTGATAGGTGCATGACCATCAATTTTAAATTCATCTTCAAAACTCTCTACTATTTTAAAATTGGCATCATCATGACCATCATTTAATGTTCACGTAAACATCATTAATGGGCACATGACTATCATTTTAAAACACACATTAGGGACTATTGTTTGTGTATACCATGTGGCTCTCTATTGAGCTTTCCATTTTTCATTCTTGGGTTCATCCTATTTCTTATGTGTGCCATATGGAGACTTCTTGATGCTTTTGCACTTTTTGTACTAGGCTCCTGCGTATCATTTAATCTCTATACTAGAACCCCATGATGGTGATACTTGTCACCTTGTATATCTCCATAAAACCTTTGAAAATTTAATTTTTCATGCATAAGTTAATCAATTATACTAGTCTCATGTGGACCAAAGATCTTGGGAACATGTTCAAACTTTAACTCTTTGGTCAGGGTTTAAATTTTCAATGTTTTCCATGCTCTATTGGATCCATCTCATATGAGCAAGCACATATCATCGATCCTTAAAACAAGAAAAAAATTTATTCTTGAGAACATATAAAAAGGACTTAGGATAAAATATTTAAGCTAGGTTCTAAACATATTAAATGGGACCTTTTGAATTAAAAGGGATGAAGGCATAAAGAATTTGCACCAAGGTTAGAAACCTAAGACAAAAGGACCCCATGAATAATAAATACATAGCATAAAGTATTAGCCTAAGGTTTTTATCTCATTAATAAATATGATAAACCTTAGTATATGACTTTAGGCTAAGCCTTATAAGAAAGGGACCATGTGATTATTAGACCAATCTAGGATAGAAGGGAATAAAAGGATCACATGGCATAAAAGAGATCAAACATAAGATTTTTAGCCTAAGGTTTGGTTGTGTTGAAAAACATGACCAAGCCTTAGGATAAAAATTAAACTAAGTTCATGGTATGATTAATTTTTTCCTTCTTAAATTAAAATTAAATTTCCTACCAAATTTAAATTTGAATTAATAGGTTTAGTTAAAATATTAGGGTAGGGTTTCAAAATATGAATTTAATTAATCAATTATAGATCAAGGTTATTAAAATATCAATTTAACATGGAAACACAAAACTCTAATCATGTTCATTCCCAAATGGGTTCCGTTAAACCTACAAATTGAAACACAAATATCCAATGTTATCACTTTAGATAAGATTAAACAAGAACCATGAACAAATAAGTTAGCTAGATCATGATGTGGATGATATTCAAATGAAAATAATGTGAAACCATGTTAATGACACTCTAATAAAGTGAATGTTCAATTTCAAGGTATAAATTTCCACAATTTGATAGATGGTTCCCTATTTTTTAGAAATTAGGGTATGTAGACCTCAACAAATGGTGACTTTTGGGGGAAATATAACAATCTGTTATAATTTAGAGACTCTAGTTTAGACTAATAATTAAGATAATTATTATATTTGATTAGGAACCATTATTAAGGTCAATTCATATTTATAATTAGGATCAAACATCAAAACTCAATCATGTTGTGTGTGTGCTTTGATTCCACTTACTAATTACTAAAGGATTTAGAGAATAAATTCTAGGTTCATGAATTTAATCATTAAAATTGACTTTAATCATGTTTTTATATTCATTAATAACCATAATTTATCTCAAATAATGCTTGGGAATTTCTCTACTACTAGTTAGGGATCCATAGCCCTAACAAAGATGCCTTGGCTTTACTCAAGTTTTCCACTACTATTACCAAAATCACCTCTGCTTAAAAATTTATTTGAATTTTTTAATAAGGATATTATTTTTGTATTTTTTCAAGTCATTTTGAATTTCTATCAAAGTTTGGGAACCAAGTTATCTAAATTTAGGGATTTGGTCAAGTGTTTGATTACAAATAATCATCCTTAGCTGTAAATTTTATCTTGAGTAATTAATATTTTTTAAGTGTAAGCATGACTATGTCCTAATAGTTTAAGCTTTCATCCTACATGTGAAATAATTATTAAAATCAAGATTAGATAAAAATAAGGTTTAAAATATCAAGGAATAATTAACTTATCCATCAGTCTTTGATAGCTTCCCTAAATCATAACATCAAGCTCATATTTCAACAATCTATGATCAACCAATATTGATAAGTCATACCTACATTTCTAAACTATGAAGCTCTTGAGAATTTAGATGAAACTCAAGATAAGGGCTGTCCAAAAATACATATTTAAAATTAAGGAACAAATTAAGAGAAAATAAACAAATATAAATAAGCACTATATACAAACTAGGGATAGGAAGGAAATTTAAAAAAAAAAAAAAAAAAACCAAGACACAAAGAACAAGAAAGAAACTTAACTAAGCCCTACACTAACTACATAAAATACTTACCTCTAAGATCAGATATAAATTTATTTAGTCTACTATATAACCTTAAAACATGAATGTTTTCTTTTTATGGCATCCTACATATGGGAACACTTGTGTGTTTATAACTTTTGTATGATGTATCTTGACTTCTCTCCTCCATTATCCAATACATTGATTGAAGATATGAGTTTAAAACCCAATCATATTCCTCATATATTATTATAATTTGTATTAAGAGTAATATTTCTACTTCATCCATAGATAGATAGTGTCATATATCATTTTCACTCAATAATGGTAGCTTAGCTAATATCCTTAGACTAATGTCATTATTAGGTTCTTTCTGAGGTGGACATGGACTACCAGTCTTTGCACAAAAATATTCCAAGTCATCCCAAAATAATTATGCATCTTGATCAACTAAATGATGATCATCTAGAATCTTATCATGTTGGTCCCATACTCTTGATATTTTGATGAAGTCATATGATAATTCTTGATGTATTTCACCAACTTCATCTTCATCCTCGATGAATAAAGGTATCTCTTCTACCCAATTAAGTTTTATGTCATCTAGTTTTGGGACCTCTAGGATACTATTTATATTTTAGAATAACTAAATTTATTTCAATCAATCTTGGTGTAATTTCTGCCCATGGTCATCTTCTTCAGTAGTATCGTTTATTCCCTTAGTGACCTCATATGAAGTGTCCTCATAGCTATCTTTTAAAGACAAGTCAACTTGTATCTGATCTTGTTCATGGGGTTGATCATCTTGAAAATATTTTCCTTCTTCCATAGTTTCTTTAGGTTTAATTTCCTCTTCAAATGGAAAATCAAAATCCTCTATCATGAAACCTTGAGATGTCCCTACAATATTATCTTAGTTAGGCATAGTTTTAGATGTATCAATTTCACCTTGAGATGTTTCAGAAATATTGCAATGATCAACCAAATATATCATAAAAAATCATTTATATGATTTCAAATGATCTATTATTACCATTATCATGAAACTTGTTTGGAGATATATTAAACCTTTGAGATGCATAGTTTTTATTAGATACCTCCCTTGTATTTTCTACTTGTTTTTACAATTGAAGAAAGCCATTTCTCAATTTTTGGACCATTTATAATATCAAGTCATTTTTATTTTTTAGTGTCTCAAGATAATGAACTAGGGCATTACTACTAGTTAAGGGCATTAGAGTTCCCTGTGCTTATGGATGAAGCCCACTAGTTGTGTTATTCAGGAACCCTAGGTTTTGGCTAGGATATATATGACTCAATAGTAATTTGTTACAAATTAGATGTTGGTTCAAAGTAGTTATATTCTAATTATAATTAGGGGTGGAGTATGATATTTGACCTTGGGTTTGCATTTGGTCATTAATGATTATAGCTTTAGCATAATCTAATGTTAATGTATTGGTGATATTTACAGATCTTTTCAAGAACATAGAGGTCATGGGGAATAAGTCATCCCTATAAATATTTAAATCTAAATCCACATCAGGTTTATATGGGGCCATGGTCCTACTAACCATATCTTATAACCTAGCATTAAATACTCTTATGGTCTTATTGAAATCCCTCTTAATTATGATGAACTATTTGTAAACAATGCATGGACTAATAATTTTTCCAAAATGATCAAGGAAAATATAATTAAAGTCATTCAAACTAGTAATGTATTTCTCATGTAGGTTGATAAACCAATCATATGCAACATCTATGAAAGTGAATGGAAATAACTACATGCTACATCTTCATGAAATACATTTAATAATCTCAAAGTAGCCTTGAATGATTTAATATGTTTTTCAATAGTGACAACATTATTGAGATTAAAAGAAGGCAAATACCCTTCAAGGTTTCTTGGTAATTCATGTACCGGACTAGGCACATTGATAGAATAACCACCTAGCCAAGTCATACCTTGAATACATGAGCACCTTGAATTGGTGAAGTTGGTTGAGACCTTGAAAGTTTACTCTCACCTCAATCTTGCTTTTGTAAATTTTGGCTTGTGACCTTGAAACATGTTTAAAATATGATGCATCAAACTAACCTTTAAAAATTAAAATGATTAAGTTTGCATATTTAGCCAATTTTTCACAAATACATGTAAAACATGATTATCTTTAACTAAATAAGCTCAAATATATATCTAGGCTAATGAATGAGAGGGATATTTACATCTCTGAGCAAAAATAAACTCAATTTAATAAATAACAAGTCAATATTTGTACAAAATTGTTATTACTAACCTTAAACATGGGGAATGCACAAAGCATGACCTACCTTTGCATGAATATCCATTGATCATCAAAGAATATTAATATTTGGCTAAAGGAAGCCCAAAGACTGGTCTAAAACCATAAAGATCAATGACCTATACATAATTATTCTTAAAGGAGCACAAATATGCAAAGAATACATCAACCTTTGATAAAAACACACCAAAATTAGAAAATATTCTATAAATTCACAAATATCTAGCTAAATCCCTCCTTCTAGAACAAACAAAGCTTCCCCTATTGATGCCTAAATGTGTATCATAGGTACCCATATTTTTCATGAACACTTCTCATTTTATAAATTCTAAGAACTCAATTCATGTGTTACATGTTGTGATAATCCTATTATCTTTGATGGAACAAAGGCAGAACAAGTGGACTATTTTACAATATTTATAATGTTTGGTGGTTGGGAGACACCATGGACAAATACTAAATTTATGAAAAATATAGAGTATCTATGTTAAGAATATTGAATTATGATCAATAAATAATCTAAAGACTAATCTTAATGGGTATTTATAATGAAATTTAAGCTAAATTGATCTGCTAAAAAAAAGAGAAAAAGGAAGGGTAGGGTAGAAAAGAAATATGTTATTGGTATTTATTCCAAACATTATGACAAATTTCAAATATCATCAAAATGTGAATTTAACCAATGTATGAAGTGAAATAGTTTAATTCCAAATCATAACATACATCAGGAAAGCTTCTAAGGAAGGTATGAAATGATGCAAATAGGAACCAAGATCATTTTAAAGATTCACTCTTGCAAGCAAAAAATATTAGACCAAATGCAAAAGAAGTATAGAAAATTAAATAAGCATAAGAACTGTCAACTAATCTAGCATTGGTAAAAATTAGAAACTATACATTCAAGATACACATCTAGAATCCATAAGAACCATTCAAATCTAAAAGTGAAACTAGATAACTGAGATAAAAACCATATAGCACTTCACACAATAAAATATTGATATACTTTGTATAATTCCTTGTTTTTATTCATCACTCAAAGTTTAAAAAGTAATTTATCTCTAAGAACTCATTTATTTTACAATTTACAATACCCATTTTAAAGGAATGATCAAGGTGGTATATCAATGAGTCCTAACTAATGAAAAAAGTACAAGTGTAGGGATAACTATCCTTTCCACAAATGTTCTATAAATATAGTAGACTTTATAAATGTACTAATATATAGGTAGTGTGTTTTACATACCACACATTTATCTACAAATAGAATATTCCACTTTTAAAATGGATAAGGTTTATCCATAGGAAGAATATTCTAACTTTGAGAACCCTTTGGCTTATGAAGTGCTTTATTACTATTGTAGGGTCTTCATTACTTTTTGATGCTACCCAATACATGAACTATCATATCTCTAAGCTAATCAAGGATATAGGAGAGGTCCCCCATCATTATTTAAAATCCTTTTAAATTATTCACTAATAGACTCTAGCTCAACTTATCTTTACATAGGAGATAATTTATCTCCCTTTTGGTTAATCTTAATGATCACAGGGTTTGGTTATGGTCATCACCTCACTAGATAATTATTGCAAGTTCTAATAGTGCTCTAATGGTGGTTGTGAGCTCAAAAATTTTGAGCTTAGACCCATACCTTTACACTATTAGGTCCACAAGGTCTTAGATTTGGCATATTGTAGTCATGTGGCTTTGATGTGGCAATTTAATGGAATCCCCATGGCATTATACTCATCACTATTCAAAGTATGACCATTGATTTTTAATTTGGATCCAAGTAACTATCTTAAAATTCACATTTGTGTGCCCATCATTTGACTTTGGTGAGGACATATTTGACGGGCATGTGACCATCAATTTTAAACTCATTTTTAGAACTCTCTACGATTTTAAAATTGACATCCTCATGACTATCATTTGACACCCATGTGAATGTCATTGATAGGTACATGATCATTAATTTAAAACATACCTCAAGGATTGTTTTTTGTGTGTGCCACATGGTAACTAGTTGATAATTCTATGCTCTTTGTACTAGGCTCATGCTTATTATTTGATCTCTATACTAGGCTCCCATGATGGTGGCACTTGTCACCCTCATGGATCTCCCTAAAACCTTTGATAATTTAATGTTACATGCCTCATTTTATCAAGTGTACCAAGCTTAGGTAGACCATAGATCTCAAGAACATGCTTGGGCTTTAACTCTTTGGTTAGGGTTTGACTTTTCAATGCTTGTCACACTCCATTGGATCCATCTCATATTAGTAAGTGCAAATTATTGATCTTGAAAACAAGAACAAAATTTAATATTGAGAGCATATATAAAAGACTTACGATAATATATTTAAGCTAACTTATAAACATATTAAATGGGACCCCATGAATTAAAAGGGACCAAGGCATAAATACATTGGACCAAGGTTAGAAACCTAAAATAAAAGTACCCCACAAATAAAAAAGACATAGCGTAAATTATTATCATATGGTTTTTATCATATTAATAAATATGATAAACCTTAAGATAAGAATTTTAGGCTAAGCCTTGTAACAAAGGGACCATGTGATTATTTAGACCAAGCTAAGATATAAGGGAACAAAGGGATCATAGGGCATAAAAGAGACCAAGCATAGGAATTTTAGCCTAAAATTTGGTTGTGTTGAAAAACTTGACCAATCCTAAGGATAAAAATTAAAATAAGTCCATGGTATGATTAATTTGTTCCTGCTTAAATTTAAATAAAAGCTCCCACCAAATCTAAATTTGAATTAAAAGGTCCAAATAAAACATTAGGCTAGGGTGTCAAATTATGAATTTAATTAATCAATTGTATACCAAGGTTAGTAAAATATCAATTTAATATTTAACTACAAAATCCTAAGCATTTTCATTCCCAAATGGGCTCTATTAAATGTTAGTAACTTGAAACACAAATATCTAATGTTAGTACTTTAGATAAGATTAATCTAGAACCATGAACAAATAAGTCATCCAGACCATGGTGTGGATGATATTCAAATAAAAATAACATGTAATCATTCTAATGACACTCTGATCAATTGAATATTCAATTTCAAGGTATACATTTTCATAATTTGACACATGGGTCCCCATTTTTAAAAATTAGGGGTATGATGACCTCAACAGGGTTTTAATGATTGTTCATAAACAATAGTCCCTATCTTTCTCCTAGTTCCATAATATTATTTTTATGGGACCCATATAACACCTGCAATGACCATTAAACCCCATGCATCTCCTCATGAAAGGTGTGAGCAAAATTTGATGACCCGTAGGTTGAAGAACATGCATTTTAAGGGGTCTGAATAAGAATTAGGTTTTTAGGTGTATGTTTTAAAATTAATTTGATCTTAAATAACCTAAATTAGGTTTTATACATTTTCATTAACCTATAAAAATTTCATATGGTCATAATATTTCATCAAACTCCTTGCATATGCGACTATTTTATGCTTACGATTCTTGGATCAAATTGGCTGTCATACCCTAATGCACATATTCTTCTATTTTATATCTATGTTAGAGTTTTTTCCTTCATGGAATGTTTTATATATGTTTATTATATCCCATAAAGGTTATCTGATCTCTAACTTTATTCCTCTTTCATTTACAGACCATCATTTCAACTATTTTTTGTAAGTATGTGTATGTGCTTAAGACTGTGTAGGGTCTAAACAATGTATGTTGATTGAGACTAAGGGTGTAATGGATAAATTAATCACATTAAATAAATTATCCTCCCTTAATATTTATTTATATCTCTAAAATTCCTCAAATAAATAAACTTCATGAGGCAAAACTATAGGTGCAAGGATTGGGCTTATGTAGGTTGTATAGGGTTGAGAAACTATTTGTCACTATTATTTGAGATAAGGGTCTAATGTTGAAATATTTTCTCACTAAAAATAACATTATATTACCATATTAACCTCCTCATATCTCTTTAATATCCTTATATCTCTTCAACAACGCACAACCTTCTTTAAATGTAAGCAGTCTTGTGTGTGTACTTAGGTACTTTTGAGACCCCTATTTGATCCTTCATTTGATTATTACTTAGGAATAATAATATTATATGGTTTTATAACCATAAAAATTATTTATAACCTTTAAACATGACATAAATACCTTTCTTCAATCAAACCACCTCATTATCCTAGGCAAGTAGGGCTGTGTTATCAATCACTGTGTGTGACTAACTTTGTGGCCATTAGTTGTCATTGATTTAGGTTTATATATCTTTGGTGTTATTAAATTAATTTATAGCCATTAATTGATATGACCTAAAATTCAAACCTATTCCACTATTCTTATGCTTTTAAAGGAATATTTAGATACCTAAAAGACTTATAGGTGACTGTGCATTCATTTAGGTCTGCAATCTTAGTGCTTGGAGCCCTATCTTCAATGTTGAAAATCTTAATACCTTTTTTTATAGTTTATAAACATATTAAAATCATTTTAAATCTCATTACCTTACAAATAATCAACCCATTATTGATCAAGAGAAAATTTCTCAATTTGACTATTGATTGTAGCTGCACCTTTAGAGGAGTTGATTGTGTTTTAGGCTTCTTAGTTCATAAGAATTAATACCTAAACCTTTAAAAATATTAGTTGTTATATTGATTATTCTAAAAAATATTTTAAAAATACCTAAATACCTCATTACCTTGTTAACATGACTATCAAATCCAATTCCTAACTGGCTATATGTGTCTGTGAGGAAAGACTGAGCATGAAGTTTGAGTTTGTTTCTCTCAAATTACACCATGATGTTTTATAATGTTAAAACTCATTGATATCCTTCGCTACTACCTTTAAGATTCATATAACACTTTAAAATAACTCTCAAAACCTCTATTTACTATCTTCACATATTATCCTATGTAGATAACTATAAAGAAAATTGATTTTGTATGTAGTTGAGTTAGGCCTTTTGTGACTTTCTATATCCTTCTCTGAATTCCAATGAATCTATCATGTTGTGATGGTGTCTTAAGAATATTTTGAGTGTCTTTAATATCCTTTTTCTATACACATTCTCATCAACACCCCTTTTAAGTCAAATTTGTCATATTGACTATAGCTATGTAGCTGACTATATTCAAGGACTTAACTATGCTTAAGGCCTTCTTAGATTTTCAAAATAATTCCCAAACTTATTGAAGGCTCTGCTCTATTATTGAAATTATTGAAACCCTCTTAATATATTAAAAATTCAAATATCATGATTTCATATTAGACTCATATCAGACCTAAAACAATCCACTTTTGTGTCTTAAACTAGCCCCAACAATTCATTCTCTACCAAAACCCTCAAATAGGCATCATTCCTTGTAGACATTTTTAGTAAAAATCTCCTTGTGTAGAGAAAATTACAAAATATATTAAGAATTTAAGGGAATATTACAATACCCTCTATTTATTTACATCTCCAAGTTCAATTTCATGAATTTAAGTCAAGTGGAAATATACTTTTTCTACCTATTTCTTCTACTAGTTAGGCCTAATTAGGCATCTAGGCCTAGAAAGTGGATTTTGGATCTAAACTCCTCATGCACATGTGAAACCTATGATAAGTTTGTGATTAGTTTTAAACTTTTCAATATCAACCTACATGTCAATTCTAGGATTTTTTAACATTGTACTTATATCCAAACCATGAATTAGCCAAAAATAAGCCCTTCATAAGCATATTTGGATTGCCTTGCAAAAAGGAGTTTATTCAGTCACTTATAAGGGTTCTGGAAAAAAAAACTGATTTGAGGAGATAAAATAATTCTTAGGGGACCTCTTAAAATTATTTTCAAGTCTTTATCTCTTCAAAATCCTTGTAAAACACTATAAACAAAAAAAAATAGTGCATTTATGGCAATCCATATAGTAGTATGTATAGATCAAGTACATGTGGATGAGATACTTGGATTATAGAATAATATCCAAAAGGTTTTAGGAGAAAAAGATGGAATTAAGTGTGATTTATAAGTCCATCTCTATAAATTTTTCACTGTTGGGTTTTAAGAGAGGTTTAAGAGCTATTTAGTGTCTTAATGATTGTTCATAAAGAATAGCCCATCTCTCTCTCTCTCTCTCTCTCTCTCTCTCTATATATATATATATATATATATATATATATATATATATATATATATAAACATATATCTCCCCTAATGCCACAATATTATTGTTATGGGACCAATATAAAACCTACAATGACCATTTAAGCCCATGCATCTCCTCATGAAATGTGTGATCAAAAGTTGATGAACCTCAAGTTGAAGAATAATCATTCTGAGGGGTCTAAAAAATAATGAGGTTTATAGGTGTATTTTTTGAACTTTATTTGATATTAAATAACTTAATTAGGTTTGAGACATATTAATTGACCTCTACCAATATCATCTAGTCACAATCTTTCATCGAAATCCTTGCATATACCACTAGCCTATGCCTAGGATTATTGGATCAAATTGATTATCATACCCTAGTACCTGTATTCTTATATTTTATTTATATATTAGATTATGTGCCTTAATGTAATGTTTTTTATATGTTTCTCAAATCCCCTCAAGGTTATCTGAGTCCCTAAATTGTATCCTCTTTCATTGGCTGACCATCATCTTCAACTAACTTTTATAAGTTTGTGTATGTGCTTAAGACTTTGTAAGGTCTAAACAAGGTATGCTACTTGATAATAATCATGTGATGGATTAAATAATCATAATTTAATCACATTAAATAACTTATCCTCTCTCAATATTTATGTAGATCCCTACACTTCCTCAAACCACTAAAATTCATGAAATAGAACTGTAGGTACAAGGATTAGGCTTATGTTACGTTAAACAGGGTTGACAAAATATTTGTCACTATTGTTTGAGATGAGGGTATAATTTTGGAATATTTTCTCAATAAAAATTAAATTTTATTATGATATTACCCTCCTCATATCTCTTGAATATCCTTTAGAACTCTTCAAACAAGCACAACCTTCTTCAAAGGTGAGCAGTCTTGTGTGTGTACTCATGTCCTTTTGAGACCCCTATTTGATCATTATTTTGATTTTTTCATAGGTATCCTGATATAAAATGGTTTTATAAAACTCAAACTCTTTTCTACCCTTCAAACACCATACAAAAAACTCTCTTCAATCAAACAATCTCATTAGCCTAGGTAGGTAGGCATGTGTTATCAATGACTATGTGTGACTAACTTTGTGAGCACTGTCTGTCTTGAGCTTGGTTTATAAATATTTTTGTCTTAAATAAATTTATACCACTAAATTATTATTACCTCCAAATCAATCCTACACCACTTTTCTTATTCTTTTGAAATAATATTTAGACACCTAAAATACCTATAGGTGACTATGCATTCATTTAGGCTTGTAGTCTTAACATTAGATCCATATATTTAATGTTGAAACTCTCATTAAATTATTTATAGTTTATAAAACTATTCAAATTATTATAAATATCATCACTTTGAAAATCATCAATCCATTATTTCTCAAGACTAACTTTCTCAATAACTAACTGCTGACTATAGGTGCACCTTTAGAGGAGTTGACTATGTTTTAAGCTTCTTAGTTCCTTAGAATCAATACATAAACCTTTAAAAAACTCAATTATTATATTTATTATATCCTAAAACATTTATTATATCCATAAAGGCCTCTTTACCTTATCAACATGACATTTAAATCCAATATTTAGCTGACTGTAGGTGTTTATGATGAAAGCTTGAGCATGAAGTTTAAGTTTATTTCTGTCAAATTACACCATGATGTTTAATAATGTTAAAAATAATTTATATCCTTCATTAATATGTAAAAATACATATAAAACTTTCAAATAACTCTCATAACCTTTGTTTACTATCTACACATACAATCCTATGTAGAGAACTATCAAGAAAATTGATTGCGTATGCAGTCGATTTAGGACATTCATGAATTTATATATCATTATATGAATTTAAATGAATATATCATGTTTTTATGGTTCCTTAGTATTATTTTTAGTTTATTTAAGATCTTTTATCTATCCACAATCTCATCAACACCCCTGTCAAGGCAAATTTGTCATCTTGACTTTAGGCATGTACTTGACTATATTCAAGGAATTAACCATGCTTTAAGGAAATACTATATATTCAAAAAATTTAACTTCTTTAAGGATTTTATATATTATTTAAATTCTTTAAACCCTCTTAATTTATTAAAACTTCAAATCTGATGAACAATTCTATTAAGGCAAATTTACACATGCATGTAGGTGACTATTAGGAGGGGGTCTACTCATACATGTTTGAAGTTGACCTTTTAAAATAGGTCATGAATCTTTATAAATGTTTATTAAATTAATAAATATAATTCACTCTCACTTCTCTCAAATCTATATATCACTTTCAAGATATCTTCAACTCTTATATCTACTATCTATACACAAAAGCCTATAGGTACATTATAGGAACAATCAATTTGGTTATCAAATTCTTCAATATATGTGATTGGGGGTCCTTATAAATATATAATTATTCAATCATGAATCATCTCCATACCCATTTTCTATTAAACCTTCATAAAACATTAATAATATTATCTTCCATTGAAGTTGCAAACATACAGGTCTGTAGGTGACCATTGAAGAGAATTCTGAGTATGAGAAGTTTTAAATATTTAAAACTAAATAACATGATGTTTAGACTCAAATTACATTACATAATTTTTATCAACATAATATACCAAATAAATACAATTCTCAAGCTCTTATAAATGCATAATCAAACCATTAAAATCATCTCAATTGTTATACAAATAGAACATAGTCCATCATGTGAATAAAGACATGACCAATTTCGAGACTTGTAAAAAATATATATCTAGTAATATGATATGAATTTATTTTTAGTATGCTTATAATACCATGAATAACCATTAAAATTCACAAAAACACCTAGATAACTCAAAAATGTAGAAAGTTTGAGAGTCACCATAAAGTATGCACTAAAGACACTTTTCATGCCAAAATGACATATAAGCGTGCCATCATGGTTAATTAAGGTAGGTTAGGCATATAAGGACATATTATAACACAATATAACTAATTTAAATCATATATCAATTCATAATTTATTTTGGAGTTGTTCTAAACTCATCCTGTTAGGTTTAGAGTTATCAAAAAGTAGTTTGGGCTCTTAGCGATTATTCATAAAGATAATATCACCAATACAAATAAAAATTACATAAATTATAATACCATAGGATTAAAAAACTTTGGATAAAATATTATCCCCCAAATTTACCTGTATGTCTTATACCATCTGCTTGAAGTTGGCCTTCATTAGCTTGTGAAGGGGACAATAAGAGAGAGAAGGATATGTCTACAAATGTGGATCTTGAAAATTATTACCAAGTTTTTTTATGAATTTTATAATTTAAAAGGATGTTATAAATCTATTTTATCTTTCACGTGACTTGAATACATCTGTACAACTTCTTCTAACTCCTCAATATGGAATTGAAATCAAGAGTCTAACTTTGTTTTGATTTATCTCATAGGTTTGGAAGTTTCATAACTGATAAAAGATATTTTCAAAGTGTATGTTATATATTTTTAATTTTGGGTAACTTTTACACACATAAATTTATCCAAAAATCCACTTTTATACATATTGAACACCTCCAAGCTAGCAAATGGACCTCAAAGCTTCTAAAACACCATGAAATGTTAGGACAAAGTATTTAAGAAATAAAATGGAATTAATCAACCCCTAATAACCTATGACACATATTTACCATGTATTATTTTCTCATGACACCCCTAGATTACTCTATGACCAAAATATGACCTTACCTTAATCATTCCAAATTTACCTTAATAAACACTAATAAGATATTTTGGACTCAACTAAGACCTCCCAAATCACTAAAGGTTCATTTTTTTCCCTTAGGAGTCCTATTTTGATGTGGGGAGTTAAAATTAGATAAAATTTTCCATGGATAATGATTTCTTGTTGGTCTAGTTCTCTTCTTTGGAGGACTATGAGAAAGTTCTTTAAGGGGGACCATGGTTTCTAGGAAAATCATTTTTATCTCTCAAGAAATCAAATCTTGTGCTTAATATTAACTATGATTCCTTAATGTAAATCCATATATAGGTTACATTACCAAGACTCCACCTATATTTCTATCACAAGGAGGTAATCCTTAGAATTACTAGAGCTATTAGACAACTAATGTTTATCCATAAAGTTATTAAGTATAAGAGGAGCTTGGTTGAAGCCAGATTTAATTTTTATGTTTAGATAAATAACCATGTTTTATAAGTATTAAACTCAAATCCAAATTAAAAAATTGTACATAGAAGACTATTTATGAAAGAGATGATGTCATCTATAGAGGGTGTGATTTGATAGGGTTCACTAAAAATAATTATCTAAGTCAGCAGAAGCCATTTGAGAATGATCCATCGAATGATGTCTTGATTGAGAAGTCAACTTGTGGTCCTGGTGAGCCCCAGGGGAACATCTAGCTGAAATATCTTCCCCTTTCTAGTTCTCTAAAGATTAAGGAAAATTGTAGTTCTTGAATATAAGAGCCTAGTATGGAGAGAAAACCTTAATATCATAGTGAAAATTAACCTAGTTATTTGAAATTCATAAAAAGAGAAAACTATCTATTGATTATTTATGTAATTCTACAATTATTGAGATAAATAAAATAGAGGATCCCCTAAGGCTCCTAATCCCAATAGAGATAGGAATAAGAATTTTACCTTAGGTATTTTGGTCCCCATTTGGATCTCTAAAGTCCATGGTGTATAATTTTTGGGTTAATAAGAAGTTGATGGGCTCCCCTAGGTATTCCATTAGGATTTATTCCCCTAAAAAAAAGGCTCATGTTTCCAAAGGACTCAATACCCAGTCGGGAATGCCTCTTAATTAGATTTTCCATTGTAATTATAATATCCCTCAAAATTTCCAAAGTAATCATGATGAAATGATTGGAATCCTCTAACTCAATAGGAAAAATGGACTGAGGTTAAAAATCTAAAAAAGGAAATACAAAAAATGTTATTGGAGTTAGTACGAGAGGAAGGAAATCTCAAAAGAACATGGAAAAATACCCTAAAACATCATATAGAAAAAATTAAGGATTACATAGGATATTTAGACAATCCAAGCTTTTGTAAGATCTATGGGACGTGATACAGAGGGTAGGTGTCCCACATGATCCTTAAGTTTTGTTAATTTTGGTCATATTCTTATGCTATTAAATTTTGAAAAGTGTGATGAATTCCTTAATAGGAGTCCTTGTGATGCTATAGTTTTCAAGAAGGAATGGAAACATAAGCTTATCATGGGTTTGGAATCATTGGTTGACCCTTTAAGTGTTCTAGATTCATGTTGTTAGTGTAATAAATGTGATTACAACTACCTCTTTTTAATTTTTAATTCTTTAGGAAATCATTAGTGAGATCACACCACTAGAATTTCAAAAGTTTTTAATTTTGATTAAGAATTTATTGAATCATTAAGTCAATTTTAGTTTTTGGTAGTTTTGGATGTGGTTTAACCACTAATCATGAGATTAAAAGCACAGAGCATTACCCTAGGAACACTAAAGAACCCCTGAGAGGGGACCTTAAACAATTCTCAAATTTCTTAAAGGGCTAGAATTTGATCCTATATGTTCTTGATTAGGTTTTGGAAGATGCTAAAGAAAATTACATAAACTCTTGTGTTGTAAAATTCATAGGAATGAGGTACAACATTGAAGCTATTAGGAATTGGACTAAGAAGAATTAGAACAGAGTAGCAGTGGTCTAAATTTTTGCTCTTAATAAAAAATGTTTGTTGTTCTTATTTGGTTGTGGTAATGACATTTTTAAGATCCTTAATGAAGGCCCATGGTTAATGGGTAAATATTTTATTAAAATTCAACCATGAAAGATAAGTTTGTCCCCCTTTGTATTCAATATGGACAAAATTACTCTATGGATTAATCTCCCATGACTCCCTCTTACCTACTAGGATGACTAGGTTTTAAGAAGCATAGTGGAAACTGCTAAAGTATTTTTGGCTATCGACCTAATCACTCTCTTGAATAAAAGATTGGTCTTAGCCATCTATATGTGCTACCATATTTATAAAAATCTTTTCATAATTCTATCTAGCTTAGATTCATTTTGGGATCTTGGAATTATATTATTAAGTATGAAAAAGAATAATTTTTTTTTTCATGTTATATGAAATTTGGTTATCTTAATGACTCATGCCCAATGATCCATGGAATTTAGTAAGATAACAATCTTAGGGGGGAGGAAATAAAAAATAACCCTGACTATCGGAGTTATGATGGAAAAGTTATCAGTTACACTCATAATTAAATTTTTGGAAATATCAAGAGTCATGAAGTAGTTAAGGATTTTTTGAGTAATAATAACTTGTGGATCCTCTCATAACTGGTTTTTCTTGTTATTTATAGTCTTTTATGTTTGTGATATTTTTATATTGGGCCCTTTTTATCTTATTTTATGTGTCTTTGTTGGGACCTAGACCCCACCTATGTCTTTGGATATACCCCACACAAGTTTTTTAGGGATGTATAGTTCATCAAAATAATATTTCAAGTTTTTATTTCAGTTTTTATGCACTCTAATAAAATTGTTTCTACCTCTCTTAGAATAAGTACTAGATTAAGTGGTACTCAAGTTGAGAATACTCTAATTTCTATCAATAAGAAATATAATATTTATAATAACAAGGGTATATATTAACCTTAAGACATTAATGCACAAACTAAATATGTAGAAGTGTATAGAAATGCATCAAAGTATGATAGTCTAATCAAGACAACTTTGAATCTCAATATGAGCATCAAGATTTAATTTCACCTCTAGTTGATGACTAACTAGAGATTAATAAAGTGAAAAATTTTAAGATATTTTCAGAATCAATGTATGATCAACCTTAATATTATCATATAATTTTTCAAACTCTTTTGAAAAAAAAAGTGAAAGTATGGATCAATAATTATATACTTATACCACTATGGGTTCTTTCCATTTATCTAAATCATTTGATAAAACTTTAGTTCCACCATTTACTATGGGGGAAACATAAGGGATTTATAAAATAAATTTGCCAATTCCTTCTCAGTCATTTGAGACACCACCTTTGGTTAGCATACATTCTAGTCATGAGATTTTATCCATGCAAACTAGAGAGGTACATTTAGAACAAGGTGATTTTAAACTAAATCAATTACTCAAATCATAGACTTTATTATATTCTCCCTTTGCTCAACATATTTTAATATATCCTTTACCATATATTTTTATGGCACCTAAGATTACATTGTATGATGGAAAGGGTGACCCTAAGAAACATTTGAGTGCATTTCACATAGCATGTTTGGATTATGTGCCCAAAGATAGGTTATTGACTAAGTTATTTATAATAAATTTTAAATAATATGCACTAAGATGGTTTTATGATTTATCACATTAGTCAATCCATGCATTCAATAATTTATAAAATTTATTCCTTGAAAACTTCTCAATCAATATTAGTGAAAATATTTAATATGCTTAGATTGCTTATTTCAAACAAGAATCAAATAAACCTATCATAGAATATGTATTGTAGTATAATACCATGCTATCTAAGATGATTATTCCTATCGTAGATAATGAATTGAAATACATATTCAATAAAATATTTTTTTCACCATTACATGAGTCCATTATGATTAATAAGTTTCTCTCATTCATAGATTTATGTCACATAATAAAATAAATAGAGGTCAAATTATTGGCAATGAATAAGTTAAAGTATGAAACCACTTCAGTTTCTACTTCTTATGCCATTAATACAAGTAAGACACATTAAAATGTGAGACCAAATAATAATAATTATCAAAAGGAAATAATGAATGCCATTTCATAATCTACTCTACATATTGTATTATCATCTCTTCTAAGGAGACAATTTACCAGTTTACCAGAAGCTTGATATAATGTATTAAAAAATTAATTAGAATGCAATACCAAATTACTACATTACATTAAATAGGTTGATGTCAATATAATTATTCAAAAAGTATTTGACTAGAATTCTTTTTGTGACTATCATAGAGCACTAGGGAACACTAAAAACATATGCATTAATTTACAACACAATATACAAGATATAATATATGAAAACATAATCAATGTGGGTAAATAAACTGATAGTTAAAAATTTAAACCAACTGAGATTATAAACTTGAACATATGTAGTTATTAATTTCTTAAGTTCACAAATCCAAAAATAGTACATACATGTAGAGCACATTACACATACAATGGAGACCCTCCACTCATTTCTTATCATTCTCATACATAGGCACAATATCCTTTGAATGTCAAATCAATACATATCACTTCAATGCCATCTATTCCATTCATCACATTTTTATAGTATGAAATAGTCAATGATGATTTTGAATTACACTTTTTATTTATTCAAGTTCTTATTTATCACTATCTTATGCATAGTGTCATGGTTAAAAATGGTTCAACAGTGAATATGTGTATTATCACACTTATCTATTATCATGGACACATAAATAAGAATATAATTCATAAAAAAATATAATTAAGGTGTTTAATGGCCATATTCAGAGTTCTATTGGTGAGATTTCATTACCATTCCTTATTAGTCTAGTACATGCGTCCACCAGTATTACATTAGTACCTAGTGTGGGTGTATTCGATATGTTATTGGGATGACCTTGGATTCACCAAATTCACATAATTTCATCTAAAATACATAAATTTTTGAAGTATATTTATGCTAATGAGGTCACTATAGTTTTTGGTATTCTATATCAATACACCCTAGAACCCAATATTATTGTTCTTCCATGACAAATTGTATTTGAACAGCCTCAAAAGGTTTAACCTATTTAAAAAATTCAAAAATAAGTGGTTAATTTTATAAGAATACCTATTATTTAAAATATATTTACTCATATATTTTTCACAAATTCTATAGAGTCACTCTCTACACCAAAATGGCCTAGATTGATATGACAAAGCATTAAGGGTGTTGTACAAAGAGCACCAACTCATTGTTTGTACATTCCATGTTGGGCTCAAAAGAGTCTTAGAGTTCACACTAATAATAAAAACTAACAACATGATACACATAATCATCATGATATTGGTAATCATGGTACAAAATTAGAATAATTTTCATATTTTGAGTTCAAACTAGTTCACTCATAGTGGCATGTCACTTTCCATTCATGAGAGGTCACCCTTCATCTTCTAGAAAATGACATATTGATTGTCAGTATCTTACAAGACTCATTGGTTAGTATGGTTTTTTTACTATTTCATTTATATTCTAAAATACTATATATATATATATATATATATATATATATATATATATATATATATTCTTATAAATTTTGAAAACCAATAATTATGAATTATATGTATAGTTCATTTACCTTAGCTAATTTGTGCTCACTATATGAAATATTTCTCTTTATCTAGTTTAAATCAAATATTAATCACAATTTTACCTGAGTGAGTTGCATAGCATATAGTTTTTCAATTCCATATGTAATTTCATGTGGTGATACTATCTTAAGCCTATAAAACATAGATAAAATTTCTATGTTATAGATAGTAACTTACTACACATTTATATGAGTTTTTATATTTAATTTCAATTAATTAATATTTTATCAACAATTCAATGTAATATTAATTACTAACATCTATCTTGACATGACACTATGTATATTTGGTTCTACATGCATCTTGTATTACTCATATTTCTCAGTTTATCTATGATGGTGTCATGCTGTCCAATGTTATCACTATTACTCAAATTTCAATATTTTACTTTACATCACTCACATAAATATTTTTTTTAATTTAAATTATTATGAATTCTTAACAACTAACCTCAAAAGAGTGGGGCAGCATAGATAGTGGCTTGTCTTAGAGAATAAGCTCTAACAACCTAGTGCACATATAGGAAAAGACAATTATTTTTCTATTGATCACATGACGTACCCAAAATTTTCTCAAAAATAAGTTTTAGACAATAACATTCCATTTAGATAATGGTGAAAACACTATGTCATGAATAGTGTACTATTATCATAACAATTAAAAAAATGTTTTATAGTTCTCAAAATTTCACTCAATCTATAAATCATTTTTAGTTTTGCTTAGAAATAGTTCACAGGTTTTATTCTTAGTTTTATCATAGATTTATCCCATATTATGGGCATCATGTGAGACATGTATTTTAGGCTATCACATAGGTTTTTAATTGAAAAAATCAATTTTTATCAGTTAGTTCCAAAATCTATATCATTATATATTAGATTAGGTGTATGTGTGTGGTATATGTTCATGTGTGGTACATGCTCACTTTTATTAGTCATGTTTTCACCAATTTTTTGTATAATTAATGAGATATATCATTCCATTATCTACATTATATGTACCAGACTTAAATCACACTATTTTACACCATTTTTTCACTAGAAATGAATCTTATTCTACCTATAGTGGTTGATTCACCTATTACACTAGTTTTGCACTAGAATGATCTATTAAAACTGATACAAGGATTCCAAGTTGCTCTAATAACTTGGGTATGTAATGATGGATTCAAACACACATTGAGATATTAGTAAAAATCTCCTTCCAATGAGGATTATATAATTTATAGTCTAATCCAATCTTTCAATGCATAAATATCCAAGTGTCCTACCCTCTCAAATCACCAAGTTTTTACAATAAAACACAATGCTTCATGTACCTAATCAGGGGTTTTCATTCATTTTTATTTAATATATAAGTTTATTATCTTTTATTTCATATTTTCATCTTAAGTAGGGACAATTTTATACATGTTTCATTTCAATTTTTCATGATTCATATTTTAGTGTTTACATTCAATATTGTTCTTCATAGGTAAGTGTATACACCCTAAATTGGTCAAGCAACCACACATATCATGTCTTTTCATAGTTATTTCACAAGAGACTC
This sequence comes from Torreya grandis, assembly GCA_037957365.1. Lineage (NCBI taxonomy): Eukaryota > Viridiplantae > Streptophyta > Pinopsida > Cupressales > Taxaceae > Torreya > Torreya grandis. The sequence continues at coordinate 589,650 of JARHVA010001675.1, forward strand.
TGAATGGAGAATATGAGCGTTGTTCACATTAACCATGTCCTTGTTTTCACTTATCTTGGTCATATTTATTGCTTTTATCACCTCTCTATTATCTCAATCAACTGATCTATACCTCTAGGAACCCTTAAACTTGGTCTATGTTACTCCCAACCTATTTTTGTGAGTCCTAAACAATATAATTATATAGGAATACAATGCTTAATGCTCCTATCCTTTTGGTGCTATTGTCCAATGATCATTTTTTTATTACTTAACAGGTCTTAAACCCTTCTTATCCCCTCCCTTAAGTTTTATTTAGATTTTTGATGTCAGATAATGTGAATAAATGTCCCATATTCACAATGAAGAGTCTCTTATATAAATGACTTCACAAGGCATTTTATATCTATCACCTACTACTTTGGCACATTACATAACAAAAAAAATAGTCAATAATATAGCTCTTTATTCTGCATCACAAATAAACTTGCATGGTTGATCAAGGAAGGACCTTGGTGAAATTTATTCTTGCATCTACCATGTGTGTTGATTATGCACATTCCCTAAGGGAGAATTAAATTTGATATGAGACCATAGTTTTAGGGTTAATATAGGTATCGATCAAGATAATAGGGGTTTTAGATCATGTGATCATTCTTACCCTAACCTATTTTTTCCCCCTTTTGCTTTTGATGTATTTTTTATTTGCATGTGTGTAAATAGATATAGGGTTTAGAGATTGAAATAGACCTACTATTAGCTCTATTGACTTCCAACATCCAAACTTTTTTACACATGCTCACATTGAGGTAGTGAATAAAACTCAAAAAGCTCAAATCTCATAGACAATAGTTGAAAAGGTTGACTACAGTGCTAGTTCTACTCCTATCCACCTTTAGCACTCTTATCTAATCATAAAATGAAGGCTAGATACAAATTCATGATAGTGTCCTAGTCTTGCACCTCAATTTTTAGCCCCTGAATCATTTATTTTAGTCCATTTTTAGATAAGTTCATTTCTCTTATGTGAATTATTAGATAAAAATCTATATTTTTCCATATTAAACTAGATTTTATTCCTTACTCTAGATCCTTATTATTTAGGAACTAAACACTAGATTCCAAAAAATAATAAAACATTTGGTGAACCAGACTTACTTCGAATAAATATAAAACCCTAGGTACCTTTAGGGTTTTTTCTTCATATTTTGTACAAAAATTTAATTTCTAATTTCCAATTTTTGTATAAAATTTTATGCATTTATTCTATTCAAAACTATTTTTAGAATTTAAATTATTGGCATAATTTTCAAAAATTATAAAACCCTAGGTCAAAACCCTAGATTTCCAAACTAGGTCCTCAAACCCCAAGTTTTTCTCCTTTACAATTTTTAGAAAAATATTTTGGATTTTTTGCAAATGTTTGGAGTGTCAAAAATATTTTCAAAATCTCAATATTAGTAGTTGTTTTGTGTAAAAATTAAATTTAAAAATTATGATTTTTGTATAATTTTTTTTGCATATATATTATTCAAATTTATTTTTATAATTTAAATTATTGGAATAATTTTCAAAAATTCTAAAACCCAAGCTCAAAACTCTGGATTTTCAAACTAGGTCCTCAAACCCCAAGTTCTCCTCCATTACAATTTTTAGAAAAATAATTTGAAAATTTTGTAAATTATTTGTATTGTCAAAATTAATTTCAAAATCTCCATGTTAGTAGTTATTTTTGAATTTATTTTCTTAATATTACTTTTTCACACTCTCTTTGGTGAAAGAAATAAAATTTCCACTAAGACACTTCTTCCCTCTCATCCCATAGATCAATTTCTAAATTTTTCTCATAATTATGACAATGAATGGACAAATTTACAAATTAGCTAAAAATGTGGAAAATAATTTTATTTATAATCAATATAATTACTATTATTGTAATGAAGAATATGATGATATACACGAAAGTGATAGTGAATCACAAATAAATGTATCTTCTTCTCTCAAACCTATCTCTTTTATTCCTTCTTATAAAGAAAATAAATTTTATAAATGGGAAAAATAATTCTCACCCCATTCTCCTATGAAAAATGTCCCAAATGACTATATTAGTCATATACTTCCAATGAACCTCTAATTGGTGATAATTTTCTTGAATGTGAACCTAATCTCTCTCTCTCTCTCTCTCTCTCTCTCTCTCTCTCTCTCTCTCTCTCTCTCTCTCTCTCTCTCTCTCTCTCTCTCTCTCTCTCTCTCTCTCTCTCTCTCTCTCTCTCTCTCTCTCTCTCTATGTTCAAATTACAAATATATAAATTCAATAGAATCAAATTACCAATGCATAGTTCTACTTCTCATTAAAATAATGCATGTACTCCATCCATGGATAACATATATGTACATGATATTCCAATAATTAAATTCTTCTCTTACACCTCTCCTTAGTTACACTAAAAATGATAATGAATATAATAGTGAACATGCAAATGAATATGAAAATAAGAGTGATTATGAACAATTTACAATGATGAAAATGAATGGAACAATGATTATTATTATGAAAATAGTGAATAAGAATATGAATATCATGTTTCTAACTCTTCTCTCACTCCTCCTCTCAAACATAATGCACTTCCAAATGTTGTTTATACTTCTATGCATGATTCTATTTCAAATAATGCACATATTCATGATAAAAAACACATCTTATACTCAATTAGAATGTGATAGACTAAAAAATAAAGATACCAATAAATCTCCCAAGCCAACCCTCACTACTATAAAACCTAATTCTCACTCTTCACCTAAAGAGAATGGTAGCCCACATCCCTCTAGTAAGGTCCAAGTTACCATTACTCCTAAGTTTTAAGTGAGCACATCCCATCTTTATGATCTAATTACTAAATGTAAAATTCACATAGCTAAAATTAATAATAAAATTTAATTATTAAATGAACCATTTCATTATGATAATGTACCATCCCAAGATATTATCTCTTTAATGCATGCATTTGGTGAATTACAACACCAAGTACATCTCTTTACCTTGAAAAATAAGGATTATAAGTTTTATAGGGATGATATTGATTTACATGGTAAAGACATTTATAAAAGATTAATTGCATAATAATTTTTAGATACTATGATTGCCTCACTTTGATGGAAATGGAGATCCATTTATATAATCCGAGAAACAATTCAGATGACAATTCGGGTGATGGGTCCACCGCAATTGATGGCAGAACTTTCAGGAGCCATAACTTTTGCACCGTAGCTCCAATTGAATCACCATTTGAACCATTGGAAAGATAATAATTAGGGAAAAATTTTTATATGGCATTGAACTCTGATAAATTAATTTTTACCCCCAACAACCCAATATAAGTGCCCCAAATTTCAATTTTAGTAGTGTAGTCTAAAAATAGTAAGTTTCTAAAAATAGTGATTCCTCAAATTTTGTATTGTTGTAAATTGTGGAAGCCAAACCACTTAATATCCCTTGATATTGGTGACCTTCCACATCCTCCTAAAACCTTCAAAACATATATAAATGAAGATGTAACCTAAAATGGAAATTAGACATCTCTTCTCAGAGATAGGCATATGTTTGGGTCTGTAATTTTGATCAATAAAACATCTTTTTTACAGATAGCATTATCTTAATTATGTTGTTCTTATTTATGAATTATCTTTAAACTAAATATTTTGAGTTTTGGATCATTTATACACCTTCAATCCTTTAAAAAGGCTTTGCCATCTCATATGAGTCCTTTGATTCTACTAAAATTATTCTAGTAGACATTAGTGGGAGAAGAACATAATTGGTTCTTTCATCTACTCCCCATTAGATCCTTGCACACATATGATGACTTAGAGAAGGAATTTCTTAGACATTAAATATAAAACATGGGCCCTCATGTTACATATGATAAACTTGAAACTTTACATCATAATACTTTAGATCCAATTAGTGATAATATATTATAGTTCAAGAATCACATGTTACAATTGATATACAAAAAAAGTGGATTTAGATATTTAACATATCTTTATTAAGGTGATCTACCAACCTCTCTTAAAGCATCTACTATATCAGATAGATTCTTATTTTAGGCACTTATGCTATACAATTCTAGCTTTGGAAAAGAAATTAGGATTGATTGAGGTAGATTTAGTTGATAAGATTACTCTAGATTTCACAATAGTATCTACATCTACATCTCCTAGCACACATCATCCACCATGTCTTAAAAAAGATAGGAGACCACAACTAGAAAAGCAACTAGTTAAGAATAGAGAGCTAGTATCTAGAGTATAACCTACAATATGCACTATAGAGAAAAAAATCAAGGCACCATTATAGTTTGATTCAAATTAGGATAGTCTATCATATTATTAGTACTATTATATAGGAGGTCAATCACATTGCCTTCTACTCATTGATGAGATCCACATCTCCTAAAAAATAGCCTCATCAACCCTTTTGTAACTATCATCATATCTATGGACATAGAGATAATGATTGTTATAGACTAAGAGATTACATTAATAGATGTGTTGATAATGGCATCATAGAATTCACACATGCAACACTGAGATCTCCTCTACCATGGAACCATAGACCTCATTCATCCATGGTTTATTCATCCCAAGACATTCCTTCGTAGGGATCATCATTCACTCATCATGAGAGAAATATAGGGTTTAGGATAGAGCCTCATAGGATATCTCCTATTCCACCTATTTAGAAGGTTTGGAAACTAATACAGTGAGAGAAACCTACATATATAACTATAGACTGAGGAGTACATATTTCAATTCCATATACATGTCTAATAGGTCACATCCACCATATCATAGTACTACTCATAATAAATATTCACTATAGCCATATTTTTAAGGTCTTATCTCATGTATCAATCCACTATAGTTGAGATTAAATGAGCCCTCATCACAAGTTTCACCTCTAACTCTATCTATGGCTCAATAATACACATCACAATAGAGGTCACATGATATATGAATCTAGATAGATGAGCCTTATTCACAACACATAGTTCCTATTACATGTCCAATAAAGTTACATTTTACAAAATCACCACATCTAGCTATAGTTAGTACATAGTAGATAGTATCAGATATAGAGCATATTCCTACACATCATGAGTAATATGGGCACTTGTTTAGTTGGCCATTAGGTTTCAAATAGTGATACAACATAGAGTGATATGACACATATTCATACCAACATTAACTCATATCTTTACCTAACAGGGCAATGATGGAGAAAAATAGCTAGCTAGCCTTTGTATTCTTGAGCCACTTTCGGGAAAGTAATACACACAATGTGATATCTTACATCCCCACATACTAACAACTAACATTATTAATTCCCAATAACTATCCATAGCTAAAAACTAGATTATCAAAAATCTAAACCTTACCAAATCCTATTTTACCAACATTAAACCAAATCAACCCATCCAAACAATTTACCAACCTCACACTAGCTTAATTTATCCCAACAATTTCCTAGCTACAAAACCAACAAATTTTTTGCTCACATATAATTACAAACTAAATAAAATTCTTTGCTTACATACAAATATATATACAAACCTAGCATCACACTTATCAAAATAATCAAATCACATATCCCAAGTACCATTTTACCAAACATGCGTAGCCTCAACATCTATACCAGATCAACTACTTCTAAAAATATGCAATGAATACAACAATGTATTTCAAATCCCATAACCTAGTACTCATGAGTAGAAATCCAAATAACGTCCATATATATATATATATATATATATATATATATATATATATATATATATATATATATATATATATATATATATATATATAAAACAATGTTTTCAAAATATATACATCATATCAAGATATAATAAATCATGAATGGGCATCATACCACTCTCTTGATTTCTCCTTTATTAGTAGTCCCATAATCCACTCTAGCACTTGATGACCTCACACCTCCTCAAAATCTTGAATGCCTCTTATGTTGGCTCTCTCACTTTAGTAACTATCCATGCTCCTTGTGAAATTCTACATACCACCTTTGAATATCCATGTACTCATCCATAATATGCATACTCACCGATCCATAATCAAGTATAGGAATCTTATGCCTATCTAGCTCAACCCTCAACTCATCCCTCTCTCCCACTTCTCTAACATATGCAACTATCACTATAGTATCTCTATCAAACAAATAAGCATAAACAAGAGTTATAACTATCACTCACTTTATCAAACGCTCTTCCACTACATCATCAAGAATATTATACGTAAGCTCTCAGAGTGTCAACTTAATGATGGTCTCCTAGAACCCATCATTTCCACCTCCTCCCTTAATAGGTGCTTCATCTTAAGCACCTCATACTCCACCTACATGCAAAAAGTACAACACTACATTAGATATACATTTTCCAAACAAGCTAAAATAAGAACAAACTTGTACATAACTTAAATGTTAATCAATGCTTACCTTCCATCATCTAGATTGATGTAAGATATTCATACTTAGGGCCATCCCCTCCACCAATAAGATATAAAGGAACCCATTTATGCCTCATCCACCATGTGGTATATGCCTCTATGCATTCAACATGATCTACATTAGGAATATCTATAATCATGTCTCACGTATCCAAAGGTAATAGTGCTAACTTAGCCTTTATAAACCTCCCATGAGCTCCTACACTTACTGGTGTTCATGCACTCCTCACCCAAACCCATGTTATATGGGGCACATCTTGTGGTACCCCAAATTGTCTAGTCATATGCTCATACTGAAAGTGCTTGTACACTCCAACCTAGTGGTCATGTAACCAATAATTGACCCTCATATACTGAAACTGCATTCCATCTTCAAGCCACCTAAGGAATCCTTTATAGGGCCTCCATATGATATCCCAAGCCAGAAATATATCCAAAACTCATCTATAGTGATCTATCCTAAGAAACTAGATAGCCAACATACTCTTCCACCACTCTCCAAATGGCTATGGAGGTGCCTACCTCTCCCTTGGTAATATTATTGGCCACACAACCTCTATGTGCTCATAAGCCCAATAATACAATAAAGTAGCCACACTCATAGCACCACTAAATTCCTTATGAGTAAACCTATAAAGGTCCCTATATAGGTGGCCAAGCATAATCCTACCCCATGAGAGCATAGTTCTATAGTACACATGATCCTATGCATCAATTAGGAAATCAACACCCCACTCCCATACATAGTGATAAATGAATCCAACAACATAGCCAACCATTTCCACAAACATAGAATACTCAACTGCACAATAGCTAATAATAATACATCACTATCACTATCTCTCCTATGTATGCCTAAGGGTACACAAGCAAAATACAAGGCTTCATGATCAATAACATCATCACCCATGTCATCTTTTAAAGTCACACAACATATACTAACTAGCAAATGCAAAATATGGTAAACATCCTCCAGAGTAATCATAATCTCTCTAGTAGGAAGATAAAAAGTACATGTGTCTGCATTCCACCTCTCACATAAGGTAGTAATTAGATAGCTATCCCATTACACAATACCTAGGTAACACACATGACCCAACCCTACTCTATCCATCACAACCCTCTCATCCACTGACAAAGGTAACAATCTTAGTGTCTCCATCACCAAGCCTCTATATAACTCCCTCATCCATACCTCACCCTATAAAATCCTATAAAATAGCATATATATCAGTCTACCATGCCAAAGAAAACAACTAAGCTACACAACAATATGAAACAACTCAAAAACTCAAAAAACTAGCCCTAGTAGACAACAACACTATAAAAGGACACTAGCACTAGACAATAATGTTAGAACCTAGATAGTAGTGTTCAACACTAGACAGGAGAATTGACTCCTAGATAAAACTAAAACTAATGAAAATTTCCTAAAACACTTCAAAATAGCTCAAAAACATCATAAATAGGCTTTTAAATAAGTAAAAATCACATGTTTTAGCTAATTACTAGGGTAACCTCCCCACTAGCCTCAACCTGGGCTACTAACTACTCAAATTGGGTCATGGTAGGTACTCATCTCCTTAGCATATCTCATGCCCCAGAGATCTAAATCTCAAACTATTCAATGCGTAAATGATTCAAGAATTAATCCAATTTTCCTATATCAATCAACTTTTTCATCCAAGACAAAATACCATTGTTGCCTATAACTTCACCCCCATAACTCCATTTTATAAATAGTTTTTTTAATAGATTGGATTTTTACCCTTGTGAGAGAGTTATTCAAGCTCTCTCACTTCTATTTATAAGCATGGGAACAACCTCAGGTTGTAGGTGTCTTATGGTGAGGTTGAACCTCTAGACTTTTTTATGAGGCTAGTTCCTTAGGTGCTTCACTTCAGCTCTTAGTTGAAAGTGAGAGAGCTTGAAGAACTCTCTCACAAGGGTGAAAATCTAGTATATAATAGTTTTGGCATGCTTGATGAGACAAATACCATTTCACTTCCATTTTTATGGAATATTGGTCAAATTTGATTCTATTTTGATCAATTTATAGTAGTGGTATATTTCATCCTTCAGCATCTGGAAACTCCAAGGAACACCTAATTATCTAGTGGTAGATAAGTAGCTATCTCTCATGCCAAAGGTGACTACAAGATCAAATTATATAAGTATTCCTTTTGAATTTTTTGAATTACCTTTAATTTCAGCAAGAACGTTAAGGTTTGCCCATACTCACCCTTATGCAAGAAGTTATCCTTCTAAACCAGTCATAAGGTATACCTACGCAAGAAGATCTTTATCATCCCCTCTTGTTGTTATGATTCCCCAAAGAGATTTTGTGGGATTTAGCAGCCAAAGCCATTTAAACTTACCATAGTATGATCCTATGCTAGTAGCAACTCTCAAAAGTGTCCATTATTACTCAGGAGACCAAGCTGTAACTCCTACTAAACATGTAACAGTTATAACCAACTTCTGTAACATTCACAATATCACAGTGGAAAACATGGTTATTAAGATATTAGATGTGTCCTTCAAAGCAAAGGCATTATACTAGTATAGGAGCCTTGATCCTAATTCTATCCACTCATGGGATGAGCTAGGAGTAGCCTTGTGTAAAATATTTGTAGATAAGAGTGACCACCTGTCACTTGTAGAGAAGCTAACCACCATCAATAGAGCTCCTTATGAAGTCATGCAAGACTTTAATACAAGATTTCATAAGGAATGGGATAGAATCCTAGTAGCTATTAGACCATCTCCAAACTTTGCTTTCTTATATTACTTGAAGTCTCTCAATAGTGACATAGTTATAATGATCCAATCTATAGGAGGAGACATACTGCCATATACATATGAGGTGGCCATTAAGGTAGAGAATTACGTAGTTCAGACTGGTAAGATTACTCCTATACCTCCAATGCCTCTTTTTATAGAGATCAAATCACCTCCTGTAGTCATTCCTCCAATCAATGTTATACTTCCAATGCCAACAATTGTTATTGTACCTTTACCTAAGTAAGAGAAGGCCTCTACTACTAGATCTAACAACTCCCAAGAGTATAAAAATTACTTGGAGTTGAAGAGAATGCTTCAATCCTTAAGAAATTATGTGATCAATGTTAATATGCAAGCTTACAACAAGCCTTATCAAGCTTCATATCAACCTCAACACTAACCTTATCAAGCATATAGGTAACCCTACAAAGGAGGTTTCCAAGGATAGGGGCAGCCTAACTGTGCTAGATATCATAAGTACAATCTAAATGTTGTAGGCCCTTCCAACTCCTTGGTCCTAGTTTAGAATAATGTGGCTCAAGAAGCTAAGGGGACAATGCCATGGAATCATTCTTTTAGAAAATCCATTACCTCAACTAATGGATCCAATTAGGTGTTTAATGATCAATGGTAGTAGGTTGTTGCTTATGGATACAACCAAGATCTTATAGCCCAAAACATGAAGGTACCCAAAATGATGAGACAAGATCAACCTCCATAATAGCAAGGCTTAGATCAAGGATTAAACTATCTAGAGGCCTCAATGGTCATTAGTGAGCAAGAGGAGTTATATGCATCTAATTAGTAGGCCACTCCCAGTATAGCTCATATCCCCATCCTAGCCAATACAAGGTTCAAGAGAAGGAATATGGGTGATAATTAAGAGGATTTCAAAGAACCTATTATCATCACTTATTCATTGACAAACCCAACAATAATATGTCTTAAATTTTAAGTAATTTTTTTGGTAAGCTAATCAACATTGTGGAACAAATGAAGAAATCTAGCATAAGTGTGTTGATGTGGGACATGCTTTCCCTATTTGGGTAAGTAGACATTCTATAGGAAGGATTATCCAAGATGGGTGTCACTATAGCTACAAGTAAGTAGGCAATTAAGGTAGTTAAATTCCTCACTAATATAGTTAAGAATCATGTGGGAGAAGGTTCAAGTAATGTGACCAAGCCCCCACTTTCTACATCTCTTTGATCATTGGAAATTATTTGGTACACAATTGCCTGGTGGATAGTGGGGCCAACACCTTAGTCATGAAAAAGTATATTATTAACTAGCTAAAACTCAATTATAAGTCTCACACCAAAAGAGTCCTATAAATTGATGGTTCTTCCATGAAGCCATCAAGCATCATCATGAATTTGGCCCTAACCTTGCATGCTTTCCCTAGTATGTCTATGATTTAAGACATGTTGATTTTAGATATCACTCCTTGCTCTACCTTATGTCTTTTTAGAGAGTTAACAACCAAGATTGGGGGATACCTTGTAGCAAATTGGTATTACATGCCATTCAGAATAAGGTATGGGACTAAGGTCTCAATCAACACTGAAACCATGACACAATTCCCTATTGAACCCCATCAGCTAGATAATAAATCCTCAATTAAACCATGTTTAATGAAGATGAGTTTAAAATTGGCCAAGAGCTAAACACTCATCCTAAATAAGTTTTAGACTTCTTCTTGGATGAGTTATGGGGTGATAACCAATTTTCAACCCTTTTGAAGGTGTTGAGGAAAGAGACATGGGCATCTACCTATTGCATGAAGTGGTTTATGGAAGTTTTTCTTTTATGGCTCAAGGAGAAATAATGGCATAGGTGCTAGGGCAATGTTGGTTTCACCCTTAGGTAACAAGCTTTTCTCTTCTCATAGGTTTCATTTTAGTTGATCTTCAAATGCAATAGAATATGAAGTCTTGATCTATGGCCTTTAATGGGCCACCAAGAGAGGAATCAAACTACTGAAAGCTTATGGAGACAATGAGCTCATAGTTAACCAAGTTAGAGGTTTAAACATCACAAATAATGCTTTGATGAGGTCCTACAGAAATAAAGTATGGGACATGATTGAATATTTTGAATCCTTTAACATTCAAGCTATCCCAAGAGATCAGAACCAACATGATGATAGGTTGGTAGCCATAAGAGCTCAGTTTGACATTCTAAGAGAGTTGAAGGAAACCCAGGTTTAACCACATGTCAAGGTGGTGGTGAGAATATTAGTGTTAGATAAAGAAGCCCATTAGCAAGTTTTTGAAAGTGATAAGAAAATTATTTATTTCTTAAATTAGGAATCTAAATTATCCTCCTCCAACCAATCTAAATTACAACATCAGTATGAGGATCAAATTGTTTAATTGAAGTCAAAAAAACTTCTTAATAGGTTGGTTACAATTGAGGGCCTTTTTCATGAAGGAGACCATATGAGGAAAGAGAAGGAAGTAATGTATACTAAGGAGGAAAACTATTAGAGATTCCTCATCTTCAAGGAAAAAATTTTCAAGATGGGGAAGGTAAGAAACAAGGCTGAGAAGCATGCTTTCATAGCACTTTGCCAAGAGTATATACATATTTTTGCTTGGGAGTACAACAACCTAAAATATTTTGATCCTAAACTAGCCCAACACACCATGGAGTTAGAGGCCAATGCCAAGCATGTAAGGCAAAAGAAAAGGCTAGTTAACCCCAAGATTGAGGAGCTGATGAGGAAGAAATTAACCAAGCTAATCGAGTCTAGGATCATCTTTCCCATCAAGAACTCATCATGTGTATCCAACTTGGTTCCTATAATAAAAAAGAGGGGGGAGATTAGGCTTTGCATGGATTTCAAATATTTGAATAAAGTCTCCTTTAAAGATCACTATCCCCTACCATCCATGGAGAAACTCCTTTAATTAGTTGCCAGATCAAAATTATTTTCCTTATTGGATGGTTTTTTTGGCTACAACTAATTCTAGGTGAAGGATGAGGATCGGTACAAGACTTCACCACCAAATGGGGTACATATGTGTACCAAAAGATGCCTTTTGGTCTATCAAATGCTGGTGCTACCTTCCAGAGAGACATGGACATGGATTTCCATGGGTCACTAAACCAAATGGTGCTAGTATACTTGGATGACATCATGGTTTTCTCCAAGAATGCCAGTGAACACATAGACCACCTAAGGTTGATTTTTGAAAGGTACAAAGAATATGGGATTTCATTTTATCCCAAGAAGTGAGTGTTTGTCATGCATGAAGGTAAGTTAATGGGCCACATCATCTCAAAGGAAGGGTTATCCATTGATCCTGAGAGAATAAGTGCCATATTAGCCTTATCCTTACCCAAGCTTAAGAAGGGACTTTAGAGTTTCCTTGGAAAGATAAACTTTGTGAGAAGATTTATCCCTAGTTTTTCAAGTTTAGTTAGACCCATCACTACTATGATAAAGAAGAACTAAGTGTTCACTTGGTCAAATGAAGGAAAGTTAGGATTTAAAGCTATCAATAAAGCTATTGCTCAAGCACCCATACTTATGAATCCTAATTTCACAAAGGATTTCATTTTATATGCTTTTGTCAATATTGATAATATATCAGCTATGTTGATGCCAAAGAAATGGTGAAGGACTCGAGAAACCATTAGGATTTTTCAATTAGGGGCTTGAAGGGTATGAAGTGAGATACACTTTCATAGAAAAACAAGTCCTTATAATAGTAAGGATCCTCAAGAATTTTAGGCCAATGTTATCCAATAACAAAATCCACCTTATGTTGTCTCATCCTAGAGTAAGATATTTCCTTCTTAATAAGAATTTGAGTGAAAAAAGAGCTAGTTAGATTACTAAAGTCATGAACTATGATGTGGAGATCAAGGTCACTAAGATATTAAGAGGTAAAGACCTATGTGACCATATGGCTGAGGATATTCATGAAAACAAAGAGGTTATCTTGGTGACACAAGATAACATACAAGTGGATGTACCTCTATCTCACACTAGTTGGATCCATGATATGACTCACTTTATACTAATAGGTGAGTGCCCTCAAGGTATGGACAAAGTAAAAAGAAGGTATTTCAGACTTTAGTCCATATCTTATGTTTTAGTTGATGGGATTTTGTTTAAAAGAGACCTCAATGGAGTGCTCCTGAGGTGTGTAGATAATGATCAAGTTGCCAAGATTTTAGAGCATTTCCATGATGGGCCTACAGGAGGTCATTTTACCCCAAAGACCACTATAGCAAAGATCATGAGGGCTAGTTACTATTATCCCAACCTCTTCAAGGACACTTACATATGGGTAAGCAAGTGTCAAGATTTGGCTCCGTTCATGAGAAATCAAAGGTTAGTATCTCTTCCTCTCAACCCAATTCAAGTGGAGCAACCATTCATGTATTGGGGTTTGGATTTCATTGGTATGATCAACCTCCCATCAAGTGTAAGGCATAAGTGGGTGATTAATATAACTAAATACTTTACCAAGTGGGTGGAAGCCATTACATTAAAGCAAGTGAATGAAAGTGTAGTTTTAGACTTCTATGACAACATTGTGACCAGGTTTGGTATTCCCTCCACTATCATATATGATAATGCATTGGTTTTACTTACTTTGAAAATAAGTGAATGGGATTTACAAATGGGCATCTACCTTAACATTTCTTCAAACTATTTACTCAAGGAAACATACGGGCTGAGTCCACAAATAATTTTTTTTAGGATCATCAGGAGGACTATGGAGGAGAACCAGAGGATGAGGCACACCAAGTTAAAGATAGCCTTGTGGGCTGACTAGGTAACTCCTAAAGCCAATGCTTGAAATTATCCATATTTTATAGTATATAGAATGGAGGCTAGGTTACCCATTTCTCTTGAGATTATTGCATTAGAGCTATCCCATTAGCTGGAGCTACTAGAAGATGAACCTATGAATGTGAGATTGGCAGAACTCACAGAGCTTGAGGAGACAAGGGACCTTGCAATAAAAAAATTAGAGGCACATTAAGCTCAGGTCAAGAAGGATTTTGACAAGAGAGATAAAATAAAGAATTTTTAGGAAGGAGACTTAGTTCTCAAATGGGATTCAAACAAGGCCAAACTAGGCAACCATACCAATTTTGATAGCTTGTAGAGTGGTCCTTACTTGATCCATGGATGAAAATAACATAACACCTTCTAGCTTGCCTAATTAGATGAAGATGTATTACCAATCCTAGTTAATGGGATTCATCTAAAGCCTTGTTATTGAGAGTTTTTAGTCATTGTATATATTTCTATACATTTCTTTTAATTTTCTTCTATGTTTTCCTCTAAGTGTCTGGTCCACATCTTTTTTAGTAGTGTGTTTCCCTTCCCTAAGTGCCATGGGCATAGTTTATTTCATTTTGGTTGTCCTTTTTGCTTCAAGGGAGATTTCTAGAAAGATCCAACTTCATGCAAAAGTATTGAATCCACACCCAATGGATTAAACAAAGCAAATGAGTTGGATTCTCAAGTATAACAGGCATACTTCCCTATGAATCACCAAAAATATTGGCCATTTTTTAGCCCACATATCAAATTTTACCTAAGTATGGAAAAGGGAGCCTTTAGGCAAGAAAATGGTAGTTCTTTGGGAGGACTTTAGGTTTTCCAATAGTGATAAATTTGGGTTTTTTTATGGCATAGTGCAAATGAAGTTTCCAGTAGTGCTTAGCTTCTAAATGTTTCATAAGTATAATTAATTCAGGTTTAAAAACCCAAATTACTTATAGAAAATGTATTTTAGGTTATCCAAGGGGAATTACTTGGTTACTTCATAATTTGTGAGTAGTCAAAACCCTGAAGCAAGTAGGAAGGCTTGGAAAGCCTGATTTGATCTAGGTAGTGTATTTTGGGTTTTTGGGGGTGCACTACTTATTTCAATTTATAAGTTACAACTAATGATAAATATAAAGTAAGTAGTGGGGATTGGAAAGCCTAATATGGTTTGGGTAGTGTATTTTGGGTTTTCCAAGGAGCACTACTTAGTTACTTCTTATTTTATGAGTAGTTAAAAGCCTAAAATAATTAAAGGGGCCTAACAAACCCAATTTGGTCTTGAAAATGGTGCTTCTCAGGTTCTTCAAGAGATGAGTCTTTTTAAAAAAATATGAAGGGCATTTCCAAAATGCTAAAGGGTCTTTTTGGGGTAAAAAGGGACCAGTCAACTTTCTCAAAGGTACACTTCAAATTTTCCAAAGAGTTTTTTCTTCTCCAAATGGATAGTTGTAATTTTCTCAAAGGGTATGTTACCCTTCTGGAGGAGCATTTCAAAATTCTTGAAGGGTGTCTTTCCCTTCAAGAGGAAATTTTTGGAAATCTAAAAGGACATGAAAAAATATCGAAGGGTAGTTTTGAAAGATAGACGTAGATAAAAATTCCAAGTGAATTCCTTTAAAAAAACTGCTCAAAGAAATTCCTTTGAGAGATTTGCCTAAAAGAAATAAGTTGAGAGAGAATCTTGAGACCAAGTGTTTGAAGGAAATAGGCCAATGGAAATCAAAACTAGGATAAGTGATTAGCCATTGGAAGTAATCAAGTTTGAAAATCCTAAAGTCTTAAGGCTTGGGAAGTAGAAAAGTGAGAAGACTTCAAGATGGACAAGCTCTAAGTAAGTAGGCTTAGAGAACCCAGATTACTTTGCATAGAGTAAATTAAGTTTCTCAAAGTACTCTACTTAAAATGATTTTTAAGTGAAGGATATGATAAATTCTAAAGTTGGAGAGGCCAAATAACTTAAATTACTCTATATTGAGTAAATTGAGACTCTTCAAGGGCTCGACTTAAGCTTGGTTTGGTAATGCTAGAAACCTGATGCAATGAATGAAAGCCTACCACATGGTGAAAGTAAAGCAGAAAGGGCCAACCAATAAAGGAAAAGTGGCACAAAGATGTTTAATAAATGTGGGAGAGTCTAAGTGGCTAGTAGCTAAAAGTTATGAAGGATCCCATCAGCCATGGTTCATTTCCTATAATCATCATTTGACACTTAAATGCATCATGCCAATAAGAAACATTCTAGCTGCTCATAGCATGACTTTTCAAATGTGCCAAATAAAGTCCTAAAGATGAGAGGGGCTCAAGAGTATTGGTTGGTGATCTAGAATGGCACATTTATGAACATTAGGGAAGGAAAATAGGAGGTTCCATCCATTTATAACTTATTTATTGCCTTTGTCTCTTCCCCCTTTTCTTATAAATAGAGACCTTATAGCCTAGAAATCTATCCTCAGACTGGTGATAAAATCACTTTGTGAAAATCATTGTGTAATGGACCTTTGAATCAATAAAGATTATTTTTACCTATCTCTCTATCTAAAAATTACATTGAGTTAGATTTCTTACTAATAACATTATGAAGAAGCATCCAACCAACCTTATTGCCCTTCTTTCTTGCTTGTTTTTAGGTACTTTATAGTTAATTGTATGTTTTAAATCATGTTTTTTGGTCATTAATGGATACTTGGTGTGAATTTTGAGATTCCTCTTTGCCTCATGTGTGGTTCAATAAACCTAGCTTAATAAACAATTATGCAATTTAGCTAGTTAGGAGGTTGTATAAGCCAACTTGTCTTATGCTAAATTAGTGTCTTTCTTAGGCCAGGTGGATCACTTAATTTTGGTGCATCACCTCCCTTAGTTTAGTTTTATTTTCAAGTAATCTCTTTCCCCTTTTCCTTGGCCATTATCAAAGTTTAGCATAGAAACCCAAAGAGATAAAGTGAAGCACCTGAGGAACTAGCCTCATATAAAATTCTAGAGGTTAAACCTCACCATAAGACACCCACATCTTGAGGTTGTTCCCATGCTTATAGCTAGAAGTGAGAGCCTAAATAATTCTCTCACAAGGGTGAAAATATAGTCTATAATAGTTTTATTCCATAGAACCATAACAATGATACCTTAGACATCATGTAAGCCTTACTCTCTTACTACATCATTTGCTTACTATGGTATACATGTCTCTACATTTCTATCACACCTAGATATATACCTTGGTCATCACCAGTAAAAAACTCTTTCAACTCTCAAAATAACTTAGTCTAATAAATTGAATAACTTCTCAATTAATTCAAACCATACCAGCCTTACATCTATTCCTATGCCACTAGTCATCACTTTTAGCTCAAGTTCCTCTATCACAAATTTTGTCTGTATCCCCAAAAGAGGGCATTAATCCTACTATTCTTATTACTACACTTACCCAACATACCCATCCAATCTCATAAGTGGATACAACATGGTTTTTACACCTTTAGTATTCAGATTATTAGATCTAGCTTAGATTAGTCAAAATATATAGTGATTTAGACTACATGGGTCACTCAGCATGGTTTTTACACCTTCAATGTTAGATTATTATATTATGCTTTTAGTGGTCAATATAAATAGTGATTCAGATTACATGGGTCACTCAGCACTACTTAAGACATTTAGAGGGACATACCTTTAGCATTCAGATTATGAAATTTAGCTCAGAATGGTTGAAATAAATAGTGATTCAGATTACATGGGTCACTCAACATTACTAAAAACATTTAGGGGAATATACATTTAGTTTATAGATACATGGATTATTCAAATATAGTAGTTTAGATCATATAGATCCATAGTGATCTTAGCTTATAGATATACATACTAGTCAGATATAGTGGTTCAGATTATATGAATTCATAGTGACTTTGATACAAATTTAGACTAGACACCAGATTTGAGGTCATGTACATACTACACATCCACACATATAGCTTCATATAGCATGACAGTTACATGACCATATAGCATGATAGTTACATGACCATATAGCACATTACAGGCATAGTGTAGAACACAATGTTTTGATCTCTAGTTTTTAACATGGGCCATGGCATGATATCTCATTTCACATGTGGTTATATCAATTTCTAGACTATACATATGCATCACTCACATACCATATTTAGGGGTATGGCATAGATGTTTATGTTCTTCATCAACTAGGATTATACATATTAGAATGCTAAGACATACCATTCTCTTATTACACATTTTACCAAAGTTTTAGATTACACCCATCTATACCCAAGTTATCACTAGGTTGAACCATACAATCATTTGTGGTAGTTGGTCCATAGCATTACCCAGACCCAAACTACACAAGTTTGTGTAAGATAAAGGATAGACATTAGTTTTGTGCCTTTAAGCACTTCTCAGTTCTATTTCAAATTATTTAGAGTGGGGGCATGACAAAATTTTCTCTTCATAGTATATATATTTTCTGCACACATTCTAGATTACATGAGTTTATGTGGGATAGAGGACAAACATTAGTTTTGGGCCTCTGAGCATTTCTCATTTATAGCTAGATCTAACACATGGGGTAAGCATTTCCATCTTTCTCCATGTTATATATATTTAAATTTTAGGTTTATTATAGGGGGAATCCATTTTAGGGATTCCTTCATTCTCTAGGCACTCTTCAGCTCTCCATCCACTTTCCTAGCTAAGAAGTGAGTTAGACTCTTTTTTAACACACTTATCTCCATGCAGGTAGGTTAGGTATGCATTTTATTTTATTTCTTTTACTCTATTACTTCATTTCATTACATCACTAAATTAAAAGGGGGTCAAATATATACACCCTAAATTGGTCAAACAACCACACATATCATGTCTTTTCACAGTCTTTTCATAAGAGACTCTAACTGGAGAATATGAGCCTTGTTCACATTAGACATTCTTTTTTTTTACTTATCTTGGTCTTCTTTATTGATTTTATCAAATCTTTGTTATCTCAATCAACTGAATTATACCTCTAGGAACCCTCAAACTTGGTATATGTCAATCCCAACCTATTTTTTGAGTCCCAAACATTAGAATTATGTAGGACTATAGCGCTTAATGCTCTTGTCCTTTTCATCACTATTGTCTAATAATAATTTTTATTTCTTAATGGGTCCTAAAACCTTCTTATCCCCTCCCTTAAGTTTTATTTAGATTTTTGATGTTAGCTAATGTGAATAAAGCTCCCAGATTCAAAATGAAGAGTCTCTTATATAAATGACTTCACAAGGTATTTTATATCTAGAACTTATTACATTGGTACATTACATGATAAAAAAATTAGTCAATAGTATAGCTCAACATTATACATGACATAGACTTGCATGCTTGATCAAGAAAAGGCCTAGGTGAAAATCATTCTTACATATACATGCACATTGATTATGTATGTTCCCTAAGGGAAAACTACATTTGATATGAGACCCTATCTTGAGGGTTAATGTAGGCAATGATTAGGACATCAAGGGTTATATATCATGTGATAATTCTTCCCTTAACCTAGTTTTCCCCCTTTTGATTTTGATGTATTTGTTGTTTGTGTGTGTGTAGATAGATATAGGGTTTGGAGATTGAAATGGACCTACAACAAGCTCTGTTGACTTCTAGCCTCCAAAATTTTATACATAGGCTCACATTAAGGTAGTGAATAAAACCCATAAAGCTTAGGTATCTTTGACAATAGTGTTAGAGGTGGAATATAACATCAGTGCCATTCTTGTCCATTTTTAGCACTCCTATCCAATTATAAAATAAAGGTTAGATCTAGATTCATAATAGTGTCCTAGTCTTGCACCTCAATTTCTAGCCCTTGAATCATTCATTTTAGTCCATTTTCAAATAAGTTCATTTCTTTTCCTTATGTAAATTATTAGTTAAAAATATATATTTTTTCATATTAAACTAGATTTTTTTCCTTGCTCTAGACCCCTTATTATTTAGGAACTAAACACTAGATTCCCAAAAATAATAAAATAGTAAATTCATGTATAAATATATTTCATTTAACTCTAGTAATTTCACTTTTATTACATTAATAGAATAAAATGGGGGTAAATTTAGTTATTAAAATTAGCATTTATTAAAAAAAGTGTACTTGTGACCAATCCTCTTTCAAATTTATCTCATTCCCAATTCCATGATGCTAGGCCACCATTTCTCTATTTCTATGTAGATGATCCCTATCTCTAAGAAAATTATGATTTTGATATTCTTATTCACCATTATAAGTAGCCTAAACTCACTATCATATTGATCCACACTTCCACTTTAGTTGTCTCTATTTCTCAAAGTGACTCTTTCAATACTCTCCCACTCATTAGTAGTGTTTGATTCTATCATCCACATCCTCAAACCAAATGAAAACTATTTTCTCAAATTAAAATTCACATAATGGGTCATACCACACGTTTTACAAGCATCATTCATGGAATTTCCAAAAACATCACTATAATGCCACATTTTTGCACTAGAGGATCACATGATTAAAAAAATATAACATATAACTGTACAATAAGAAGAAATCATCTCTTTTCCCAACAATGAGTCCACCCAACCCTAATATCCTTGACTTAATTATGCATATACCTCAAAGGTCACAAGTTATTATTGAATTACATTGAGATTTCACTAACATCTAACACTACACTCATTTTTCACAACATAGCATGGGAAAACTACATGGATTTTAATCCCTCTTCCAAATATTGGTATGTAGGCAATGCTCAACATAGGGGATGTTGAGGTCAATAAAATATGTATCAAATAAATCCTTTTTCCTATTTTATCCTATTTATCCCTCATGGTATTTTGAGTTAGGGTTATAAATGGAGAATAATTTACATATTGGATTTTTTGATAAATCGAGCATCACATAACACATACACATAACCAACAAGTGATACCATACACACTTAAATTTATAGAAAGGAAAAAAACACTACCAAACAATGACACTCCCTATGGACTATAGTGTGGTGTGACCTTTCATATATAGAGTGATCTAATCCAAAGATCAAGTGAATCCCTATTATTGACTCATAATTGTCACACATAGTCACATAGTCAGTTACACAATCATAGACATAGTCTTGCATTTATGTTTTAAAACTAAGGAATTATTTTTTGGTCTTTACACTTTTATCATATTTATATTTTTATCAAGTTATAAATCATAAATTCTTAATTTATGCATTCTAATTTTATATAGTTGTTTATCTAATTGAGATTAAAACTCTCTTATTCCAAATTTTGATAAAATGATTAGACACATCATGATAAAAGAAAACCATAATGTATGAACATGAAAATTTACAATATAAAATTCCAAAAATACATGTAGTGGCCTAGATTAGGAGACAAAATTCTATAATCTATCTCTTAAGAGATAGTCATGTTACTTATATAGCCACGACCATAATACATCTAACAATAATTAATGTATACCTATTTATCTACCTACCTAATCACACACATTAATAATTATATGACATAAATTAATAAATAGATACCCCTTTTATAAAAATGGAGGAATGATACATTGTTAATATGCCTATACCAAATATTAATAAAAAAATTACTAAGTGAGCCCAAATATATAACATTTAGTAATTAACTTAATTAAAAAATAGGTAACTTTATGACCTTCATGGATCAAATTATTATTGAATGATATGATATTAAAATAATAAATTAGATAAAAATTAATCCACACATTAGACCATAATGGTTTAACATTATATATTCTAATATGATAATCTAAAGATACACATTGTGGTTTAAGTAAGGAGTAAATTTACTAGAATATATCTCTAAAGAGATATCATTGCTAATTATAGAGTCAATACCATAACAAAACTAATATTAAGCACTATATACCTAATTTTATACCTAACACATCACATATATTGATATGTACATGGAACAACTTCTTGTGCACATATGCCTATTACAAGATGGGAGTAATGATACATTTACAATATTTTATTAACTTATTTCATTACCAAATATAAAAAATATTTACTAAGTTGACCCAATATATTCCCAAGACTATCCCAAGATTTTCCTCAAATTTCCCTATGCAAATGAAAAACATAAATAAGATAATTTAGATAAATAATAATTAACACCATCAATAACTTATACCATTACTGTAAAGTTTGAGAAACACACTAACTAAGCTAGTTGATGCATGAAAATTAGATGGCCATGGTGGAGAGATTAGAAATAGGAGTGTTCAACTAAAATTAGGCTAATATGCATGATTAAAGTGACACAATAACCTTTGTGCACTTTAATTCCTAAGGTTTAGCTAAGACAACTGATGAAAATTTAATAGTATGATGTATGGATTTAGTTGATTATGTTGGGGTATAATGATGATGGGGATTTAGAAGATAAGTGTTAAAGGGTGCTCATGATGATACCAAATGAGCTCATTATCATATTTTTTCTTGTTTATAGTTCCAAATTTATAGGAAATAGAATCCCAAGAGCCCTCAATAGGAGTAAAGATAAGGAGTTAGGTTTATTGGTCAATGTTAATAATGGTAAATTAAGCATAACTAGGATGGATAACTCAAGGAAAATAGATAAATTTATCAGGTGATTATTTCCAATCAAAATATACACAAATAATATTAAAATATTATGATATTAGTCTTGAGGATGCATAGAAGGAAGAGTTAAGGTCTAGACTTGGAGATCCTTATACTGACAAGCTTCGATACAAATGGATATAAATATTGGTTGCACCTCTACATGATTTCTCATTAATAACATTGATATGACTAATGATAAGGTTTAGAATATGATTGGAATGGAAAAATTAAATTTTAAGATCAAATTTGATATCACGTTGAATGTTACTATATGTAATGGGAGATCTAACTCTAGGAAAGATACATGATATATGCAAAAATGTTCTCTCAATAAACATCATTTAATGGGGAAAATGATGTTGTGATGAATATATAAAACATAAATATTATCTTGATTATGGTTTAAAATAGTTTATTTTATGTTTTTAATGTTTAATATCAATTTTTAGGCTTGTAATTATTTGACAAGGCTTGTTTGATTATGTTTTTAGGTGTTTTTAATAGTGATTTGAAAAGAAAGTAAACTATGCTCGTTGATCAAAATAAAGTGTTTTGTAATGATTAAGTGTAATGATGAAATTAAAATAAATTACATGATTTTTTTTGTTATTTTCAAAATATTTTATGCATGTAATTATAAAAAATAAATTTTGTGTGACTAATTGAAGTGTTGATTTTTGGCTTTCCTTGTGTTCTAGTTTACCATGAAAGCTAGATTGTGAGTTTTTGAACCTTTTAATGATTATATGATACTATAAATTATTGTATGATGGAGTAAATTTAATTATATAAATCTTATTTTTATAATTATTTTTGACATGTAAGGGAAATAAAATAGAACCAGTACACAAGTTTTGGTTTTTCTATCTTTTAGGGTTTGTGGGTGTGTGTGTATGTGATTGTTTGATGAATGTAAACTTGTTTTAAAATTAAAATTGAATAATTTTGTTTGGTTTTTATTACTATTAAATTTTAATTATTATACCCTAGATTTAATGAAAACTATGTTCTTTGAATCTTTGATATGCATTTACAAATTTAAGAGAAAAATGCCTTTTTAGTGTAAAAAAGAGAGAAAGATGATTTATTTTAAAATTTTATGAATATATATATATATATAATAAAAATTAAAATAATCTAATATATTCTAATAAAACTAAAAATAAATCCTCCAACATGATCAATGATGAGACCAAGATAAGGCAAATAAATAGTTATTGTGTTTATACGATCCTATGGTTGATATCTCTTTTGATCAATATTGAACTTGGGAAATCTAAAATAAAAGGGGGAAAAAATAATAAAATAAATAAGGACACAATTATCAAAGAGAGAGTAGTCGAATTGTGGTTATACTAATTCATGAATAATAAATAATCAGTCCCCAATTCAATGAATTATTTTCTCCAAAACTATGTAGAGTGACATAAAGATGACCATGGATTCAATAAAAGCTTATTCAAAGACAACATTTGGTAGGATATGGATATATAAAAATTGAAATATTAAATATCTAATCAAATTTTTGGATCCAAAAACATAATGAAAATGAGATATTTGTAATGAAGGAAGTAGGTTACATGTGGGAGTGAATTAAAGCTTGATTGTGATCTAATTTTAGAAGTGATAAGAATTGATAAAAAAAACACTAAGAGTGAGTTGATAAATATATAAGGAGAAAAAAAGATAAGGCAATGAGAAAATAATGATAAAGCACAACTAAAATTAGGTAGAATGTGTGAAAACTAAAGTCTCAAACACTAATTATAAAAATGGGCCAACTATGATGAAACTAACACTTTATGTAGGTCATGAAAACAAAATTAATGCATATCATGATACAATAACTTAATGAAACTACCATGATGAGTAACTTATTTGATACATCAAATACATTTTCATCATAATTGAAATGATATGAAAGTGGTCATTTTGTCATAAAGAGTGTTGATTTTGTCATGAAGGCAAATTATTTAAAATATGAGGCAAAATACTCCAAAAAATAAATTTTGAGGCTTAGGGAGGGCCCAAAAGGAAGAAAAATATAGATAAATCAGAGATAACTACATCTAAACATATTCAGGTGGAGGTCCTTACATCATCATTATATTTTATTGATATCATGTAAGTTTTGGGTGCTTATAGTGACATGTTTTAAGGTGCCTATAATCTTTGTGCTAATATTTCAAAAAATGCACCTATAATATTTCACATCAACATGTAACTTATATAGTGTGATTATATATCAAATATTTTATTTATCTACTTAGGTTTATAAATTGGTCACCTCAGTTTCATTTAAAATGAACTCGGTGTTATATAAATATGCATTGATATATTTTGATAAAAGATATACAACTTCTACCTCCAAATCAAAAATTCACCAAGCCACCCAATTATGCAAACTACTTAACCAAGTTATAAATACTTTATAAATATCCCATGTGTGCCCTCCTTTTAAGAATCAATAGCACAATAAGAATAAATAAGGATAAGGCCTATTTGTGCCCTCCTTTTAATAATAAAAAATAGGAGGAGGAGATGAGTTGAAAGTAAACCAATCACCAAATCCAACAAAGACTTAAGCTAGAGAGCAAGATTAGTTAGAAAAGTGGCATCAAATGTAGACTCTCATAGGTTAGGGTGTGCTATGAGAATCTAAAAATATAGGGATTGAATTCCCACTAGAGATATTTATTACTTCCTTGCATGGAGACCTACATTGCTAATATTTGAGATTGTGGCTAGTGTAGGTATTGAAAATTTATCTATTATTAATAGTATCTTCATGTGAAACATCCCTTTTAATTTGAGTCATATGGTAGACAACCATGGATTCCTAAAAATCATTCCATACCCTAGTGATCATTAAATAGGTTTTTTTATCAAAAAATTGAATAAAATAGAAAATATTCATCTAAAAATCATGTGGGTTATATCACATGGAACTATTAATCATTTCCATTCTCTTTCCATATAATTCACATGACTCTATTGGAAAAAAATTATCTAACTTTTTTATATAAAAATAGGACTTAATAATACAAATAAACATGCATAATAAATCCTCTTAAATTACCCAAGTAGTTGCCTCCTCCTTCCCATTTCCAAAGTCATAGTCAAGTTCTTGGGCATTTTATGGCAAATATTACACATGAAGCTCCCATGCTAAGGCTAAAGGATCATAATATAATATGTGAAAAATAGAATCTAATTTTTGGGGCTCAAAAGATGGATTTTATAATTTAATCTTGAAGCCTATGTTCAAGCTCCACTTATACTTGGATGAAGTTTCTTATTATGGGGACTCAAAAAAATATCATTCCAAGAAATTCCACTACATATTTTCCAGTTATATGGGGATGAGTATATCATAAGATTCCCTATGCATCTTAATTAGTTATCTATAATGGCTAATACCATTACCACATAATCATCTTACGCATAATTTTTAGTATTATCACCAAAACCCTGTGCATCATCTATCTCAAAAACATCTTCCTCGACAATGGTTTTATCTTATTTTTCTAGTACTACAACCCACTAAGAACCTAAACATGCCAATGAACAAGGAAATATTACCTATAGTGGAGTTAAACCACCATTTTTACATGTGATATTCACATTAATACACCACCCATCCTATATATAAAGTAATTATTAGAGAGTGAATGCATGGCTCACTCTCACCACTTGTAAATATGTCCAATGGAAAAACATAATAAATTAAATCTCTAAAGAAATGAAATCATAAAATACTCAAACCAAGACATGAGGTAAATTAGCTACATTTATCTTGATATATTTTCCCTGGTGTCAATCAGAGTTATATGTTAAAATTTTCTTATTTGCTTATAAATGCTCTTTAATATAAGTGAGAAAACCAATAGATAATAAAATGAGTAGTGCCTATGTAAAATAAACTATAGGGCCACCCCAAGCATATCAACATATATAAAATGAGAAATGACCCAAAATATAACATTTGTCCTTAATTCATGGCATCATAGGAAGAAATAACCATGTCATTAGTAATTTACTATATATATATATATATATATATATATATATATATATATATATATATATATATATATATATATATATATATATATACACACACACACACATATACATATACATATATATTTACATTATTTGTCCCAAAATTATTTCCTAAATACACACCATTAATAGTAGTCCCTTCCCATTGTGAATTTTGAATCACCTTAGTGGTGATAATCTTTCTAGGTTCATGAACACATATAAAATATTATCAATGAGAATATGTCTAGAATATTATTAATAAATCATCCCCCAACCTAATCTCTAGATTTAAACCTAATTTTTAATGGGTTTAACTTTTCATTTCATCCCAATGATGAAAATCAATTTTATAAGTTGAGGGATGCCATCACAACATGTTAGGTTATAGTTTAACATGGTTATTTTTTAGAGAGTGAGTGGATTTATAGGCACAGTGGCATATGCATTTAGGTAAATAACTCCATAATGGAGCCAAATTAGTAAATATTATAACATTATGCCTTAGTAAAATATGGAAGGTCTAATAGTTATAACATGCCATCAACATGCAAGGTTTTGACGTAGAAAAATGTAATCATAGGCCATTGGGTGAGAAATTTGTAAGATATGGAGATAATTATCCACCTAATCTAACTTGAAAGCTGGTAGTCATATATTTGTATCCATATATTAGGAAATGTTCCAAAAGTCCAAGAAAATCATCTACTACTATACAACTAGATAGAAAGGGCATGTGGT
This sequence comes from Torreya grandis, assembly GCA_037957365.1. NCBI lineage: Eukaryota > Viridiplantae > Streptophyta > Pinopsida > Cupressales > Taxaceae > Torreya > Torreya grandis. The sequence goes on from JARHVA010001675.1 coordinate 617,157, forward strand.
AAATACTTGAGTATGGGCTAACTAGACCAGTGTAACCACTCAAAAATTTCAATAGAGTTTGGTAACCAAAACACACATATAAATATCCTTCCATAGGTTTAGCATTAATATAATTGTTGGGGTTCTTGAAAATTTTCATAAACTTTTTGGGGGTCCATAATACTTTAAAGATTGTATAATTATCTCACAATCAACTTTATATTCCTTACAAAGGTATATATAATCACCCTCACACATCAAAAATACATGCCACTTCAAGTTATAAACTATTATTATCTCAACATAATAAATAAATCATAAAATTATAAATCTTTTCTTAAAAATTGTTGTTTACCTCCTTTAATGATCATAATGTTATATTTCAAAATAATTTCAGTTTTCAAGCCATCAAGTCACATGTGATCAAGTGTGCTACTCTTATGGTATACCATAGGTGGAGACCCTAACAATAAATTATAATTGTATTTTTATACTATATGGTTTTCATCTTGGTGTGATTGTATTAACCTTTAGTAGTTGTGCCAACCATTGTGAACTATAGGTAGTTGATGTACCCAAATTTACACATGGAACTTACCCCATACTTTAGATGGAGATTCCTTTTACTAGTTTATTGATGTTGGTACACCATATGCTACCTTAACAAATATTTACCATGCATCATTTTTTGTCATGCACATCCATTTTAAACTTATAGTTAATATACACAATTCTTTAACTAAACACTCATTTGGATTTTTGTGGAGGCCATAAGTTTCTACCCTTATGTGGAATTCAAATGATATGGTTATGAAAACTACCAAATAGAAAACCCAATTTACATAGATTGAATCCATTATAGAATGTGATTTATTCAAATAATATAAATAGATACCATATAATCTAACTATGTTTTTAATATCAACTTTATTAATAACATAAACAAAAAAATATATGGGTTAACAAAATAAGTGAGTCTTAATCCAAATATTATTCACAAATTCTTAAAATTAATTTCTATCCAAACACAAAAAAATGACCAAGTTATTTGAAAAAATATAAGTGAAGACAAATATATCAAACCAACAAAATTATATCTTTTCTAGCATCACAACTTGGCCACCAACTATAAACTCTATCATAATGTGGTGGTCATGACAATAATTATGACACTAATTGTAACCATTGGATCCATTATGAAATAAATCCATTTTCCTCAAAAGTGAGTAATTTATGTAACCTAAGCTATAAATATGTAGAATCAACTAAGTGAAATGCATAGGAAATACACAGGGTAAGTAACAAAAAATCAACTAAAATTAAATTCTCATTAAGATGAAAAATAAAAAAGGGGTTTCTTAGCTAATCTTAGTTTGTCTTGTAAATCTATAAGACTACATGCACATGACCCAATATTTTATACCAACATCATAATATATTTTTAGTACAATCTCTAATTTTTTAAAAATTTATAATAATTCCATTATCTTTGGAATGATATGGATAAATTTAATGTTGTTGGATCATGAAATATTCAACATAATATGCATAGTATTGGTCAAAAAATGGGTGGCCTAATCACTAGTGATACTCAAGGGGCATCAAAACCTTAAAATGACATGCTCATAAGTAAAATAAGTTATAGTCTTAGTTATAAAATCATGAAAAGACACTAAATCATCTCACATTTTGATTATTCTATAGTAGTAATAATATACCTACCATTCTTTCTTAGTGTGGTATTGATCACAGAAATTGAAAATAATTTACACAATTAAAATTTTTATCAAATAATCACAAACATTAGTGGCATCTCATCACTTGAATTTGGATCACCTACTTGTTAAAAAATGTTGTATGTGTGATCATGATTATATGAATCCTTATAAAGTGTAATTTGACACAATATCGATTAGATAATATTCATTTCCATAGCCTTCCTCAAGTAGTGGCCACCATATATTCTTATAATCACCTAAAAGTGGTAATTGGATATTAAGAGTGTCACTTTAGTTACCATATTCATATATTAGCCCTAGACCCATTCTAGAGCCTTAGACTCACTTTTATATTCCTTAAGTAGACCACAATCACTTTCAACTAGTCATAACATAGTCTTAAGACTATCCTCTAAGATCATAATCCAAATTGATCAATAGTCCTAAAATAGGACATTAGCACCACATTTGGGACACTATAGCCACATGACACTAGTGTCCCCAACTTGGTACTATTGTCCTTATCCCTAAATATTCCCAATAGATAATTTTTCAAATATTTTCCCCTACTAAGGTCAGCCTAAGCATATTTTATTATCCTCACAAGCAACATAACTCTATAAATACAAGTCTAATTCAACTCTATTCACTATATGGAAAATAGATGCAAAATATGTTCAAACCAAAGACAAAGTTGATTAAAATAAAGGTATTTTATCTCTATTATGCCATAATTATATATACTACCATCCACATGAGCCCTAATCCTATTTTTCAAATATTTCAAAGCTCAATCACATTCAATGAATCCAATCCCACTCAAATTCTAGCATTTACTTGTACTTGCATCAAGTACTAGGTGGGATAACTACATCAGGATTGGTCCCTCTTCAGAGCATTGGTATGTAGGAAATTTTATTCACAACTAAGTTTTGATGATGTGTAGTCCATCCTACTAAGGAACATATAATTATTTATCATACCATAATTTCAATGAGGATTAGGGTTTACACATGAAATCAAGATTTCCATTCATAACATACAGCTCTAGGTTTTGTGTATGTAGGAAAAATACCTACAAACATAGGTGCATGTGCTCCCAAAAAATAGGAATAGTCCCATAAAGGGGACACTAATTCCACCTAGAGGACACTACACAAACACAGGACTATTATCCATACTATCTACTACTAGATAGTGAGTAGACAAACATAGAATCCTATTGATGACACTCACAACTACCTAGATCTCAACTTTTAGAATTTATATCATATATGATAGTTATTTTTTAGATAAGTCTCTATTTATGCCTATTTATTACTATTATTAGAAATTCAAAAAAGGTAAAATTATATAACAAATTAGTAATTAATTATTGCATATTTATTTTATTGATTTAGACATCTCATCCCTTTAATATAAACATAAGTTTTACATAGTAAACCCTTAAAGGTTAAATCATTTGTTAAAATTACTTACTTTGAATATCACTTCAAACCCTAGCTTGTAATCATCCAAATTTTGTGCAATAAATATAGGGATTAATCATTTTGATTTTATGATTTTTTTAGACAACATATATAATTAAAATCAATATTATATTAGTGTTTCAATTTAATTTACATCTAATATAAATTGGTATAAAAAACCCTAGATTAAAAAAACCCTAACCCTAGATAATACAAATTAGGGTTACAAAATTCTTATTTTTATAATTTTTGTGCATAACCTAGCCAATATAATCATTACCACATTAGGGTACCATTTATTTAGATATTTACTTAACCTCCCATAATTTAAAAACTAAGCAATAGAAAAGCCTAAGGTATACATTTCCATAATTTCAATTTTAGATTCACATTTCTTCTCTAATCATGATCATAATGATAGAAGAAATAAATTAATTTTTATTTCAAAGTTTCATACTTTCATTTTCATGCTTATTGTATACACATAATATTTTTAAATTTTATCAAATACTAACATTTTACATCTTGCAGGAACTCATCGAGACTTAATCTCTCTAAATGCATGCCCTAAGGGGTGTACTGAGAAAGGGATGGGTAGAAATTTGGTGATTTTAAATATTATTGTCACTTATTTACACATTATTACCAATACAAATAGATCCTAAAAACATTCCATAATCTATTAATCCTCCCTTACACACTCTAGTCTTTTTCCTCTTTCCATCCCTCTTTTCCTCACCTTGATCCCCTTTCACCAGTTGACTATACTAGGTCAACTGGGTCGACCCTATATATTTTTTATCCCCTAATTACTATACAAGGTCAAATATGTCAACCTTTTACTATTTATGGATATTTTTCACTTGGATTTTTGTTAGCCGTTAAGATGACCTAGCTCAGGACCTAGTGATTTATCTCCCAAAAACATATAGGGTCAACTGGGTCGACCTCATACAACTAACATATACAAAAGGATTTAGGGTGAGATCAACCTATAAATACAAGATCATTCCATCATTATTTCAATATACAATCAATAGTTATTATTCACTTGTGCTTCTTTACAATTTACTCTTCCACTATTCTACTTGAGGAGTCTTAGCTTAGGATTTATACTTGGAGAATCTAGTCTTGTGGATTAGTCTTAGATGCTTTGGATTTTCTTAGTGATCCTTACAAACCATAAAAACCTATTTCAAATCCCCTTTGGCCAAGGGAGATATTGAGTCTTGATGGGTTCATATTCATGTAAGTATATTCTAGCTTTGTTATCCTCTCTTTAGTAAATAAAAGTAGCATAAGTATTCACTAAAATAATATCACTCTTCATATTTCATGTATTAGGGTCTTACTCATAATTAACTTAATATATATTCTCTTATACATGTTTTTATTACTTTAGTAAGCCCTCATGTTATGCCAAGGGCTTTGGTGTCCACTAGATTAGATTTACTTTCATATTTATTAAATATATAGTGAAGATTAAACCTAGGACTCTTTTAGGGTTGTTACGTGATTGTGTTAGACTATAGGATTTGAAACCCTTCTTAGCATGGTGTATTTTTACAAGAGATCCCCTAATTAAGTCTAATGGATCCCCATATTCATCATATTCATGCTTAATAAATGATTCCCAATCAAAAGTGTAGGTATGCTCTATCTTCTCCAAGCTAGGATTGATTTATAGACATGATGCATTTTTTATTAAATACATTCTGGTGAACCCAACATAAATTAACCCTTGCAAGATTGATTTAACTTATTTCATTCTTTCATCATTATTCTTATAATATATTTGCCATACTAGATTAACTTTATTAACCCAATATCTAACTTATGTGTACATGATTTTAGGTACAAGCTATTAGATCAACCCTATCAACCTAGTACTTTTTTTTAGATTTTTAGAAATCTATTCCAAACTACTAGGTTGACCCAGTCAGCCTTATATATTTTTAGGCATTCAACAGTAGGTTTATATAAAGCTTAATCAACCCAGTCAACCTAGTTAGCAGAATTTGTAAGCATATATCAAGGTTCTTGAATAATAATCTTCATTCTCTATATCTCTGATCCACTAAGGTTCCTTTCTATCTCTCTATCTCTTTCTTTATAGTCTATCCTTTTATAGTATGTAGTCTTTAAAACTACCCCTACATAGTCAACTAGATCAACCCTATTAACCTAGTTCTATGTTTTGTGTGTTGTTTGGATAACTGCATTGACTTTATCAACCTTGTTCATTTTTAGACCTTTATTTCATAGTATAGGTTCAACTTTCTTGACCCTTTCCTATATTTTATGGATACACTATTTACTATAATAACACTATACCTTGTTTCAAATTTAGAATTAACCTTGTATGTTAGTAATTAGCTCACACAAGTTTTTATTGTTGCTTGCGTGCTTAGAATAGATCACATAGCTTAATTATGTGTTTTTCAATTAATCATTTAGTTTCATTATTTTTTATATTATGCACACATGACCAAATCAATAAATCTAAACAAGAATTTTAACATATGTCTACCAAAGGCCAACCTAATTAGATTTGATCACCAAAGGGGAAGTTGACTTGATGTGTTGGTCAAGTATAAAGTTTGGTTAATAATATATTCTATATAAGCACTCGACACCCTTATATCTATGGTGTGTGAAGTGAGGGGGTAGGCCCTAACACCAATCATATATCATTACCACTACAAATTATTTTCATCCCAAACTAATCGAAACCATACGTAGATTGCATTCTTGTTCCTTGATTATAGCTAACTTTCCATCACATTTAAAAATATATTCTAATAATCTAATAAACATTTAGGTTGACCAATTAATTAGCTATTTACTTTCCTATTTTATTTCTTTTTCTTTGCTCAATTATATCTTTTATATCAAAAATTTGCATGAGCCAATGTTGGTACAAGGTTTTGTGTTGTGTACTTCAATTGGATTTGGCCAATGTTAATCCAATTAACCATTTGTTTCCATTTAATTATTTATTTTAAAATTATTTGAAAAATTTATCTTATTTAAGTTCATAATCTATTATATGCTTCTTAATTTTCCCTATCTACTATATTATGTTGACCCTATACCTTTTTCTAGCCTCTATTCACTACACTAGATCAACCTAATTGACCCTATACTATTTAGAGACCCTATTTTCTATGCTTGGTCATCTCAATTAACCCTTTCCTAATTTTTGCCTTCCCTGTTTATCAATATAGTTCACTATTTTCTCCTTCTTTACATTTTATTCATCTCTCTTCAGTCATAATGAAATCTCCTATTATAATCTTTTTGGATAGTTTGAATCCATTTATATATTATATGGGATGTTCATTTCTTCCTCTCTTTTCTTTCCAAGAGCACCTTCACTCTTGGGTTAACTCTTCTCATCCTTCATCTTTGACTTGAAATATGGTCAAAATAACACATTAAGATGAAGTAGATGGATCTAATCATTTCCTTACTAAGAAACTTCTCATCTTCAAAATATTCAAACTAATGTGGGAGTAATTGATATAAGTTTGCTTTAAAATCCCACTAATAATCCTTCTTCTAGTAATCCTCCCCATAACACCAATTTAGGGAGTGCTCTTACCAACACCAACCCACCTCTTAATACAACTCAACTTTTAACCCAAGTTATATAACAAATGAACATAATGAAAAATTATAACACCAACCAAATTATATAACTTCAATAACATTTAATTAATGTGGCTAATCAACCTCCAATTATCCATCCTCAAGCTAATCCTGATTACATTCCTCCACCTCTTAGAGATACCTCTAGGAATGTTATTCCTCAACCCATAATGAATAACAAGATATTCAAACCATTCAAAATGATCCTTTAGATCCATTAATTATCTCCATTGATATTGGTAACATATCTCCAACTATCAATATTATGGGACTAAAGATCTTGTTGTTAGGGTGTGGAGCTAAAAGCTTCAACTATTGCAGACATGGAGAGGTTTCTAAGTTCCAAAAGAACCAGCATCGGTAGCATGACCGATGTCGGTCATGACCAGTATAGAAGGCAACAGGCGACGGTAGGAAGTCAGCCGACGTCAGTAGCACCAGGCAAGTAGGGACCGGCGTCGATCGCCTGTGTGTTCCAAAACTATTCATTACACAAACAGTTAGTTTAGTGAATGGAGTGTTTGCATGTAAAGGCTATTTTGAGTCTTGAGCTGTGTGTCTATTATTAGTAAAATAGAAGTCTAAGTTATTGTTTAAGTCTGGGATCTATTTATAGACCCATTGGCATGTATTGTAAAGTGTGCTAGTGAAGAGAACAAAGTGTGTGTTCCTCCTAGTTCCATTATTGAGCTAAAAAGTAAGGCAAGGAAGATCCTTCCATTGTGAGTATGGTCTGTTGAATTTCAGGTTGCAGGTTCATGGGAGATCAACTTGAAGTACTATAGAGTGCTTGGTGTACTAGCAGGGTTATTACTGACTGGTTGGAGAGGTGAACACCAATTCTGTGTGTGAGTTGGTTGTTGGGACCATTTTTTGGTAGGAGAGTGTTTTGAAGAAGAATTACTATACACTTGAGGTGTGGGAAGCCTCTGTAAGGTGGAAGAGTGTGGCAGCTCTTTATTGTATTCTTTTTTGTACAAGTATTCATATATAAGAGTGTATATTGTCTCTCATATTCTGTGCTATTGGTGAATTCTAGTTACTTGTGTTTCTGGTTATTTTCGCATGTTTAATTGCTGAAGTTTGGTAATCATATTGTGCTCTTTCTAAGGAGCAAGATCCTAACAATTGGTACCAGAGCACGTTTGTTGTTCTAGGGGTACCTGACAAGTGGTATCAGAGCCTTGGTTGTAGGTTCAGAGCTTGATACCAAAAAGTGGTATCAGAGCTTTTGGTTGGGATACTAATAGGTTGGATTAGATTTTGTTAGTGTGTTTTGATTACAAGTTACTCATAGGGATTCCTATTTGAGTGGGAGTAGAGCAATGGTAGAAGATAGTAAACTACGAATGGAAAAGTTTAATAGCAAGAGGTCAAAGTTCAGGTATGGCAGAATAACCTGCTAGAAATGTGAAAAGAAAGAGCAGAGAAAAGAAGATTGTTGGTTGGTAGCAGATCAGCATGAAGGACATGAAGAAGAAGTAGGTGTTGTAGAGTTCATTGCATGGGATGCTCTGGTATGTTCTTTGGCTAAAATAGAATCTAGGGTTTTAGATTTTGGTGCCTCTTTTCATGCATCCCCAAATAGGGTATTTTATCATGAGTATGTCTAGGGAGACTTTGGAGAAATTTGTTTAGGGGATGGAAAGCCTTGTTAGATGATTGGAAAAGGGAAAGTGAAGCTGAAACTATAGACAGGTAACACATGGGTGTCAAAGGAGGTCATGCAGGTCCCAGTCTTGGAGATGCGGCTAATTGCTTCAGGAAAGTTGGGTGATGAGAGATGCACAAGAACTCTCACAGTGGATGCACTTGAATTAGCAGGTGGTAAGAAAGCAGGTACTCTTTATCTACTTGCTTATATTACTGATTCTTCTTCTGTTGTGAAGACATGGCTTTGTAGGCTTGGTCACATGAGTAAGAAGGAGATGCATGTTCTTGATTCAAAGGGTATAGATCAAGATTTCTATATGCAGAAGAAGAAGGTAATGTTTCTTGAGGAATATGATGTTCGTGACAAGAGCAAGAAAGCCTTAGTTTTTAAGGAGAAGATGATGGATAGGTATCAATCACAAGGGCTGAGGAATTATGAGTAGAGCAAGGGTGATTTGGACAAGGGTTTGATCCAAAAGGAGCTCACGGGTAGAAGTCAATTCTCACAAGCAAAACACAGAGACCGACATCGGCATAAAAATCGGTGTCAGCGTCTAGACAGGGACTGATGTCAGCTATGTTCAGACCAACATCGGTGACTTAAGGTAGATAAACATCAGTGTCGATCAGGCAAGAACCGACGTCAGTGATGAGGTAGTCGCAGGGAACTGACATCGATCGGGTGCAGACTAGAATGTGACCAGCATCGGTCACTGAGATAGATTTTGGGTGGATAACTAGCTGTTAAGGAGTCTCAAGTGCCCATATGAAGGACTTAAAGGGTAGGTAAGCCTCAAATTTTCCATTTCCCTTCTTTACACTACTTGTTGCTCACTGATGGTAAAGAACTAGGAAGTTGTTAAAGAAGTAGAATAGATAGATCCAGGAAACAGTGGGAGCTTGGCATGGATGAGGATGTGATTCCTTGGAGAAGAACCAAATAGGGATTTTTTGGTAGAGTTGCTAGCTGGAAGTAAGCACTGAGAGACGAATGGATGTTCAAGATGAAGAAGAGCGGAAATGGATACGTGAGATGGAAGATAAGGGTATATGGTCTTGAGTAAGCTGCAGGGCAATGGAGGTTTGATCATTATGTTTCTCTTTACCAGGTTGGATAATATTAGCTACATTATCCTATTATTGTATGATGTTCTTGTTGTAGGGTTACATATACATCTATTTCTGAACTAAAGGTAAAGCTAGTTCAACCTCCAATTATCCATCCTCAAGCTAATCCTGATTACATTCCTCCACCTCTTAGAGATACCTCTAGAAATGTTATTCCTCAACCCATAATGAATAAAAAGATATTCAAACCATTAAAAATGATCATTTAGATCCATTAATTATCTCCATTGATATTGGTAACATATCTCCAACTATCAATATTATGGGACTAAAGATCCTGCCTCATTTCTTAAAGCCTTTGGCAACCTTTACAAAGAGTGGATCCAAACTAATACCTTCACCACTACAAAACTCTTGGTGGAAACCTTAAATGGTGAGGTATTAGAATGGTATAATCAACTTATCCAACATTATCTTTGGTAACTTGAATATTTGGTTAATCCCTTAGTTAAAGAGTTTCGACATAATGATCTTCCCAAAAATTATCTTAGCCACTTCATCAACTCTAAGAAATATCCCACTAAATTAGCTCATCAATTTAAAAAAATATGTAAATAATTGGCCCATAAATCTGACCATAACATGCTTGATGATAACTTATTCAAAATATTTATTACCAATTTGACTCCCACTCTCTACTATAAGGTTCAAACCTTTGATCCCCAAACACTTAATGAAGCTCATGATCAAGCTAAAAGTTAAGACTTTCTTATGAAGCAATTAAAACCTAATCCTAAACTTATTAAAGGATATTTAAAAACATATAATTATATCATTAATAATTCTTTATAAATAAAACCAAGAGTTTCCAAAACTAATATTCCTTCACCTTCTCATACACCTCTTTCGGTTCAACAAATGAAATAATTTTTACTACCCTCAAAACCTTTCATCTATCCCAATTTTCCTCCTCAGTGGTATGACCCCAATATTTTTTTGGTTCCATAAATACATTAGGAATTATCAAAATTAGTGTATAGGGCTCACTAAATTTGGTGTCTCCTATATGCTTGGTGATTCATTCAATTATGAAGCTATGATCAATATTCATCATCAAGAATACACTGTTGCCTCTCAAAAATGACAAGCTTCCAAATATTCTACATAAAATGACCAAAAATATTTTTCAAATATTCAATCAAATACCAAGGATTTTTGTGCCATTGGCATTGATTATGACCAGTATTTTAACAATTCTCAATATGTCAATAATGTTAAGGTTAATTATCATCCTAAACTAGCTCATAAAGATCCTGCTACCAATCCTAAGAAGTCATATTTGGAAGAACAACTTATTAAAGATAATAACACTACTAATATTTTTTTAGAAGCCCAAAAGGAACCATCTCCTCCTTCTAATCATTGAACTACATCTATTTCTCCAAAATCTAATTTACCTCCTAAACCTCATGATGGTTCTTCTAAGTCTCATTGGAACTTTCTTTAAGAACTCAACTCTATGCCTTGTAAGATTACACTTATGGAGTTGGTTTTCACTTCACCCTATCATCGTAAGTTCCTTACATAATAAATCTAATAAAATTAAGATCCATCCTCCATAGATGAAGAACCACATTCTATTGAGTCTCAACCTACTCACGTAAATACCATTGAAACTATATGTTCTTCCAAACCTTCTATTGAATTCCTTGAAGAGGACATGATCAATGATGAAATTATATTTCTTATTGATGATCCACCACTTTTTATCAAATTAGCCATTAATACCACTCTTATCCAAAAATTTCTAGTTGATGAATATTATGTATTAGTGTAACATTTTTATGGTTTATACAACAACTTGGTTATGACAAGGATCATCTCAAGAAAACCTATCTTACCTATCATGGTTTTGATAAGACTAATAAAAAACCACTTGGTTGCATTTTGATTCCATTAACCATTAGACCTAAAACTATTCAAACCAATATTATGATCTTTGACTTACCCCTATCTTACAACATACTCCTTGGTTATCCATGGACTCATTGAATGAGGGCCATTGCTTCTTTCGGTAGTCAATGTATTAAACTCTTACATAATGGAAAATGGTATAAGCATGAAGCTAATCCCAACCCATGGAGCATTTATCTTCCCAATCCTAAATCCAAATATATTATTCCAAACATTCCTAAGATCAATAGTGTTCCTTTACCCGAATTAATCAACATGAATCTTGATTTACAATTTAATCTTTTGGATTCTAATGATGATGAGTCTAATTATTTATAGCATACTTATAATACTACCAAATTACCTCCTTATATTTTGTAATGGCTTCCTCCTTATCTATTACTTAGGGATTGTATTATTCCTCTCATTAATGAGATTACCAATTTTCCCCCTCCATGAAATGTGCATAAGCCTTTTTTACCTAAAGATGCCTTCACTTTCAATGATTTTGGAGTGGCGAAATTATTTTAAGATCCTCTCATCATGTCTCCTCATACATTCAGTAATATCAAGATTTCACCTTCTGAAACTCACCTTGATTCTCAAGAATGTACAATTTATCCAACATACAATGATAAATATATCATGGCCCAAGCTCAATCTAGAGACTTGGATGTCTAGAATTATCAAAAAACCTTAGCCCAAATTCATGATTTTAACTGGGATGTTCATACCATTTCTATGGATCATACCTTAGATCTTAAGGGTCATGTGCCTCCTATCAATTCTCCTCTTATTGATACGCCTTGGGTGGTAGAGAAAATTATACCTTCCAAACCTTCAAAAATGTCTACATCTCCTTTACCACCTATCAATCCAATAATCGCATCTAATCATTCTCATACTATTGAACCCACTAATATTCTAACTCCTTCTAATCCATCTACTTCTTCTACTCCTAAAATTACATTAGATGTTAAGGCAACCATTGTTCATCAGATACATTATGAGTATGATCACCATGGAAATCAAACTATAAATATTGAAGTAGATGTTGAGTATTATGGTCCTCTTCCTACCTTTCCTAGTAATGAAGCTATCCTTGAGCTACTTTATGCCTGAGAACCTCAACTTCCTCAATAGCATCCTAAACCTAGGAATTTCAAAACTAAAACTCCTTACTTATGTACATTGAATTATTGTCAATTTGAAGCCATTTTTAATTAACTTTTGTTTAATAATTTTTTTTAACTTCTAAGCAAATGTATTATAATATTTATTGGGATAATCATGATCATTTAATGAATGTAGTGTCACATCAAAATCTACGTAAAGCATCACTATTATATTGTCTTGAAATTTGAGTTTTTATGCATCATCATCATCATCATCATCATCATCATCATCATCATCATCATCATCATCATCATCATCATTATTATTATTATTATTAATATGTATGTTTATGCATGTGAAACATTTGACTGAGTTACTTTTGCATATGCCTTGCCTTCCATGTGAGGATAATGCTATCAACTATACATAAAAATGTAGTTATATTATTTCATAACTTTACTCAGATGGCACTCCATTCAATAGTTATTGAATTTAATTTTAATTTAACAATAGATAAAGAGAAGGTTTAGGTTTAGATAAGTATCTTGATTTTTGGTGTGATAATTTAGGTAAATATATAGATTTTTATATAATTTATAAATAATTAGCATGATTTAATAATAAAATTGAAGGTTTTATAGTGAAAAAATAAAATCTAAATACTTCATAAATTTTGAGCACCTTCTTATAATTATATGTACTTGATATATTTGATATATACTTGATATATCTGATAATTTGAATGATATATTATATTCATTTCTAACATTGACCCTAAAACAAATCCAATTTCTACCTTACCTAATGTGCCATACCACTTTCAAGATGGGAATGCCTTGCTTATTGAAGAAACCACTTGCATCGAATATGGTACTCTATCTTGTCCTTTACCAATTACTGTCTCTCATGAAATATCACCTAAAAAACATGATAATTTTAGCTTATTATCTGACAAATATCATGAATCTTTCACTTAGTCCTATGACAAAATGCTTGGTATTGACCCTAGAATTATTGTGCATAATATAATTACTTATCTTGATGCCAAACCTATGCATCAAAAACAAAGAAAATTTCCACTTGAAGTCTCTATTTTATGTCATAAATAAATCATCAAATTAATTGATGCTAAATTTGTCAACCTAGTGGATTATTCTTAATTGGTCTCCAACATTATTCTCATTTAAAAAAAGGTCACTCTAGTCATTCACATTTGTATTGATTTTTGGAATCTTAATATTGATTGTCCTAAGGACAACTTCCCTTTACCTTCAATAGATGCCATTATTGATTCCATGGCTGGTTATGAAATGTTATCTCTTATGGATGGTTTCTTAGGATATAATTAGATTCATATTTCCCCTGAGGACCAACATAAGACTACTTTGACCATGGAATGGGGCACTTATTACTATGTCAAAATGCCCTTTGGGCTCAAAAATGTTGAATCCACTTACTAATGAGTGATGACTCACCTATTTCATGATATCATTCCCAAATTTTTTGAAACATATGTGGATGATCTCATTTATAAATCTAAACATCATAAGAATCATCTTTATGATCTTGATATCATCTTTGATCCTCTCCTTCAATATAATGTTAGACTTAATCCTTACAAATGTGTCTTTGGAATCATATCTAGAAAATTGTTAGGATTATTTGTCTTTGTCCATGGCATCGATGTTGACCCTACCAAAATTAGTGCTATCTCAACATGCCCATTCCTCATTCTATTCCTGATATTTGTACTTATTTAGGAAAACTTGGAGCAATTAGATGATTCATCCCTAAAATGGCATATCAAATTCACTCTATCAATTCTTTTCTCAAGAAATTTATTGCTTTAGATTGGATGGATCCATGTCAAAAATAATTTAATAATATGAAAGAGTTATTTACTCATCCACCTACACTTCATCCTCCTTCCAATGATAAAAAATTGATTCTATATTCTTCTTCCACACCTATTTTAATTGGGGCAATGCTTACCCAACAATATGATACGAGAAGAGATTAGGTTATCTACTACATTAATCAAGGCCTCATCTATTTTGAAACATGATATAACAAAATTTATCATGATTTCATCACCATATATTTCACAACTAAAAAGCTTTGTCATTACATGTTACACAAAACTACTTATGTCATTATCTATTCTAACCCCCTTCATCATTTCTTCTCCAAAGCATTTCTTCCTAAAGATAGAATTAAAAAATGGATGGTCCTCCTTATGGAGTTTTATCTCTTCATCATCACTCAAAAATATATCAAAAGGAAATTCATATCCAGTCAAATTGTCATAGCTCCTATTCTAGCTACTTCTTCTCTTCAAGATGATCTTCTAGATAACAATATCCTTTACATTGAAGGTCTTAATTAAGTTATTTCTCTCAAAGATTATTTTCATTGATTTATCACTAATCTTGAATCCAATAAAATTAATGAATCCACTACTCCCTCTGGTACTAATAAACCAAAAGTAGTTATCAAAGAGCTTCCTAAAATCAATGTTGACTTTCATGAGGATAATGTTGACCAATTTGACCTTGTAGGTCGAATTGGGACCCCTATAGGTAAAAACATGATTTTTAGGTGTTTAAGGGGTCTAATATTATGTAATAGGGTGTATTATAAGTATTTTTATGTCATTTCATATCATATTAGCCTTAGTCTTAGTCACATTAATCCTTATGTCATTTTGAGCCATTTAGGGGTTATAAATGCAATTCACATGGTTTTCAAGGTGTCCAAGTGTCTTATTTTAATTTCAAACATCCAAAAAGTTATATTCCCTATCAATAATGTTATTCCCATCTAAATTTTGTAGGTTATCTAACTAAAAATCAAGAAACCAACTAAAAAAGGAAGAATTTGACACTTGTTTAACCCATGAAAGAGAGTGAAACATGGGAAAAGGTCATGTAATGATTATTAATATTTGTTAGACTCATTTAAATGCTTTGAATAATCTATAAGTGTAAAATTTTAGTTAAAACATTCTACTCCTTCTTCACCATTTTAGATAGATAAAAATGGTCAACATGTTTATGCTTGGTATGGCCAGTTAGAGAAGTTCCAAATTAGACACCTTTGGGAGGTGAAAGTATACTTAGAGAGATCTATTTCCATAAAAATATTTTTAATATTGGTCAAATGTGCTTTATGAATAATTTTTAACAATTTGATTTTTTTTTCTACTCACTATTTCCTACACCCTATAGGTTTTGATCTTGTTTGGATGATATTGTACAATCTAGCTATTGTAATTGACTCTAGAGTACATGGAAATATTAACATCATGATCTCTATTTTTTTTAGTTTTTCAATTAATTTTTATAGGTAAATCATCTCAATTTTTTGGATTGGTCTTATTTGGAATGACATTCATATTTCCACCATTTTTAAGATCTTCATGCTTTAATAATGGTTCCATATTATTGTGATAGTTTAATTTCAATGTTATCAATGCCCTCTTGATTCCCTTATTCTTTCAATCTTAACTCTAAATCAAAATTATATGAGTTTGAATTCATAAACACCATATAGTCAATTTGCTCTATAACTATCATATACAGTCAACTAGATGAGTTGTACAAAGATATGAAACACATTCATGGAGGATTCATTGTGGTCTTAAGGTATTGAGTAGTCTCTTAGAGCATGAAAAAAAAAGTTAATCCTGATTGAAACCATAGAGATCATGATAAGATAGGTTTTAATATGTGTATAGTCTTCTACTATTAATGAACAATATACAGGTATCTCATGAAGACCAATCATGGTTAAAAGGGAGTATCTGAGCTAATAAATGTCTTCACAGTGAGAAGAGTCTATTTGGAATTTTTGAAAAAGGACTAAACTTTGTTGAAACTCATAAAACATGTATACTAATTATTGGTTCATCCACTACATGTACATTAAAATGTCCACCTATAGGTGGCACTAATAGAGGTATGAAGGTACTTATACGAAGGAAATTGAACATGTTGAAAATCTTATTGATTTCCTAGTATGTTATGTAGAACATGATAGACCTATTTTTAGGGTTATATGAAGAAATAGAAGTGGAAACTACTGTGAGAAAATAAGATGACTAGGTTCAAGGATCAAATCCCCAAAACTATCAAAATAGATTTTTAGGCCCTTTTTTGAGGATTTTCATATAAGGTTGCATTGATTTACAAGACCTTAAAGTATACTTATTTTCAAGCTCCCACATAGGTCTATAATTTTTCAAAAGAAGAGAGGTGTTTAAGTTGAGTAGGATGGTTTTAAAGAGCCCTAAAATTTCTATTTGAACACTAAAATTCCATAACATTATCTATAATAAGATGAATCATAACATTTTCAGGCCCAATAAATGGATTTGATGCTTGAGATTAAGTTGGAATGCATTTTTACAATAATAAACATAAATTTTGGAAAGATAAGCATCAAGCCATGTATCAAAGATAGTTTTAATTAATTAGTGGAAATGAGATAGTCTATAAAAATGGCCTAGGAATAGTCACCTATAGGTGCCTTACCTATAGACCAATCACCTATAGCTAAGGGTCAAACTCTCATAACATCCATTAAACGAACTTAGGCATGGATATATGAACTTTGGATAGTATAAGATTATTTCATATGCCTTAGATGATCCCAAGATGATGTATAACCTATTCTAAGAGGAATCTTCACCTGTAGGGTGTCACTCTTTCCAACACATTTGACTATGTTTGACTAAGAGCGGTAGTGAGAATAAAAGGTAATGTTCTTAGTGTTTATATATCCCAAACATGAATTAATAGCTGAAAACAATTTCCAAATGTTTTTTTAAGGTCTAAAAATGGTTGGTTCAATGTTTCTAAGGTCTAATCCATGCAACTGCACTTACAAGTGCCTCACCCAAATAGAAAATACAGTCAAGTATCTAGACCAGTCAAGTGAAAGACATGAATTAAAGGGTCTTAGCAAGGGTTATAATGAATAGGTGATTGGAATGGATTTAAAAAATCATTTAAATCTAATGAGGTCCTCATATCAAGGGAGTAGAGCATAAAAACCCTTTTCAAGGGTAATACATAGTTAGTCTATGACTGTCATACGCTCAGTTTGCCTCCTTCATAGTTTGTATTAGATTTTTTAGGAGTTTGGGGGTAAAATGACTAGACCAAGGGTTTAAAAATTTTATAGAGTGTAATTTTAAATTTTATAGGATCTTAAAACATTCACTTTGTCTAAGGAAATAGGGTAAGTGCCCTCTATTTTATCCCAAATAGAGGGTACTTCCCTAGAAGTATAAACCCTATAGTTTTATAAAGTAGGGATAAAAGTATGAGTTAAGATATGATTGGAACTATGTAAGATATGTGGTAATTTTAATAAAATATATACCAACATAATGAATCAAACACATAATGGATAATCTCAACAAAGTGGTCTGGACCACAAGGGTTACTATCAGGCTTATTAAGCAATGTTTTGGCCTAAAGCACAAAAGGTAAACCAATTTTTATTTAAAAATTTAGTATTGGATTAAATTAGACTAATAAATTTTCTTTGGATCATAATATAGGTGTTAAATCTCTTGTTATTCAAATAAGGCACATGGAGAGCCACTTTTGTCATAAAACAAACTTAGGCCTACAAGAAATGGAGAAACAAGCTAGATAGGCTAAGTTGAAATGATTACATATCCTTGGATGCTATGCATGGAGATACAATAAGTTTTTAGATGTTAATATAGGTCTTAAATATTGATCTTGTGTAATGTTTTTGTAATTCTAACTTTACATCTCTATGAACAAAGTTTAAGAGCCTAAAGCACTCAAAACCCTTGCAAACCTTGGATAAGGACCCAATTAGGAAAAAAGGAAGGAAATTCATCCTGATGGAGTAAAATGTCTTGGTAAATTATTTTATATTATATATGAATCTCCAAATACCATTCCAATACAAATGAGTTATTCCCCATTTATACGGATAGGGTACATAATTTCTTTTATTGACTATTTTATGCATTATATAGGTTTTACGAGGTTTAAAGAGATGAAATAAACTTTGGGAAGAAGATAGAGACTTATCATAACTACCTATGTAAATTGAATTCTTTATAAAAACTCCTAAGTATCTCAACAATATATCTCATCTCATCTAGTTAGAACTGGCCTAGTGAGCATGATAGTGAGAAGGGTGAAAACTTAAAGTGGGAGTATTTTTAAGGTGTGAATAAGAAATATAAGGCCATTTATGGTATTTAAAAGTTTCATAAAATCCATTTAATGGATTAAAATGGAAAAATAAAACCAATTTTGAGGTTAAGTGAGAGAAGTGTGTGAAAGATAATTTTCTTTGACTACAAGTAGTGATGGTTCACTTTTAGAGGAATCTAGGTGATTAAAAATGAAACCAATTCATGGATAATCATGTTTTTGACCCTTCCCAATAAATTAAATCATTATACAAATCCCTAGTTAGTTTTGGGATGTTCCAACAAGTCCAAATGATGAAGGCATTTTTCTTAGCCAACAAGTTGAATTTCATGCCACATTTTAAGAGTTTCATGCCTTGGATGAACACTTTTTATTCCTAAATTTTCATGATAAGGTTCAAATTATTTTCTCATGAGCATGTAACTCCTCTCTGAATGACATGTGTCCTTGTGACCTTTGGAATTTTTTCTTCTCTTCTCTCTCTCAAGTTCTATAATAATTAACCATTTTGGCCTTTGTAAAATATTCTCCACCTAAGTATGGTGAAGCCCTGCTCATTTTCATACCATAGATCAATATATACTAATAATTTTAACTCTTATATTAATTTTCATAGTGTTTTCACTTGAATTATTAATCTTTCTTAGTGATGACTATTGTTTCCTTAGCATTGTTGTCTCATTCTCTCACCATATTTATAGCTTGAAAGTTTCTTCTTGTAGGTCATGTGAAGTGTTTAGTGAAGTGTCAAGGTTAAATTAGTTATTATACTCAAATATTTATGTTATAGGCCTCTTATTTAGTCCTCCTTGCCTAAACATTCATCACAACCTCATAATTAAATACTGATGTGAGAAGATTTAGATTAGAGAAGTGTATGCATAGTTAGTCTCTTGGTCTCATGTGTGGCATGCAACTAGTTGGTAGTCATAAATTAATTTGGTGTATAACCACATTTAGGATAGTTTACTTTTAGTTTTATCTCCCTTTTCCTTGCATGTATAGGTATAGTAATGATCCAAAAGTGATACATCAAGAAAGATAGCCCTATCTAGAGATTCACCTCATTCCTAGGCTACTCACAACCTAGAGGTGTTTCAATTGTGCCACTTGGATGAGGAGAGATGAGACATATCCTCAAAGGGTGAAAATCCAAGAGACAATACTTTCTAGCATACTCAATGAGAAAATTAGTCCAAGAATTTAAAATATTTTTGGTGTTATATTTTAACACATTAGCCTTTGGAAGCATCTATCTAAACATTAGTTATGACTTTGAGATTACATCAGTTAGTCAAGTAGCCTAGGTATTATTTTTGAAGATTTTTGATAATAATTCCTTGTGTTCTTCCTTCCTAATGAAATCTCATGGCTGGTTTTAGTATTAAGTATTGATTTACACAAGTTGATGAGGAATCCCAAGCGTATGGCGTTCCATATCAGCCTTTTTATGATCCCTATTAACTCTAATATTATCTTTATCAACATTTTTATGAGTTGTATCAGCCCTAAAATTAGCCTCCTCAACATCTTGCTTCTCCTAATTAACTTAGCCACTTCTCAACTTAGTCCATTTTAGGTTTCAAGAAAACTCTCTTTGGATATGAGAGGTACATGATGGATCTTTAAACACAAAGGGGACATGGCTAATACATTACTATTCATCTCCTTCATAATGTGAGAAATGCATTCGATCTGGTTAAGAGAGAGTGGACACCTATTGAGAGAAAAATTTGGCAAAGGCTGATAAGTCAGATGTTAGATGTGAGTGGCCTTATTTCATCCTTAGAGGATAAGCTAAGAATTCATGAAACATAGCCTCACCAAATTTATCAACCCCCATATCCATTTCCCCAAAATTGTTATTAGTCCTACATGATTCCTACTCATGAACCCAATCAAGCTTATCAAAGTCATATTTTTCCCAATCAAATGGAAGAGAGAGTTGGAAAGATAATCCTTGTTTTTGATGTAAACCTTGAGAGGTACTTTGAGTTAGATAATAAGTAGATGAATCAATCCATTTTATCAATAAGGTAAGTGGAATACAGGCCCTCATTTCCCTCTCCAATGTTCACTTACTCTCAAGAAGGAACTCCTAGATTATAAATTCCAAGCTAGAGATAAGGTGGAGAATACAAGATTAAGGAGATCAAAAGTTTCTTGAACACTTAATTCAATCCTAAAATTGAATCACTACCTAAAGAAGAGACTCCTAATCCTAACACCCCATGCTATGATAATATAGTGGAGTTAAGGGGAAAAAAAGGGGATAAAAGCCTAAATAAAAAGTATGAAGTTGAGAAAGAGCTTGATCTTATGCAAGCCCCTCCCACCCTTCCTCAAGATACCTCTTGTTTTCCATATCAAGCCTCTTGTACTCCTTATCCTTATGAATATGAATATCAACTTCAAGATATAATTTTCTAAGAGGACCTAGCCAAGAAAATTTAGGAGTTAGATTTGAGAATGAAATTGTTGAGTTAAGGTGTGATGGAAGGTTTAGAGTTGAAATGAGATCCTATGTTTAAACACACCCTATGTAATCATCCTCAAGAGAGTCTTCAAGCTAAATTAGATTTCAATCAAGAGATTATAAAATGTAAGGAAGAAAACCAAGATATTTTATCTAAAGGTCTTCCTCTCCTTCCTTAAGAAATCCTAAAAAGATCCCCTATAATTCATTCTCAATCTGATGTTGAGTTATATGTGCCACCTCCACCAACTAGTTCATCTTGTCCTCACCCCATCACCCTTTGCCTTGATGGACCTATGGTAATGGAACCTAAAGAGGAGCATTTATTTGAGAATAATTCAAAAGAAATTCTTGAATAAAATATAGCACCTTGGTAGCCTCATTGGGATAAGTCACTTGATTACAAGATACCTAGTCTTAACATCACCAAATAGAAGGAAATTGATGATCTTGCAACCCTTGAGAACCAAAATTAGACTATAATAGTTGATATACAACCTGAGAGTGCTCAATAGTTTCTAAATTATGAAAAATAAATGAGTCCTTGTGTTGATTCTTCTTGTTGTGTTGGTAATTAAGAATTCCTTCCTTATGTCAAAGAAGAAATCTTAGATGAAGTCCTTTTGGATTATAAAGAAGAGGATGAAAGAGATTCTCTTTTTGTTACCCTTCATGATGATAATCAAAGAGAAGATAAAGACTTATGGAAATAGTTTTTAAGCATTTGTAATGAGTTTGAGTCTCTCAAGGGATTTAAAACTTCCTTAGAGTTGATTATAAGTGATGGTAAATAAGATGACATTTTTAAAAACAACATAGACAAGCTAGAAAAAAATTCAGCTCAACATTTAAAGGTCAAAACAAGATTCTATTGGCCTAAATATTCTAAGGAACAAGAAACTACTCTTGAAATCATGCCTACAAAGAAGATGCAAGTTGATTATGAGATAAAGAGTGGGTAGCAGTATGAGGTATGTGTACAAGGTCAATAGGAATACATTTACATTGGAGACCTATTTAAGGATGATCTACTTGAGATTAGATCAAGTGAAGTGCAAAATAATAGGTTTGATCTACCAAGAATCCAATCCAAGAAGAAAAATACTTGGCACTATGATTCATCTCATGAAGAATAAGATTCAAGGAACTTTCCTTTTGATCCTAGAAAGCAAGTATACTTAATTTCTAGTTGTGTATAGTTTTTTGTTTTCTATTTTTACTAAGTGCTTTGAGCACATGTTTGTGTCTTATTAGTGTGTTTATTTTGCTTTGTGTGTGTCCTTTGTTTTGTTTCATTGAGATAATTAGTTGTCCTATCTTGTTTAAAGCCTTGTTGTCAAGTGCCAGGTAATTTTGTTTGTCTCAGACTTCACATGACTCCCTAAGTCCATAGATAAGATAAGGCTACTGATATTTAGTATTGCATTCATATTACCCTTATGAGTCACTAATTTGTTGACCAAATTTGACCATGTAGGTAAAATTGAGACAACTATAGGTAAAAACTTGATTTTGAGGTGTTTTAGGGGTCTAATATTATGTCATAGGTTGTATTATAAGTATTTTAATGTCATTTCATATCATATTAGCCTTAGTCTTAGTCATTTTAATCCTTATGTCTTTTTGAGCCATTTAGGGTTCATAAATTCAAGTGGAATGGTTTTTAAGGTGTGAAAGTGTCTTAGTTTACTTTGAAATGTCCAATAATTCATATTCCCTGCTAGGAATGTCAATCTCATCTAAATATTGTAGGTTATCTAATTGAAAATCAAGAAACCAACTAATAAATGAAGAGTTTGGCATTTTTACATCCCATGAGAGAGAGTTACACATGGGATAAGGTCATGTAATGGATCTTAAACTTCCTTAGAATGATTTCCATGCTTGACATACTTTTTAAGTGCCAAATTTCAGATAACATTATTATACTTCTTATTCACCCTTATAGACACATAGAAGTGCTTAAGAAGTTTATGCTTGGTACAACTAGTTGAAGAAGTTCTATGCCAAACACCTTTAGGAGTTGAAATTAAACTTAGAAAGATCCATTTCCATAAAAATATTTTGAATATTAGTTAACTTTTTTTATGAATCATCTCTAACAAATTGATTATGTTATTGTGTTCACTATTTCTTGCGCCCTATAGGTTTTGATCTTGTTTGGATGATTATTTACAAACCAAATATTGGAATTGACTATAGATGACATGTACATCTTCATATAATTCTCTCCATGATTGTTTTAGTGTGTCAAGTTGTTTTTATAGGTAAATCATCTCAAGTTTATAGATTGGTTTCATTTGGGATGACAAACATGTTTCCATTATTTTCAGGATCTTCATGATTTGATAATGGTTATAGAGGGATGTGATATTTAATTTCAATGTTATTATTTTATTATTTATTACCTTATTATTTAAATTTCACCTATAAAGAAACATTTCATTATTTTTTAGTCATAAACACCATATAGTCAATCTGCTCTATAACTATCATATACAGTCAACTAGGTGAGTTATGCAAAGTTATATAACACATTCATGGAGGATCAACTATGGTCTCAAGGTGTTGATAAAGATCTTAGAGAATTAAAAAATAATTTAATCTAAAGTGACACCATAGAGATCATGAGAAGTCAAGTTTTAATATGCACACAGTCTTCCACCATCAATGAACAAACTATAGGTATCTCATGTAGGCCAATCATGATTGAAAGGGATTATCTTAGCTAATCAATGTTTTGATAGTAAGAAGAGTATATTTGTAAATTTTGTAAAAGGACCAAACTTTATTGAAACTTATAAACCATTCATACTTATTATTGGTTCATCCACTGCCTATACATTAGAATGTCCACCTATAGGTGGCACTAGCAAAGACATGAAAGTACTTTTACAAAGGAAATTGAACATGTTGAAAACCTTCTTGATCTCTTAGGATGTTATGTAGACCATGGAAAACCTATTTTTAAGGTTAGATGATAAAATTTAATTGGAAACTACTATGAGAAAATGATATGATTGTGTTTAAGGACCATATCCCCAAAATTATCAAAACAAAGGTCTAGGCCCTTTTTTGAGGATTATCATACAAAGTTGCATTGAGTTCTAGGACCTCCAAGTATAATTATATTCAAGATCTCACATAGGTCTATCATTTTTTAAAAGAAGAGAGGTGTTTGAGTTGAGGAGGATGGTTTTAAAGAGCCCTCAATTTTCTCTTTGAACATTGAAATTACATATTGTTATCTACAACAAGATGAATCATAGCATTTTTAGGCCCAATAAGTGGATTTGATGCTTGAGATTAAGTTGGAATGTCTTATTTGTACTAAAAACCAAAAAAATTGGAAATATAAGCATCAAGGCATGCATGGAATATGGTTTGCATTCATTATTGGAAATGAGATAGTCCATATAAATGGCCTAAGCATAGTCACCTATATGTGCCTTACCTACATGCCAATCACCTATAGCCAAGGGTCAAACTCTCATACCATCCATAGCAAGCACTTAGGCATGGAGACATCAACTTTGGATAGTAGATTATTTCAAATGACTTAGATGATCCTAATATGATGTAGAACCTATTCTAGGAGGAACATTCACCTACAACATGTCACTCTTTCCAACACAGTTGAGTATGTTTGACTGAGAGAGGTAGTGAGCATAAAAGGAAATGTTCTTAGTGTTGGTATAGCCCAAATGTGAATTAATATATGAAAATCCTTTCCAAATGGTATTATAAAATCTCAAAAGGATTAATTCAAAGTTTTAAAGGTATAATCCATGTAACTGCACCTATAGGTGCCTCACCCAAACAAAAAATGCAATCAAGTATCTAGACTAGTAAAGTGAAAG
The DNA here is from genome assembly GCA_037957365.1 of Torreya grandis. NCBI lineage: Eukaryota > Viridiplantae > Streptophyta > Pinopsida > Cupressales > Taxaceae > Torreya > Torreya grandis. Next base: position 642,303 of record JARHVA010001675.1, read on the forward strand.
ACATGACTTGAAGGGTTTTAGCAAGGGTTATAATGAAGTGATTGGAATGGATTTAAAAAATCATTTACATATCATTAGGTCCTCATATCAAGGGACCATAGCATAAAAACCCTTTTCAAGGGAAATACATAGTCAGCCTTGTTGGGTCATTTAATGATCCAAAGTTAGTTTATTTTGTTAGATTAATATTTATCTATTATAATTTGTATTTAATTTACTTTTTTACTTTGTTTTAAATAAATTTTTGGTTCATGAGAAAGTTGGTTTTAACCTGTAACCACCCATGAAAATCCTATAAAGCTTTTCACATGTTTTTTAAATATTGATTCGAGAAATAATACAATACAATTTTGGTGTGTAAAAAAAGGCTTTTTTAATGATGTAATTTATTTATTATTTTCATTGTAACTTGCGCCATCAGTGGTATCGAAATATGGTTTGTTGAAGCATGGTGAATGTGGGAGAGGTAAAGTGAAAAATTGATTCATGTGGAATGAAAAGCCTCATGTGAAATCAAATTTGGAATTTGGTTGAATAGTATATGAATTTTTTCAAGATGAAAAATGAAGTTATACAACTAAAAATTATAGAAGTATGGCCTTGCATCATCAAAAATCAGATTTCATTTATCAAAATTCTCTTTAAAAGTCTTAAACTAATCTGTATATGCAAAACTAAAGGTCTTATACAAATTTGTATGGCTTAGTTAGAGTGCCAGAAGAGGATTAAAATTCCCCATATCAGCTTTGGCATTGGAATGTTTTAGGGAGGCATTGGAAGCTTGAGAAAAGTTTATTTTTTCATTTTGTAAAGTTTTTTAATTATAGTTTGTCAAATATTAAGGTTTTGATGGGACCCACATAAAGCCTTGAAAAGATTTAGGTTTTATTTAAAAAATAATTTTCATGGGAAAAATTATTTTTTTCTCAAAATTACCAATTTTTTAAAAAAAGATGTCATCTAAATTAATTTTAAAAACCAAGAAAATCTATACCTATTATGACCGTCTCTACCATATCTTGAACACACTATCATATTATTTTGTAAAAGTCACTTTTTTGGAAACTAGAATCAAATGTATTTCAATCAAGTATAAGAAAGGAGGGCTCCATAATTTCTTTCTAAGAAATTTCAATCCTCATAAACTAGTAAAATTTTCTAAATTAGCATTGAGGTGGGGTCTATGTTGCCTGACAGAGGAACAAGATTTGAAAGTGTCATATCTTCTACATATGGTGTCCTAAATCTTCATATGACCACTTTTTGTTCATGTAAATGGATTTCTAACAGCATAAATGTGTATAATTTTTTATTCTGACATGTGCAATTATGTTTTTTCCACATATTTTGAATAAACTATGCATTGTAATGAAATCAGGTGCATTTTCAATAGAATCTAACACCCCAAATTTTTATCAACTAGTAAAAATGCGTTGTATACATCAAAAAAATCATAATGATGTTTTCCACAACTTATGTTGTCAGTGATGATGGTATTACATTTCAGCGTTTACAAGTCCCTAAGGATCTAATAGGCTAAACAAAGCAAACTGGAGGTTGGAGTATCCACGAAGATTGGAGGATATTTTCCCTTCTCTAGTTTGATATTCACTTGGAGTATGGGTTCACTATTGGGATAGAAATTTTTTCACTTGTGTAATTTACTTTCATAGATGTAGTGTTGATATGATCTTTGATGTGGAATATTTCAGTGATTTATACTTGGTTTATTTGTTGCATGGCTTCTCACCTCTCACTTGATAGGGGGAGACAATATTGCATATTGCTTTTTCAATCAATTTTTAGTGATGTGTGGTGCGATTCAACATTATGTTGCTAGCATTGTTAGTATTGAGAAAATGCCTATGGGAGATGTTAGTGATTGTTGGGCATTAGTTTGAGATGTGTCATACATATTACAAATGGTAGTCACTTGTTTGATGGATTATGTGTGAGGATTGATATAGTTGGATAGTGCATGATTATGTTCTATTGTAGTGTAGGGATGATTGAGGTGTGGATCAGTCCAAGATGCATAGTGAACCAATTGCAGTTGCGGTAGAGTTTAATTGGATTACTCATAATTCATTACTCTAGTCTTTTTATACCCCTTTGGATCAAGGGGGAGTTTTTTGGGTTAATTAATGATCCAAAGTTAGTTTATTTTCTTAGATTAATATTTAGTTAGTATAGTTTGTATTTAATTTACTTTTATGCTTTGTTTTAAATAAATTGTTTGTTCATGAGAAATTTGGTCTTAACTCATAACCACCCATGAAAAGTGTATAAAGCTTTTCACATTTTTTGTAAATATTGAATTGATAAGTAATAAAATACAATTTTACTATGTTAAAAAAGGCTTTTGTCATAATGTAATTTATTCATTATTTTCACTATAACCTAGGCCATCAGGTCTATGACTATCATACATGTTGATGGTTAAAATTGTGCTTGTTTCTAACACCAACAATGGGAAGTTTCAAGATGTGGGACTTGCGACTTGAAACAACCTCTAGATATTTAATAAGTTGGTCTCTTCTTTATATCAAGTGCATACTGGGAAAAGGGATAGGAATTTTAACAGAAACACAAATGCAAGAAAGAAAATCTAACTATGGAAATGCACTTGAATGTAATTTGACCTTAATCTTGACCACAGTGAGACTATATGTAAGATTAAATTACATTTAAGAGAAAACAAGGCATGATAATTGTAAAAGATGGAAACAATATAAATAGAGGCTCACAACATAAACTACTTTTGTAGTGATACAAAAAATATCAACAAAGGCACATGGTTCAATCTTCATATTTGAATTCTCTAGTCATATAAGAGGCATAGAAACATGCACAGTTATATAAAATTTCCAACTCAAGAAAATGGAACAAAGGCAAATGATATTCCTAATCATAGCTCTAGAAAGTCTAAAACTCTTGACAACACAGCCTAGACTACTTTTGCAATGACACAAAAAAATATCAACAAAGGCATAGGATTCAATCTTATTATTAATTCTCTAGTCACATAAGAGGCACAAAAACATGAAAATTTACATAAACTTTCCAACTTGAGAAAATGGAACAAAGGCAAATGATATTCCTAATCACAGCTCTAGAAAGTATAAACTCTTGACAATAATTCTCTTAGAAAATTATCTCTGGTATTTGATCATGATCCTTTGGTGATCTTTGCACCCTTATTTATAGCCTTGGATTCACTCTGGATTGTCTGTATGTTCCCAATCTAATGGCCCAACTGAAATCTAACTGAAATGGAAGTGTCTAACAGAAGATATTTCTTAGATTTTGAAACGCTTTGTCTTCTGATAGTTCATTGGCTGAAATAGATTACAGGATGTTCCCTTCTATAAAATGGAAGAGGAAACTTGGAAAATTCCTTGAAAACCTTCTTATTACTTAGGAGACATTAGAAAATGACACTTTTCATGTTCTGAAGCCTTACTGAAGACACACGGTGCTCTCTGTTTTACTTATACTCTTACTATATCTTCGCTCAGGAACATTCTACCTTTGACACTTGTCACAATCTGCTTCTCTGAAACTTTAAAAAATTAATAGAAATAAGACCCACAACATTTCTTACCTGAGCAAATTTTAAAAAGGGGCATAGGGATAGGTGGCAATCTCCACTTGCCTCAACAAAGGACACGTGGCAATCTCTACTTTACTTAACTGAGGATATGTGGTGATCTCTACTACTTCTAGCTACTTTTTGAGAAACCTACAGAAGGTGACACATGCTAGTCTCCATTTTACTCTATTTATATTATATAAATAATTTGGCCTCATTTCATATTTACATGGACAGTGACACCTGGTGGCTTTCGCTTGCTTTAGAAACAAAACTTGAGACCCACCACAGTCTTTGTTATATTGGTGAAGCAAAATGAAGATAATTTGGATCTCGACATGTGCTGGCTTTCACTCTCTTCAGCTGGGATATGTGGCATCTTCTATCACTTTTTATAAAATCAAATTGAAACCTTTTACAATTTCCACTTGGCATTTTTTGCCTGATCTTGATACTTAGTTTTGTTGAAACCTTTCACTGAAAAGAGATTTGAAACTTGGATGCCAATATGAAATGTGGATGCCGACACTTGTCGCATTCCATTGAGTTGTTATGAGATACGTGGCACATTCTGTAGCCTTATTGAAATTATGAAGATTTCTTTGGAAAATGACACTTGGCAGCTTCCGCTTTACTTATACATAGGAGAAAAATGAGGCAAAAAGAACCTCAAGCCTAAGCTCTGAATGTGAAATTCACCATCTTGAACCAAAGTGTGTGGGGATAGTGATCTGGATCATGTGCTACTTCAAAAAATTAGAATGAACATAGAGTAATTTTTTTCTCTACATTTATTGGTGACCCCAAGGACTTTTGAGCCTGCTCAAAAAGAATCTACAACTCCTGCATGATCAAAAATTGCTTAAAAAACACATTTTAACTAAAATGTTTCAAATAGATTCCATTCATAGGAATCTCTTCAGGTTCACCTTCCATCATTTCTAGATCAAATGAATTTTTCTTTTTACATGCATGAATTTTATAAGGGCCAGTCCATAATGCTTCAAACTTAGTGTGTTGACCTGGTTTGGCAGAGCTTGCATCCCATTTCAAAACAATTGAGCTTATTTTGAAATGGAGATTTTAAGTCCTTTTATCAAAATAGTCTTAAATTATTTTTCGATGCTTTATCAATGAATCATGTGCTGCATCCCTCTTTTCTTGAACTTCTAGAAGTTTTGTGAGTCTGACCTGCATGGGGCCATTTTCTTCAAATTCAATCTCTTTGATCAGCTGGAGAGCAAGAATATCCAAGCTTAGGGGAATTACAGTAGATTTCCCATATACCAATTCATATGGGGACATTTTGATCACCTATTTAGGTATGATTCTATCAGCCCACAGTGTTAAATTAATCACTTTATGCCACTCTTTGTGATGATCAATCCCTATTCTTTTGATAAGTCTAATCAAGTTCTTATTAGTTGATTCTGCCAAACCATTACCCTGAGGGTAATAATTAGAGGAAGTTTTCAAGTATATTCCTTGCCTTAATGCAAATTCAGATACTTTAGACCCTAAAAATGCTTTAGCATTATTTGAAATTATGGTGTGAGGAGCCCCAAAATGAGTAGTGATACTCCCTAGAAAATCTAGGATCACATTTTCTATTGCTTCCTTGAGTGGCACTGCCTCGGTCCATCTGGTGAAATAATCTGTGGCTCTTAATATCCATTTGTGACCCATACTAGACACTGGATTTATCATTCCAATGAATTCAAGACCCCATTAAGCAAAAGGTTCATCCACAATTATAGGACTAAGAGGCATTGTTGCATTTCTTCTCATTCCCTCATAATATTGACAAGATTGACATTTTTTAACTAATTGATAACAATATGTAAATAAATTAAGCCAAAAATAACCTACCTTGCTTATCTTTATAGTTGTGGTCTTTGCATAAAAATGTCCACCTGATACTTCATGATGCATTTCATGTAGTATTTTCTTAGCCTCATCTTTTTATACACATCTTAACAATTTGCCATCAAAATTCCTTTTGAAAATAACCTATTCAATTAAAACAAAATGAACTCCTTATATCCTATAGTATTTTTTCTTATTTTTGGAGAGTTCTCTTGGGTAAATCCCATTTTTCATAGAATGAATCCTGCTTGTAACCTAGGATTCCTGATCAACTTTTTGTATTCTCAATACAATTTCTTCTTCTATTCCTAAATTTATCTCTTCAGGTATCATCTTTTCAAGCTCTTGAGTCATATATTGGCACAAACCCCTACTCTAACTAATTTAGTGGGTTTGACTTCTACATCATATTCAAGGATATTAGTTATCCAGTTTTCTCTTTTTTCAGTAATTTCACCCTCCATGATGTATTCTCTGACACTTAGATGTGCTACAAGTATTAGATTTTTACTTCCTGATACTATATTCCTAAACTTTTTGAGGGCTTTTACCATAACATATGCTTATTTTTCCACAAAGTTATATCTGGTTTCATATTCCCTAAGAGCCCTTGAGATAAAGGCTATTGGATGCTTTCCCTCCTGTTTATCATCTTTCTATGTTAGGACAACAGGAATACTGAGCTCTCTTCCATATACATACATTACAAAAGGCTTAGAAAGTTCTAGGTTTATAATTACTAGAGCTGTTGAGATGAATTTCTTAACCTCTTCAAAGTCTTGCCTTCCTTCCATAGTCCACTTGAAAATTAGGTCTTTTTTCAGTAAGAGTGTCACTGGTCTTACTAAGCTTGCAAAGTCAGATATGAACCAACTGATGAAATTAATCTTTCCTAAGAAAGATTGAATTGCTTTCTTATTTAATAAAAGAGGTAAGTTCATTATAGCTACCACTCTTTCTAGGTCTATGGAGACTCCTTCTTTAGATACTATATGTCCCAATAATTTTCCTTAAGGGACAACAAAGATACATTTCTTAGGATTCAAAGATATTCCAAATTCTTGACATTTTTAAAACACAACTTATAAATGATCAAAATGATCAATAACATTCTTTGAAAAAATAGTAATATCATCAAGATAAATCAAGATGATTTCATTTATAAGTTCCCTAAATGCATCCATAGCTCTTTGAAAAGTGGCTCTAGCATTTGATAGGCCAAATGGCATTTTAGCATATGCAAATGTTCCCCATTTGGTAGTAAAAGTAGTCTTGTGTTAGTATTCATTAGCCAACCAAATCTAATTATATCCAAAGAAACCATCTAGCAAACAAAACATCTCAGATCTGGCCACAGTCTGTAAAATCTATTCCATGAAGGGCAAGGGATAGTGATCCTTCAAAGATGCTTTGTTTAGATCTCTGAAATCTACACAAAGTCTTATATCACCATTCTTTTTTCTAATTGGTACTATATTTGATACCCAAGTTGAGTGTTTGATTGGAAAAATTATTTTAGAATCTAAAAGTTTCTGCAACTCATCCACCATTAGAGGCTCAATCCTTGGATTCTCTGGCCTCTGTTTCTGTTTGACAGGCTTAGATCCTTCATTCAGTTCTATTGTGTGCTAAATAATGTCTCTATTATATCCATGAAGGTCTTCATAGCTCCAAGCTATGACTCTATCATATTTTTTGCATAATTCAATTAGCCTTTCCTTTTCTACTTGAGTTGCAAAATTTCTAACTTTTAATTTTTTCCCTTCACTCACCTCTATTTCAGAATAATCTGCTTTGTTTTCTTGGAACCTTTTCTTCTCCAGGATTACATCTTCTAGATCAAAAAGGTTTTCTAAAGTGATTAAACCTTTGGGAAGCTTATTATTCTTTAATTGTATAATTTGATCCCCATATGCCTCTTCAATATTTGGTTGCAATTGATCAACAAATTCCCCTGATTGTTGCAAGAATGAGAGTTCTTGAAAATCATTCTCAAATACGTGCCAATTCTCATCAATATCTGGGATAGTTGGCCTTACTATAACCTTTACTGACTCATTTTTAACTAATAGGCCAGTTGCTAGATCAAACTATGAACCAATCTATGCCATCCTATCAGCTTCAAAATTTTGAATCTTGGGGACTACTTCAATATTAAAAGCTTCAAAATCTTCTATTAAGTCCTAAATTCTATGCTTATAGGATTTCATTCTTACATTCTTTGTTATTGCCTTTTCTCTAATTTACTTTACTAATAGTTCTGAATCTCTTTTTACTATTAGATTCTTAATTCCCTTTTTCTTGGCTAATAAGAGCCCATGTACTAAAGATTCATACTCAGCATCATTATTAGTACAAGCAAATTGAAAATAGATAGCCCTTAAATTTTTTTCACCATTCGGATCAGTAAGACAAATTCCTGCTCTAGCACCATTTTTACTTCTAGCCCCATCAAAATTTAAAGTCTATATTTTTGAATCCTTTTCAAATTCTTGAGTAGTTGGTGTCTCTTCCCTTAAAACATTTGGGATTTCATGGTCTTCATCAAAAATAACATAAGTGCCTAAACTAGTAGAGTCATAATTTTCATATGGATCACTATGGATCATAGCCAACAACTGGTCATTTTCTTTTCCTTGATCATGTTCATTCCATTCACCTAACTTCTCAACAAAAACCCTTTCTTCTTTATTCATCATAGCATGAGTTACCTCTAACTTTGATGTTGGTTCATTGGTGATGTGATTCTTTGATAGTGATTCAGATAGAATTTTCATCTTTGAACCATATTTAGTCCTTAGAATTAAATATGACCAATCAAGAGACATATCTCCTCCTATCTTGGCTATAAAGTCTCTTGATAAACATAGGCCAAATATAGGAGGTATATCTATAACTGCTATATCTTGATTTACAATTATATTTGGACAAGTATATAATTGTAATGGGAATTGTTTAATTATCCCTATTATTTGCACTTATTTTCCATCTAGCTGCATAACTCCTTTAGTGAGTGGCTCATATTTTAACTTTAAAGCATTTTCTATTTGCTTTGGCATTATTATAGTACTAGCCTATAAATTTATCATTGCATTATGTAGCAGTTTCTTGCCAACTATCACAATTAAATAGAAGGGATCCGATTTGGCTTTGTTTACCTCTGGTGCAATGTTCACTAAGGCTATTGTATGTAGATGAACTATGTCTTTGAGCTTTCTTTTATTTTCAAGTCCTTTAGTATATTTAGGAATTGTTTGGCTTTGATGAGCTTCTTGTAATAGTTTACTTTGTTCAAGAATAGCTAATATGTCCCAAATTAATACTTGTACTGGAGTCATCTTCAGTTGATCCACCACATTTATTGGTCCCAGAGTCTGAGTTCTTGGAAAATAAGGATATCTTACCTTTTCTTGATTTTGTCCAGGAACTACTTGATTCTACACTGGTTGAAGCACTTCTTGTCTAACCACTATATTTTGATGACCTTGAAATGGAATATTCTCCATAACTTCATTGTTTACAACTTCAGGCTGTTCCAGTATTCTTCTCTTTGATCTAGTATAGTAATCTGATTGCACCACTAGTTTTTTGGAAGTAGAAGCTTCATTAAAGAATACTAATTCTTCATCTTCAACCCATGATATCAAAGAATATTCTAGGGCTATTTCTTCCTCTTGTTTCAAATACATACCTTGTATCTGAGCCACTAGGACTAAATTTTGTATACCAGAAGATTAATAGGCTTGATTGTCATTGGAACTTGAAAACTGTCTATCCATTCTTCTTTGCTCTGCAACCTTTTGTTATAAATTACCCATGGGACAATATCTAGGTGTATGAGAATTATTTCAAGGGAAACACCAAGCATTAGTACCATCTACATAATTATTTTGCCCTGGAACAATTTCTCTATTTGAATTGGGAGGAATAGTCTGTGAGGGTGTAGGGACTGCAACTAATTGGTTTGCTCGCTGAGGGTTATTTTGCCTTGGAGGACCCTAGGATTGGTTTGGCTGAGATGAAAATATATTTCCTTGATAGCCTTTTTATTGAGGTTTAGTATAAATATTCTACTATCTTTTTATATCAATCAGCTCATTAGAAAATGTCCTCAAGATATTCTTGATATCATCCATCACAGATGACTAAGAGGGGACAATTTCTTTAGTAGGTGGTTGAGGATATGTGTACATAGACACAAGTGGAGTTATATATTTATGGCTTATTAAGGTAATGGCAAGGGAATATCTAGAAACATGGGCATGGGAGGCCTTGGAGACAACTTTCTAGCATCTATCAAATTATTTTCAGCTCTGACTACATAGTCATAAGCTTCTGGTAGAGTCTGACCTCCAAGTGACTGAATCATAACAGATATGTCTAAATTTAAAGCCTTAAGATAAAACACTATAGCCATACTTTTTAATGGTCAAGCTATAGCAGGGATTTTTTCCCAAGTCTTTTGAAATCTAGAATTGAAGTCAGTCATTGCTTCTTGTGGTGCCCTTTAGATGATAATCAATTGCTGTAATAAAGAAGACTTATCACCCTTCTCTTCAAATCTATCAAAGAAAAGATCTCTAAGCTGATCCCATGTAGGGATGGTATTTGGGGTCAAGGACCAGTACCATTCTAGAGATTTCCCTTTAAAAGAAGTAGTTAATAATCTTATGGCCACATTTTGTTGTGTGACAACATGTATAGCACATACATCTAATACATCTTGAAGATGTTCTTAAAGTGTTTTAAAATCTTTCCCACTGAATTCGGGTAGAGCTTTCAGGGCATTCACTGGGAGAGGGTCCCAAGTGGCTGGTAGTATTGGGAGAATCAAGGGACTACCAGTGTTCCAACTTGCATAATTTCTTGGGGCTATAAGGGCTCCCATATTTTCTCTTGGTATTGGTATAAACTAGTCAAATCTTCTTCTTGGACTAGTTACCAAAGGTGGCAAAAGAATACCTAGATTTATAGTAGACTGAGATCTAGTTACTAGTCCATAGCTCTAACTCCTCGTAGCACTCTGGTTCATATGATCTTGAAAGAAACTTCAATATAGTGTCCCACTAGGCATGCCAAAAACTATTGATGGTTAAAATTGTGCTTGTTTCTAACACCAACAATGGGAAGATTCAAGACATGGGACTTGTGACTTGAAACACCCTCCAAATTTTTAAGAAGCTGGTCTCTTCTTTATATCAAGTGTATACTGGGAAAAGGGATAGGAATTTTAATAGAAACACAAATGCAAGAAAAAAAATCTAACTATGGTGATGCGCTTGAATGTAATTTGACCGTAATCCTGAGCACAGTGAGACTATATGTAAGATTTAATTACATTTAAGAGCAAACAAGGCATGATCAATGTAAAATATGGAAATGATAGAAATAGAGGCTCATAACATAGACTGATTTTGCAGTGATACAAAAAATATCAACAAAGGCACAGGGTTCAATCTTCTTATTTGAATTATCTAGTCACATAAGAGGCAAAGAAGCATGCATAGTTATATAAACTTTCCAACTCAAGAAAATGGAACAAAGGCAAATGATATTCCTAATCATAGCTATAGAAAGTCTAAAACTCTTGACAACATAGCCTAGACTACTTTTGCAATGACACAAAAAATATCAACAAAGGCATAGGATTCAATCTTCTCATTAATTCTCTAGTCACATAAGAGGCACAGAAACATGCATAGTTACATAAACTTTCTAACTTAAGAAAATAGAACAAAGGAAAATGATATTCCTAATCATAGCTCTAGAAATTCTAAACCCTTGACAATAATTCTCTCAAAAAATTCTCTTTGGTATCTGATCATGCTCCTTTGGTGATCTCTACACCCTTATTTATAGCCTTAGATTCACTTCAGATTGTCTGTATGTTCCCATCTAATGGCCCAATTGAAATCTAACCAAACTATAAGTGTTTAATAGAAGATATTTCTTAGATTCTAAAATGCTCTATCTTTTGGTAGTTCATTGGCTGAAATAGATTGCAAGATGCTCCCTTCTATTAAACGGAAGAGGACACTTGGCCAATTCCTTGAAAACCTTATTATTACTTAGGAGACACCAAAGAATGACACTTGTCATGTTCTATAGCCTTACCAAAGACACATGGTGCTCTCCACTTTACTTATACTCTTACTATATTTTTGCTCAGGAATGTTCCACCTTTGACACCTGTCACAATCCGCTTCTCCAAAACTTTAACAACTTAACAAAAATAAGACCCACAACATTTCTTTCCCGATCAACTTATAAAAAGGGGCATAGGGATAGGTGGCAATCTCTGCTTGCCTCAACAAAGGACACATGGAAATCTCCACTTTACTTAACTGGGGATATGTGGCAATCTCTACTACTTCTAGCTACCTTTTAAGAAACCTATGGAAGGTGACACATGCTGGTCTCTGCTTTACTATGTTTATATTATAGAAATAATTGGGCCTCATTTCATATTTACATAGACAGTGACACCTAGCAACTTCTGCTTGCTTTGAAAACAAAACTTGAGACCCACCATAGTCTTTTCTATATTAGTGAATAAAAATGAATATAATTTAGATCTCGACACATGGTGGTTTCCGCTCTCTTCAGCTAGGATACATGGCATCTTCCATCACTTTTTAGAAAAGCAAATTGAAACCTTCTATAGTTGCCACTTGGCACTTTCTGCCTGATCCTAATACTTAGCTTTGTTGAAACCTTCCACTAAAAAGAGATTTGAAACATGGATGCCAATATGAAATGTGGATGCTGATACTTGTCGCATTCCACGGAGTTTCTATGAGATACGTGGCACATTCCATAGCCTTATTGAAATTATGAAGAGTGCCTCAGAAAATGACACTTGGTAGCTTCCGCTTTACTTATACACAGGAGAAAAATGAGGTAGAAAAAACCTCAAGCTCGAGCTCTAAATGTGAACTTCACTATCTTGAACCAAAGTGTGTGGGGACAGTGATCTGGATCATGTGCTGCTTTGAAAAATTAGAATGAAATGTGGAGTAATTTTTTACTCTACAATACACTCAGTGTTCCTCCCTCATAGTCTATATTTGAATTTTGAGGAATTTTTGGGTCAAAGGACCAGACCAAGGGGTTAAATCTTGTATATAGTGTCCTTTTTACTTAGAGAGGATCTTAAAATATTCACTTTGTTTGAGGAAATAATGGAATTACCCTATATTTTGTCTCAAATAGAGGGTATTACCCTAGAAGTGTAAACCCTACAATTTTGTAAAGTAGGGATAAAATTATGAGTTAAGAGTTTATTAGACATATGTAGGAGGTGTGGGAAGTTTTATAACATATATACCAACATAATGAATCAATCACATAAGGTAGAATCTCAATGAAGTGGCCTGGACCACAAGGGGTACTATCAGGCTTATTAGGAAAGGTTTTGGCCTAAAGCCTAAATGGTAGACCAATGTCATTTGTAAAATTATGAGTGTATTATACTATACTATACATGTTAATGGGATCATAAAATAGGTGTTAAATATCTTGGTATGCAAATAAACCACATTGCGATTCACTTTTGGCTTAAAACCAACTTAGGCCTACAAGAAATGGAGAAACAAGCTCAATAGGATTTGTTGAAATGATTACATCTCTTTGAACACTTTACATGGAGATCCAAGAATTTTGGGGATGTTAAAAGAGGTATTGAGTATTGATCTTGTGAAATTGGTTTGTAATTATAATATTTAATCTCTATGATCAAAGCTTAAGAGCCTAAAGTACTCAAAACCCTTGCAAACCCTGGCTAAGGACCTAATTGGGAAAAAGGAGGGAAATGCATCCAAATGGACCAAAATGGATTTTTAAATTATTTTATCTTATAGAGGACTCTCCAGATATCATTCCCATCCAATTGAGTTGTTCCCTATCTATATAGATAAGGTAGAAAATTGATTTTCTTGACTATTTTGTGTATTGTACACATTCTAAAAGTTTTCAATATATTAAATCAAATTTGGGAAGAAGATAAAGACTTATCATAACTCCCTATGTATATTTAATGCTTCATCAAATCTACTAAGTGTATCAACAAGAGCTCTCATCTCAGTTATTCTGAATTGGCATAGTGAGCATATTAGTGAGAAGGGTGAAAAATTTAAGTGGGAGTATTTTTAAGGTGTGACTAAGTAGTCTAAGGACATTTAGGGTATTTTCAAGTGTCATCCACTCCATTTCATGTATTTTCATGGAACATTCAAACCAATTTTGAGGCCAAGTGTGAAAGGCATGTGAAAGAGGAGTTTCTTTAACTATAGGCAATGATGGCTCACTTTTAGAGGAATCCAAGTCATTAGAAATGTAACCAATGAATGGAGAAGTATCTCTACAACCCTTCCCCCTAAATCCAATAATTATACCTATCCCTAGTTATTTTTTTGATGTTATAACAAGTCCAAATGATGAAGGTATTTTTCTAGGCTAGCAAAAAGAATTTCGTGCCACATTTTAAGAGTTTCATGAATTGGATGGACACATGTGATTTTTGAATTTGGATGATTAGTTTCATATTATTTTTTCATTCACATGTAACTCCTCCTCTCAGCATGACAAGTTTTCTTGTGACCTTTGGAATTCTTTCTTCTCTTCTCTCTGTCAAGTTCTATAAGAACTATCCATTTTGGCCTTTGTAAAATATGCTTCACTTGAGTATGGTGAAGCCCTGATCATTTACATGCCATTGATCAATAGAGAATATTTATTTTACCTCTTCTATTATTTTTCATAGTGTGTTTACTTGAATGATTTATCTTACTTAGTGATGACTATTATTTCCTTAACATTGTTGTCTCATTCTCTCACCTATTTGTAGCTTGAAAGTTTGTTCTTGTAGCTCATGTCAAGTGTTTAGTGAAATGTCAAGCTTAAGTGAGTTAGTTTATTCAAATAGTGCCATTATAGGCCTATTGTCTAGTCTTCCTAGCCTAAAAATTCATCACAACCTCATAATGAAATACTGATGTGAGAAGATTTAGATTATATAAGTGTATTCCTAGTTAGCCTCTTGGTCTCATGTTTGACATGCATCTGGTTGGTAGTCATCAATAAATTTGGTGTACCACCTCCTTTAGGATAGTTTAATTTCAGTTTTCTCTCACTTTTCCTTGAAATCATAAGTATAGTAGTGATCCAAAAGTGGTACATTGATGGAGTTATCCCTATCTATAGATTCACCTCATTCTTAGGTGACCCAAAACCTAGAGGTGTTTCAATTATTCCACTTGGATGAGGAGAGCTGAGAGATCTCCTCTAAGGGTGAAAATCCAAGTGAAAATAGATAATTAGACCTTTCACTTTGATTGGTGATAAATTCCTTCAAGGAGATGGGGTATTTTATATTCTCAAAATTCATCTTGGAAAGGTCATTCTTTTAGAGTTTTTCTTCTCCTTTGATTTCACCAACAATATGGTCGAGTATGAAGACCCCATTTTATGCATGAGAGCTTCTCTTGATTAATAAATTAAATACCTTCATGATTTAGGTGATTCTCAACTTATTTTATACCAATTTAGTGGTGATTGTCAATTTAAAAGTGATAACCTCATTACATATCATCAAATTACAACCATTGTTGCTAAGGATTTATTCTCTTTCACTATTGAGCCTATTCTTAGAGATCAAAATTCCATTGTTGATTCCCTTTCCTTTTTATCATCTCTCTTTCATCACCAATAATTCCTTTCTGGTCCTAGTTTTCTTATACAAATAAGAAAATCTCCATCTTCTACTCAACCATTGAAATCACTTATCTATCATATTGAGGTTGTTACCATTCGATAAAGCCCGTGGTACCAAGACATCATTCAATTTTTAGAATATCAAACTTATCCTCCTAATTTAGACTCTTATGAAAATACATTTATTCATAAACAATATTTCAATTATGTATTTCAACACAACATCCTTTATTATCACAATTCTGAAGGTACCTTACTCCACTATGTTATGTAAAATGAGCCCCCCTCTTCTTGAACAAGCACATGGGAGAATTTGTGGTGGCCACTATAGCATATATGCTACAACCTAAAAAATACCTATGTATGGGTTACTTTTGGCCTAATATTAAAAAAGATGCAATTAAATATGATAAAAAATGTAATCCTTGTTAGCTTCACGATGACCTAATCCATTCACCTCTATCTAAACTTCAAACTATTGAATCTCCTTGGCCATTTTCTATATGGGGATTTGATCTCATTGGAAAGCTACCTCACTCTTAAGATGGGCATGTTCTTATCATCATTGTTATCAAATATTTTACCAAGTGGGTGTAAGCCATGCCCCTTGTCAATTTCACTAGTCCTACCATTTCAAAATTTATTCTTAATCAAATCATTTTCCACTTTGGTGTTCCCCATACCATACTTTTAGACAATGGTGGTAATTTCAAAAACAAACATGTTAAACAAATTTGTAATAAATTCAAAATCAATCACAAATTTTCCATGCCTTATCATCCATAATGCAATGGCCAAGCTGAGGACACTAATAAAATTCTCAAAATAATTCTCCAAAAGGCAATCTGTGAAACCCACACAGATTGGCAACTCTATCTTTACTCTACACTTTAGACCTATCAGACTAGCATATGTACTACCACTAGGGAATCCCCATTCTTGCTAATCTATGGTTTTGAGTCAGTTATTCCTTTAGAAGTTGAGCTTCCCTCTCTTCATAAATCTCTTCATTTTATTATTCCTAATGCATAATTATGTGAATCTCATCTTCATTTCCTTGATCTACTTGATGACTATCACATTTCTGCCTTACAACATAATTGCCAATACAATACTCATATTTCCCAACACCATAATAAACATGTTAAAGTCTACACATTTCATGTCAGTGATCTTGTCCTTAAATTAGACTACACTTATGATAAAGAAGATAAATATACCAAAAAATGGTGGTTCTCATATTTAATCCAAAATATTCTTGGTCCAAGAACCTACCACCTTTAAGCCAGTGAAGGCCATGTTTTCAAAGAGCCCAAAAATGTAAAATTCCTTAAAAAGTACTTTGTCTAAACATTTCCTTATTTTCATGCTTTCTATCTATATCTATTTGTAGGTTATTTACATGTGCATTTCCCTCTGCATCAAGTTCCTTCATTTCATAAACCTTTAATCCTCCCTTTTGGTCTTTTGGTTTCTTAATTTACCATAGTCTTCTTTCTCTTCTTGAATTTTCTCTTTTTGACACCCCTTGGGTTTTTATTTTGTGAGTTTCTTTATAAGACTAAAAATATGACACAAATTTCCTAAAAAAACCACCATCTTTTTGCTTACCTCACTTTATCTTTCACTTGCTTGTTGGCACCTCTTGGGTTGATCTTTTATGAATTTATAGTGTAAGACCATGAATAAGACCCGACCCTCATAAAATTACCATTTTTTCATCTTTTTACATCATTTTTTTCAAACTTTAGCTTTTACTTCTTTTTTTAGATGGAATTTTAACAACCATCTATGTTATCATGTTTTCCTCCATTTCACTCATTATTATGATAAGGAATCACACTTTACTATTATTCTATCCCTTTTTTCCCTTAATCACATATTTTATGATTTTAAGTAATTCAAATTCTTCCATGAGTCACTCCTCTAGATTTCCCCTTTCTTTCACTCCACATTGGATAAAATAAGGTCAAAGTTCATATAACACTTTTATTTCACCTAGATTTATAAGACACATAGACCCCATGCTCTTTTAAGTTATCTCTCTTAGAAAACTTGTCCCAAGTATTAAAATGAAAGTCATATTTACCACCCATTTTTGGTTTTCCATATCCATATGGAGGAGGAATAGAAAAATTCATCAAGAAAGCTAAAATCCAAATCATTTGAATCAAAATGCAACATACAAATTTCAAAATTTAAAATAACACAAAAATATGTGATTACAATCACATCTCATATCTCTAATCAAAGCTCAAACTCCATAGTTGGCCTCACATAGATCCAAGGTATTTTGGGGTGTGGTAGGCTAGTATATTGGAATAGGGGGATTCAAAAAACTCTATAGTGCTACCTACTTTCTCATGCAAGTACTCAATCTTCATAGTAGACTAACGACTCTGTAAGGTGTCATGAAGAATAGGGAACACATTATGGGAAGGTAAGTCCATTTTACATTTCATGATTATAGCCTTTATGGGATGATCTATATACTTCATTTGTTAACCTAAGACTTGTGTGGCTAAAATAAGCTCTTCATAGTCCTTAAGGTCAAAAGTCCTCTTATTTTGACAAACCTAATTTGAGTGTGTTGACTTCAATAAAGAGTTACTCTACCTTATTTTTTCCTTCATTCTCCCCTCCACCTATTTTATTTCCCCCCTTGATAGGCAAATTGTGATTCAAAATATGTTTTCCATTATTTTTTAATTCATTATTTTTTACCTTTTAAAAACATGCTACCACCACTTTGTTTCAGTTTTATCTATCCTCAGAGCAAAATAACATGTTTGAGAAACTATGGATTACTTATTTATTTACACCATCGAATTACATTTATAGACTATCTTACTTTACTTTTATCATTTATCATTTGTTTTAATATCTTACTACCATTGACACCTAAGTTCATACCCTTTTTATACTGTTTAGTAAGTTTGGCTTGTTACTTCTCACTCATCAATGTTGTTTTCCCTTTTATGCATCCCTTTTTGCATTGATGAGTGAGATAAGGATTGATACTTCTCACTCATCAATGTTGTTTTACCATTTTGTTTTTGTTTCTTATTTTTCCATTGATTTGTTTTGTTTACCATCTTTTTGACATGTATCATTGGTTTGACTTGGTGAGTTTGCCTTTCTTACTTAAGGTTTACTTGTTTGAGTTTTTCAGACACTAGTATCCTTAGCTTTTCTATTACCTAATTTATTCTTGATTTTGACTTGGTCATTTGGTCTAACATAACACTTCTAACCCCAAATTTCACAATTTCCCAAGTACATCCCATCCTCATAACACCAACTATATTGGCTTTTATTACATTTGTTTTTTTTTAATCTTTAGTTTTGTATTCTTGGGTTTGTCTAAATCAATCTCTATGCCCTCCATAATCAAAACTAACAATAAATAGACAATTTTCTAGTTATAAAGGTAAGTCAAGGTATGCATCACATTTAATTTTAAGTTATTTTTCATTTTAGTCATTTAATTTCAATTATTTTATGCTTTAAACTATTACAATTTTTTTAGCATCAATGTTATGTGTCCTTATGTTATTTCTTTAAGCACCATCCCATGTTTCACCTTAGTGACACATGATGAGATTAGAATGGGTAATATGTATACACATAATATTTTCAAATTTTATCAAATATTGACACTTTACTTCTTATAGGAACCCATTAAAACTCAATCTCTCTGAGTGCACACCCTTAGGGGTGCACTAGGAAAGGGGTGGGTAGACTTTTGGTGCTTCATAATATTATTTTCACTTATTTCCACATTATTACCAATCCAACCATATCCTAAAACCATTACCTAAGCTATTACTCCTCCCTTGCATGCTCATTAATTCTTTTTCCTCTTTCCATCCCTCTTTTCCTCACCTTGATCCCATTTCACTAGTTGACTATATTAGGTTGACTAGGTTAACCATATATATTTTTCAACATCTAATTACTGTATAGGGTCAACTAGGTTGAACCTATACTATCTAGGGATATTTTTCACTTAGATTTTCATTAGCCTTTCGGTCGACTTAGCTGAGGACCTAGTGATTTATCTCTTGAAAACATATAAGGTCAACTGGGTAAACCCTATATATATGACATATTTAGAAGAATTTAAGGTGAGATCCACCTATAATACAATATAATTTTTTCATTATTTCAATATGAAATCAAGATTTATTATTTTCTTGCACTTCTTTACAATCTATTCTTCCACCATTCTTCTTGAGGAGTCTTAGATTAGGATTTCTACTTGGATAATATAGTCTTGTGGATAAGTCTTAGATTCTTTGGAATTTATTAGTGATCCTTATAAACCACAATAACATCTTATAAAGCCCCTTTGTCTAAGGGAGAGATTGATTTTTGATGGGCTCACATTAAGGTAAGTATATTCTAACTATATTCTCCTATTTTTAGTATAAAAAAGTAGCATAAATATTGGCTTGGATAATATTACTCTTCATATTTTATGCATTAGGGTATTACTCATACTTATCTTAATTAATGTTCTCTTATACATTTTTTGATTGCTTTACTAACCCCTCATGTTATTCCATAAGCTTTGGTGTACACTAGATTAGATTTACTTTCTTCTTTATTAGATATAGAGTGAACATTAAACATCAAACTCTTTTCGGATTGTTGCATGATTATGTTAGACTGTAGGCTTTGAAATAATTCATAATATGTTGTATTGTGACAAGTTATCCCCTAATCAAGTCTAGAAAATCCCCATATTAGTTATGTTCCTGATTAATAAATGTATCCCCAATCATAAGTGTAGGTATGCTCTATCTTCTCCAAGCTAGGATTGATTTATAGACATGGTGAATTTCTGATTACATACATTTATTCCATTTAATTCAAAATGAAATTAGAAAATACATCAATATATGTATATATGATGTTTAATATCAAGTGAAATATCTATCATATTACATAGCATGTTATCTTTCTTCTATGTGAAAAATAATTAAGATATTATTCTCTAATCACATAGACATATCAATACATTATGTTTGGTATCAAATAAAATACCTTTCATGTTGCATTATTTCTTTTGCATGTTATCTTTCTTATATGTGTAAAATAGTTAAGATGTTATTCTTTAATCACATAGGCATATGCATATATGATGTTTCATATTAATTAAAATGTCTTTTATGTTACATTATTTCATTCACATGTTGTATTTATTCTATGTGAAATATGTTTAAGGTGATATTCTTTCAACATATAGATAACTTGCTAAATCAAACAATATTTATATTACCTTAAATTAATCAATCCCCCTTAGATGAATTTTAATCTCTAGTTCATTCCTTTCCCATAATTCTTAGACATATCAAATCATCATTGGTCTTGCCTATCCTCCTTCTTGATCAAAAAACATCTAACTCACATCCCATATCTACTTTTAGCTCTACACTCTTGGTAGACCCTGTGGTCCACATTATGATGTCCTGATGTGGTCTTGAATCTCAGTAGGTTTACAACACCTATAATTATAAATTTATGGATTAGATAAATAATTGTTCAAGTATAATTTCCATTTTATAATTCTTACAACACTCTCACACATGAAAATATATTTTGCATGTGGCACTTTATGATACTCAGGTATCATCCAAGCCCACCTATGTGGATTTTATTATCAACACTATGAAATGGATAAATGAGCATATTTATTTTGAGAGAGGACCTTCCACCTCATCACATCATATATCTACACCTACATATCTATATCACTTTACAAATCAATGAGGTAGGTGTCAAATGAGTTCTAGTTTATATTAAATTAGGGTTGAACATCTATAACATTTCTTATCTACATCATCTTAACATCCATGCTACATATTTATATCCTTCTGACATGATCATCTAAGGGTTTGATAACATTACATGAAATGTTTTGGGTTAAATCAGATTAAATCTTACCCTAAAACCTCAAACACTACCTACAATATGCCAAGTTATGCCAAATGATCTCAATTACAATCTCTTTCTTGGTAGACCATGGATCCATGTTATGCACATTATTATATCAAAATTACATACATGTATTGAATTCAAATACAAAATACATATATATACATGACCTATGGATAATTAACCATTTATTTATTTCTAACATATAGAGATTTCACATAACTATATTCCACACATGGGTTTTTTATTATTATGGCACCATAGGCTATAATTAAAAATATGCATACAACTCCACCAGCTATTTATAGTATAAAGGGAAATAAATTTACTTCACCTTTTATAGTATGATATTTTCAAAATATAGCTTATGTATGTTAGGGCCTTGGTAAACATAAATAGGGAATCCTAAATCCTTTTTGAAGCATATGATCAATAGGGAAAACAAGGACTTGGATATAGAAATGATACATCTAATACGATATCCTCTCATAATGCCTCTCAAAAAATCACATTTTTCCACAATTTCCACAAGAATTTGATATAGTGAACCATGTTTATACACTTTCAATCATATACCCTGACCTCATCAATGATAAAATTTTACCAGATCTACCAATTCTTAATGAGTTTGCCAACGATGAAGCTCTCTTAGATTTCCTAGGTGTATATGAGGATATCCCTTCCTTATATGATAAGAATATGTTTCCTCATTCCATCAGTTCTCAAGCATAATTTGGTGAGTTTTTAGATGATTTGGATCATATATTACTTGGCATAGATGATACAATCCCTATAGCACCATACACTTTAGATTGATATACATTTCTTAATGAAGAAACTATCAAATTTAATTATGCAACCAAAACTAATCCTCACATCACACTCTTGGTTGCCACATTAAATAAACTAGAATAAATGGATATTCATCAAATTTTAACTAATTTTCTTAAAGTATTTACATGGGATTATTCTAATATGTCTAGCATTAATCTATCAATTATAGTAAACAAAATTACGTTATATCCTATTGCTAAACTAATAAATAAAAAGATTTAAAAAGTGTGTCCTAAAGTGGCTCTTCTTATTAAAGATGAAATCTAATAGTGTTTAGATGTCAGTTTCATTCAACTAGTTTACCATCCACAATGGGTAACCAATATAGCTTTGGTTTTCAAACATAATGGTTAAATATAATGTTTTTGTGACTCTAGATACCTCAACAAAACATGTCCTAAAGATGATTTACCTTTGAGAAACATTGATATGATAGTCAATTCTATAGCTAACTATAATATGCTCTCTTATATGGATGGTTTTTTCAAGTATAATCAAATCAAGATAATTAAAGAAGAGTAGGAAAAGACTTCTTTTACAACACCATGGGGCACCTTTTGCTATATAATCATTCCATTAAAATTAAATAATATTGGTGAAACTTACCAATGCATTATGATGCATATATTTCATGACCTAATTCATAAGATAGTTGAAGATTATGTCAATGATTTATTGGTAAAGTTAAAATAATGATAACATCATGTAATGAATTTGTAATAAATCTTTGAAAGACTCAAAAATACAACATTTGCCTCAAGCCTAAGAAATGTGTCTTTGGAGTTTCCTGAAGGAAGCTTTTGGGATTCATTATATCTCAATGCAATATAGAAGTTGACCCTAATAATGTTAAAACAATCATGGATATGCCTCATCCCACTAATCTAAAATAACTTTGATCCCTCTAGGGTAAATTCAAGTAATTCATGGCATAACTCATAGATAAAACCCAATCATTCACTAGACTACTTAAAATAGATGTGTAATTTGAGTTGGATCTCACATGTCAATAGAGATTCTATACACTTAAATAATACTTGATCAAACCTCCCATCTTGATTCTACCTATACCTAGTAAGGCATTCCTACTTTACCTTTCTATGATAGATCAAGCATTAGGGGCACTCCTAGCACACCATGATGACCAACATAAAGAAAGAGTAATTTACTACATTTGTTGCACACTAGTTTAATATGAGGGAAATTATCTAGAAATTAAAAATCTTTGCTTAGCACTAGTATTCTCTACTTGGAAACTTCATCACTACATGAGTAAATATGAAACATAGATCATTACAAAGGTCGATCTCTTAAAAATCCTCATGTCAAAACCACATCTTTTAGGTTTTCTTTCAAAATGGGTTATGTTACCAAATTTGACCTTAAAATCATATTATAAAAATCTATAAAGGGACAAATCATCACAGACCAATTGGTAGCATCTCCCTTACTAGATATAGATATTATTAATGATCATTTTATAGATGATTACATATCATATAATAACATTGATAATACATGGATAATGTTATTTAATGATTCTAAATATGCATCTAGTGGTCGTACTATATTTTTTTCATTGATCCTCTAGGACACATGATACCTCTTGCATACCGACTCAATTTTTCATGCACCAACAATATCATAGAATATAAATCTCTCATCTTAGGTTTTCAAGAAACTCAAGATCTCAAGATAAAATCAATTAAAGTTTATGGGTATGCCCAATTAATTATAAATCAAGTAATATATGTTTACCAAACAAAATACGAACACTTGATTCCTTATAAGGACATGGTTCAGTGTCTACATGCTCAGTTTGATGATTTCTCTATTGAAAACATCCCACACAAAAACAACCTTCATGGCAATGCAATGGTAAGCACCACATTATTGATCCCCATAGAGATGGATACATAAAAATATCTATTCATAATTAAATGATTAAAATATTCACAGTGTCTCATGCATACCTTATCACTCTAATAGTGCTAGTTACCACACACTATTTGACACCATCTTAATGGTTATATAATATATATAACTTTTTAAATAAATATATCACACTAGATACTTTTACAAATAATTAAAAGTGAAAATTGCAACAAAACTATCTTTGATATGTCATCATTGGTAGTGATTTATTCAAAATATCTTTTGATAGACACTCTAATGTTTGATAGTTGAGGAAGCTAAATTTGTTATTCAATAGATACATGATAACGAATGTGGTTGTCATTTAAATGGTAAGACAATGTACCGCAAGATACCTAAACAAGGTTATTATTGGCCAACCATGAAATAATAATGTCAAAAGTACACAAAATTATGAGATACATGCCAATGCCATGGTAACTTTCACCATGTACTTTTGTAACAGCTTGAACCTATCATATCACCATGGCCATTACCTTTATGGGGCTTCGATCTAATTGATAAAATAAACCCAAAGTAGTAGGTATACACAAATTCATTATCACCATAATAGAGTATTTTACAAAGTGGGTAAAAACAATCCCACGACAATCAACAAAAGGGGAGTATATTTATTGTTTTCTCATGACCAATATTATTTCCCACTTTGTCCTCCCAGTAGTCATAATTATAGATATTGGAACTTATTTCAAAAATAAAATAGTGAAATTTTTTTATGCCAAATACAAAATATGGCACACATTTCTCCACAGCATACTACCCAAAGGTAAATGGTCAAGAAGATGTAATGAATAAGAGAATCAATAACATTATTAATAAAATAGTCACCAAATTTGGTGATAACTGATACAATCAACTCATCTATACACTTTGGGCTTACTACACTAGTATATGTACACCAATAGGAGATAATCCTTATTCACTTTTATATGGCATAGAATCCATTATTCTATTAAAATTAGAAATCTCATCTTTATATGTATCTTTAAAATGACTCATCATAGATTACCAGTAAAAGAGTTATATCTCCACAAACTATAACAATTAGACCATACATGTATTCAAGCCACATAACATCTTAGAGCTTATCAAAAGCAAATCTTGAGAACCTATAATAATAGAGTCCACAACCAAGAATTGAAATCGATGACTTGGTATTGAAATAAAATCTCAAAAATGTCAATCCCCAAGAAGAAAACAAAGGAAAGTTTAAAACCAATTATCTCAGACCATACATCATCACTAAAAATATAAACCCAAAAGTATATCATGTAGCTTCACTCAATGGAAAGGTAGTCAAAAATTCACTGAACACAATACATCTAAGGATTTTCTACATATAAAAAAATGAACTTTTCATTTTAAATTAAATTGTACATACTTATTTCACTCTCTCTCTCACTCCTTGTACATAGTTTATATTCATTTACTTGTACATATATTATACTTAGAAAACATAAAAACAATAAAACATGTTAGAATTAAAAAAAATCAAATATTTCAAAAATATATATTTTATAGATTTTATGCTTTGCTATGTTTACATTTATACTACTTTCTAGATATTACACATTACTATTTATCCTATTATAGTCAATTTTATCATACACATATGCTTCACTTATTCCTGTCGAGTGCTTAAAGATTATAGATAGGACTTTGGTCCACTACACTGATTCAAACCAACTTTTATCTACCCATTTGGTGCATTTATACCAATCTAGGTTTATACATTTGATACATCCACCCACTTGGGGGAATATCATGCATAAATCCTACTACCATTTTCTATCTTTACATATTATACATTCTAGATTATGCATTAATTTATCTTGATATTGATAATTGTTATTCATTGCTTAGATTTTTTTTACTATCACTAGTTACACTCAATATATATGCATCCTAACATATACATATATTTGTATTACATAGTTATATGTGATTTCATTTATAGTTATTAGATTATACTTGTGTTCCCATGCTTCATCCATTTTTAAGGGAATTTGAATATGTCATTGTTTTTTGGCTCTATGCCACTTCTCTATTTGTATTCCTTAGACATGTGACCATGTCCCTTGTGTGTGTGTTTTCATACTTATATATGTATACATTTGAACATGTCATTTTATGTGGTTCTATGTGAAATTGTTTATTGCTTATGTATGTGGACATTTGAACATGTCCTTGTATGTCTTCATTCTCAGATTTAGTGAAATGTGCCCATATCCCTTGTATTATGGACCTTTGGCCTATCTTTGTGTGCCTCATGTGTTTGTATGTTTACTTCATTTTATGCTTATACACCATGACACTTTTATTTACTTATTACACACACACACACACACACACACACACACACACACACACACACACACACACACACACACACACACCAATTTTCAATGCCATAAGGGACCTCATGCATCTACCCTTCCTACTTGGGATTTTTGATGGACATAATGCCCCATCCCCCTAGGTAGTTACTCAGATTTACTATTATAAATTGATTACATATATCTTCACACCCTTTTTTAATGTTATAATAAAACATACATATTATATTACCTACTTATGTTGAGATACATTTACATTCTAATGTTATGTTTGTACATTATATTAGAATATCAAGCACATTCTCTAGATAACACATTTTGTAGAGCTATTTATTTAAAGGAAATTTATTACATAGGTTTTATAATTAACCTAAAAATAAGGGGAATTCATAGGGGTTTGTCATAGAGATCAGGATCTTAATTTGTTATTCACACATTCATTTCAGCACACAAGCTTAGTTTCAGACATCAGACTTAAGGTAGACACAAAACAAAATAAAGATTCAACATTAGGTCCATATCATTAAAAAATCAAACCAATCAAACATTCAAACCTAGATTGGGATGGTATGACCATAGGGAACTAATATCCACTATAGGGTGATATTGTATAGTATCCCTAGCTTTAGGATGGTTTGGATCGTTTAGACTAGCACACTAAGCACAATACAAATTTGCACATATATAATCACAAGTTTGATAGTTATGTTCAACTTTTTCTTGGATTCATTCATTTTAGCTTAGATTCATACCATTTTATCAAATTTGGGGGCATCATGCATAACATGATAACTCCCACATTTATTTTAGTTATGTAGATTCATCTATTATACACTCAATTCAGATTTAGTATACTTAGATACCATATTGTGGGCATATGCATGGCACATTAGTTTCCATACACTCAGCTACACATGAGTTTATTATATGGAATGGCAAACTCCATGTTATTATCTAAATTATATACACTTAATATCAAATTTTAGTTTATCACTAGATTCATACCTTACTCCATCTATAGTGTTTGGCATTCTTGAGTGTCCCAGAGCCACCTAATATACCTGAGTGGCCATAGAGATGAAAACATAGTTAGATTTACTTAGGTACTTTATCACTTTGTATAGTTTATTTACATATGTATCTACTTTACATAAGTTAGAAATGATGGAGGCATTTCCTACTTACGTTCTTAAGCCACCTAAATGAGAGGGTTATACATATTTATAGTCTTATCCAAGTTATTCATAGAGATTAGGTTCCACTAAGAAGGGCTAGGCAATGATGGAGTCAAAACTAGATTGAGTTATGGATTGACCCATATGAGGATTTAACAAGCTTTTACCTCATTACAAGCTATTTAATGATATGATTACTATGCACACTCACACACATAGGTTTTCACTAGATTCATGCATTGGTTCATGTACCCAATAAGGTGTATTCATTCATTTCCTCTCTCTTTACTCAGTTACTTCATTTCAACATAGTATTTTACTTTTGATCATCTCTTAATTAAGTACTAATTTTTGTATGTTTCCTTATAAGACATTGCTTTGGATCATGTTCCACATACACAAAATCAAATTCACATACTCAAACTTAGCTACATAGGCTTCACTTCCAAGGTAAGTCTAGGTATGCTTCTTTTTAGTTTATACTAGTCATTTCACTTTGCTACATTACTAGCATAAAGGGGAGGTAAATATAATAACCTAAAAGTGGTAATTAGATGTTAAGATTTTCACTTGATTTACCCTATTTGTAGCATAACCCTAGAACCATTATATAGCCTTACTATCACTTTTCCAGTCATTAAACATACCACAATCACTTTCATCCAATCAAACCATAGTCGTAGGACTATCCTCTCATATCTCAATCTAACTTGATTAGTAATCTATACAAAGGACATTAGCACCACATATGGGACACTATAGGCACATAGAACTAGTGTCCCTAATTTAGTGCTATTATCATTATCACTAAATATTCCTAACAAATACTTTTTCAAATATGTGCCCCTATTAAGGTCATCATAAGAATATTTTATTGTCCACATAAGCAAAAAAAAATCTATAAATACAAGTCTAATTCACCTCTATTCACTAGATGGAACATAGATATAAAAGCTATTCAAACCAAAGACAAATTTGAGAAAAAATAAAGATATTTGATCCCTATTCTAGACCACTTCTAAAAAATACCATCTACTTCATCCCTAAGCCCAGTTTTCAAACATTTCATAGGTTAAGCACATTCAAGGCATCCAAACCCACACTCATTCTAGCATTCACTCGCACCTACATCATGTACTAGGTGGGAAAACTACATCAGGCTTGATCCCTTTTTGAATTATTGGTATGTAGGCAAATATCTTCACAACAAGGTGTTGAGGATGTCTAATCCATCTTACTAATTAACACATAATTATTACTCATACCATAATTTCAAGGAAGATTAGGTTTTTCACACTAAATCAGGTTTTCCAAGGATAACATAGAGCTCTAAGTTTTATGTACATATGAACAAGACCTAAAAACATAGGCATATGTGCTCCTAGAAAATAGGAATAGTCCTTTAAAGGAGACACTACTACCACCTAGAGGAAATTACACAAACATGGTGCTAATTTCCATACTGGCCACTATTGTCCAGTGAGCAAATAAACACTAGAATCATATTTATGACACTCAAAACTGCCTAAATCTCAACTTTAGAATCAAGTCATCCACAATAGTTAGTTTTTAGATAAGTCTCTATTTATGCCTCTTTATTTCTAATTTTAGAAATTAAAATAAGGTGAAATGATATAACAAATCATTACTTAATTATTGCATATTTATTTGACTGATTTAGACATCTTGACCCTTTAATCTAAACATAGGTTTTACATAATAAACCCTAAAAGGTTAATCAATTCATTAATAACATTCTAGTATCACATCTAAGAACTCATGATCTAGAACACACCTTTATAAAACCTCATAAAAATCCATCTTGTATAAGTGGTTATTAATTATTTGGAATGGGGTAGTTTAAAAAAATTGTTTCTTCTACCTAGCTAATGTATAATTTTTAGTGTACAACCAAAATCAAGAGATATTGCAATCTCATCAATCTCCTTGGATACAATCTCTATATGAAATAACTATGAATCTAGTAGGTCATCCTCTATCATCCCCTTTAGAACTTTACTAATATCAATCATGGATAAATGATCAATACCAAACCTATGATTTTCTAGCTTCACCATAACCATAAAATTTAATTGTTAAAAAGGAATCATTCATCTAAAGATGAAACCATGAAACAATAATTTATTAACTATGTAGTTTATTGCCTAGTTGTTAGTGAGGAAGGTAAATTAGATCATGATCAGGGATTATTAAAACTTTTGAATGGTATAAACTATGGTGAGGACTTATATCTTATTAGTAGTGTAATTTATTTGAGAAAAATATAGTATGTGACTTGAAAAGTACAATAGATGGTTTATAATTGAGCTCAAGGAATATATGTTGTAAAATACATTAGATGTCCATAATAGTATTATAAAATTCAACTGGATGGACAATAAAATATTTACCCTAACATGGAAATTTGATAATGGGTGTTGTGGCCAATTTGTCCTTCAAAATATTCAATAAATCCTACTACTAGGGATCTAAAAAGAAAGGTTCATCCTTCATATAAAATTCTTCTAGAGGATCTATAATCTTTTTGTAAATCTATTTTTTTTTGTTAATATCCTATATGACCTAATACATAATAAATATATTTTGGCATCTCTTAGACATCTAATTGAAGCATAATTGATATATTTTTTGGACAAACCATCATCCCCTTATTTGAGATCACCTGCCTAATTATAATACCAAATGAAAAAATATGCATTTTTTCAAGTTGAGTGTCTTATACATTTATCAATAAGGTTAGAAAATGAGAATATTTACATAAAAATGTTATGAAAATGTTGCGATATTTTCCAATCATCTAGGTAGATCCATA
This sequence comes from Torreya grandis, assembly GCA_037957365.1. Taxonomy (NCBI): domain Eukaryota; kingdom Viridiplantae; phylum Streptophyta; class Pinopsida; order Cupressales; family Taxaceae; genus Torreya; species Torreya grandis. The sequence continues at coordinate 672,525 of JARHVA010001675.1, forward strand.
AGAAATAATGGATGAAGTCCTTAAAAGTCAAGATTATGGTCATGATTACAATCCTAGAGAAGACAATACTTAATTTTTATATCAAATGGAATGATTTTATATTTAAAATAACCTCAATTAGTTTTAAATGCATTATTTTCCTTAACTTCCTCTTTAATATACACATTTTTATACCGTAAGAACCCAGAAACAAAGTTGTATGCTTACCAATAGGAAAAAAAATTCAAAATTTATTTTGTAAATTGCATAGCGAAGGGATCAGTTATACATGTAACATTAAATGCATAATAATTGACACAAATTTATATAGGGATTATCCATTCTAACCCATTACTATGGAATATTACCATGACTTTGATATTTTTTAAATTTCTCCTTTGACCTTGGATTAGAAGTCGGGGTTGACATGACATGGTCTATTCTTAATAGGCTTCACTCTTAGATTTAATAGGATTTTAGTCTTATCTAAGTAGGAGTTTATCCCCTTAATTTAATGATATATGTGAAGGAAATTTTCATCATATTATTTTATAATATTTGTCTCATTGGCTAGTTCCACCTCTAATAAATAATACCAAATGAAGGTGATTTATAACTCAACATCAATCCCAATATTGAATTCCCTTATCTTTATATATTATTTAAGATAATATTCGAAGGAATATATATTATTTTTCCTATAATCCTATTACTAAATTTTCAAATTTAAATGTTAAATGTATTTATTTTCATTCAAAACATTCACCCATGAATGGTATATGGCATGGAAGGTTTTATGGTAGGGCATAGAGTCTCAGTGCTTGGCACTGGGCACTTAAGTGTTTGGTTCTAGGAAGGGAAGTGTTATCACCCACCTACACATGAAGGGCATTAATTTTCATATAAAAATAATGGGAACATGCCAAAGGTGTGGGATCCTTTAACTCCTTGGGATGAACCTCTGTAGTAGGCTAGATTCCTTATATTCTAAGTGCAATATTTTAAGACTAGAGTGTAAAACTATAAAGAGTAGAAAATGAAATTTAAAGCTATAATTAAACCTACAATTTGATAAAAGAAAGGGGAAGGAGAATGTAAGGGGTCATTGGAAGTAAAAGGTTATACACAAAGAACAAAGAAAATAATCCCATTGCCTTGATGAACACACTATAAATCATTAAAAATGATACAATATCACACAAATTTCACGAAGGACACTTCATATGCATAATTATTTCATATAGAGGTGTAGGAACATAATGAAATACTAAGAGTGATGAGATTGGCCAAAGTAAAAATTTATGTAGACCTATGTGTGTACATAATATGACCTACAAATAAGCTCTAATTTTTGCACAGAGGTGTCATGGATGGACAACAATGAAAGAGAAAATAATTCATCCACAAATAAGGATTAACAAACATAAATTACACAAATGATGTAAGAAGAGTGAAGGGAGGTGAACTCAATTCTCATTAAAATTTAATGTCCAACCAACATAAGTGTTCTCAAAGGAAAATTTTTGGCAACATGAGGTTAGTTAAAAATATTTACCCTTGTATAATGAAAGACCCAAGATTTTATGGGAAATGAGAGGCCCATGGGTCATTAATTAGAATCTTACCCACTATCAGGGTGGTTATAATAATTAAATGATGATGGGAGAATCAGTTGAGATCTTTATCACAAGAGATCATTTGCTTATGCTTTGATAATTTTAACATCCACCTTTGTATTTAATTTTTCCCTAATATGGTCATGATGGATGATCAATCAGGCTTAGTTACCCCCTTTGTATTTAACATATTAAAACCCACCTTGATTCATTTATTGACATGGAGTTATATGTACTTCATTTAGATTCTACAATGTATTCTTTTCATGCTAGGATACGTCACATGAGGAGGGTGTGTGCCTTGGTTATTGGATATAACTGACACAAGGGTGCATACTGAAGGTTACACAGAGATTAAGATGTTCAGTCAACTACGAGTTGGTAAAAGAGGAAGATGTATAAGTCCTTTATGTGGGTGCATGAGCTTTAAATCTTTTTCTCCAAATCCCTATTGATATTTCTCACAAGTATATACTTCATACCCAGGGCTCATATCATCTATGAGGTGGCATGTGTGCAACTTAAATCGTGGCTTATAATTTACAAGGGTGTAGAATTTAAACTCTATGATTTGGTATGAAAATTCCTTGTTTAGTCATGGGTAGGATTTTGAATAGGGTCATGTAAGAATAGTAAATATATTGAGTTCATTATTTATAATTTAAATTCATTCCTTACACACTTTCTCTTATGTCATCTAAAGACTGGGAGTTTTGCACATTTGAACTGACATGTTATTTAGTTTGTGTGAGGAAGGATCATGTATTGGAAGCTTTTCATGGGTAAAAATCAACATTGAGTTAGTGTATAGGTCTATTCCAAGTAATTATTATAGGAATAAATGGGGAGTGTTTTCATGTAGGCATTTTATGGGGTCCTCATGAGTTCTACTTGGGTTAATGGTGAGTTGGAAAGTCAACACTTTTAGTGACCTATATGGGGCACTTGCCTACTAAGTGGGAAATCTAGTAACCTTGAGTGATCCATTGGGCATGGATTCATTATAATTCTTGGTTATTTTATCCTTTAGTGAATTGTTTGTGAACCCTTTCAGCGTTAGAATAAACTAATATCTCCTAACAAAAGAAAATAACTACACCATTAGCACTTAGAAGAAACAAGATCTAAGCTAAGTAGAACATTGTGTATAAATGCTTAGAGGAAATAAAACTATCATAAAACAATGTGCGCAAGGCATTTAGTGAATTAAAAACATCTAATCTACTATTTATAAAGTATACATGAATCAATAGATATAGTGCTTAAGGTTGACCCTATTGATTGGTATGGGTAACTCTTCTCCATTTAACTTATCAAGTTATAAAGTATTAGCTTGCTTACAGTTGGTATTGCTTATAGTTTTTTCTTTATCTATATCCCATTTGAGTACAAAATCTCCCTCCTACAAAAAGTTTTTAGTGGCCTTTTTATCAAAGGTCCTCTTCATCTAGGCCTGTTGAAGTTCTATAGTGTGCACAACTTATGCTCTAGTTTTTTCAATATCCATTAGCTTAGATAACCTTACTATGAGGGGATAATTCTCTAGTAGTTCTAATTGATGGGTGAGTTATAATGAATTAAAATAAAGGGACACAAGAAACTTGGCCTCCTTTCCATAGAATAGCATTAAGGGTGAATTTATCAATTCTCTCTTGGATGTGATATGATTAGCCAAAAGGGCAGTCTTGTGCTTAGTGTGTCAAACTACCTAATTGTCCTCCATGGTTCTCTTTATAATTAAAATCAAATTCTTAGTCATAGATTTGTCTAGACCATTACCTTGAGGGTTATAGTTTGATGATGTGGCCAAGTGGATGTTATGCTTGATGGCCCTCTCATTGTTCTTGGTTCTAAGAAAGGCCAATGCATTATTAGAGATAATGGTGGTTAGAATACCAAATCTTATGATAACACTTTCATATGAGTCTATGATTGAAACTTCATTTGAGTCCTTAATTATTTTTTCCTCCATCCACCTTGTGAAGTAATATGTGGCTATGAAGATCCATTTGTGTCCCATACTTAATGGTGGGTTGATCATGCCTATGAATTTCAAGCCCCACTACAAAAAGGGATGATCAAATTGTATCAAGCACATGGGTAAGTTGACTAAACATTAATATCCTAAAAATGGAACATCTCTTACAACTTCACACATATGTGTGCACATATTTGAATAGAGTTGACCAATAGTATCTAGCTCACTTGATTCGTGTAGTGGTAGTCTTCAGTGAGTAGTGGCCTAATGATGGCCCATCATGAAACTCTTAGAGAATTATGTCTACCTAGCCTTAATTTATGAAATTTAAAAGGAATATATTAATATCCTTTTGAAAAATTACACCATCAATGAACACATAAGGAATGACCTACAACCAAAAGTGTTTTTGTTGGACCTTACTCAAGCCAAAGGGATGTGTACCATTTTTAAGGAATCTCTTCATATTTTTTGTGTAGCTTGTTGGGGTATATTTTTGATCCATAAATTCTTATTTTCATAGTGTAAGGAATTCATTTTTCTCATTTTTCACACTTTCCATCACCTGCTACACAATCTTTTTCTTCATACTAGCTTAGTGAATTAAATGTCCACATCATATTCTATAAACTTCATGATTCAAATATATCTTTTATCACTAATGTCCTTGTGTATTAGGAACTCTTTAACACTTATGTGCATAACCATGATTTGTATTTGGTTGTCAGAAAGCATGTAATGGAACTTATTAAATGATATTATGATTATGATGACATGTTTCTCTAAAAATCTATATTTTAACTCATATCCTTAAATTATTAGATTAAAAAGGCAATTAGTTGCTCCAATTTATCATTATCAAGAATAGATGAGATGCCTTCATCCCATCAAATGCATAAAATATGAAATACTTAGTGTTATCTATATTGATTAGGTTGAGAACGTACATAATAACATGCTTGATAGCTTTAAAAATATCTTTTCCTTCATCGGACCATATGAATGTAATTTCATTCTTGATAATTATAGAGAGGGGATTGGCTAGAGTGGAAAAGTTTAGGTTGAATCTCCTTACGAAGTTGATCCTTCCCAATAATCTTTGGAGACTCTTATTGTGACTTGTGAGAGGTAGGGATGCAATAGTTTTGAATCATTTTGGATCAATTATGAGTCTCTCCTTAGAGATAATGTGCTCAATTAAAGTTCTCTAATGAACTTTAAATATTCATTTGTTTAGGTTTAAATAAATACCAAACTCTCAAGACCTCTCTAAGTCTTTTTCTAGATGGCTTAGGTGATCTTCTACGTGTTTTGAAAAGGTAATAATATAATCAAGGTATACCAAGGTGATTTTATTAATGATCCATTCAAATTTTATATCCATGGCTCTTTGGAATATTTCTCCCACATTTTTTAAACTGAAGGACATTTTTTGGTATGCAAAGGTTCCCTTGTTATTGGTGAATGTTGTTTTGTAGTGTTGACACTCTTACACAAGAATCTAGTTGTATCCTAAGTAACCATGTAACAATGAGAATATCTATGAGACTAAAATATTCTATAGGATATAGTCTATTGGTAGGAGGGGATAATGATCTATAAGTGATGCCTTGTTCAATTGCCTAAATTATATTCATAGATAGACTTACCCATTCTTCTTATGTATAGGGACCAAATCAGCCACCCATAAGGAATGTTTACATGGAAATATTATGTTGGACTTAATGAGTTTTGAAATCTCCTTCATCATTAAGGTCTCAAGTTTGGGGTTAATCAACCTTTATTTCTACCTAACTGGATTCATGTTGGGCTAAATTTTAATAGTGTGTTGAGTTAATCCTAGATCAAAGCCTCTAAGGTATTGGTAGATCCATGCAAAAATATCATCATAATTCTTATAGATCTTGATAAATTTATTAATTTTTGGTGGGAATAATACCATTTTATATCTTAAGATCCTACCTTTAGTATGGTTACTTGCATATATATATGCTCCTTAACTATCATGTTTCTCTTTTCTCCCTTGATCTATGTTTAGAATTAAAGATAATTTATAAGATGACTAACCCCTTTGAAAAATTATTCTCTTTTAATTGGATGATTTTATCTTCATATTGAGCTTGAAATTATGCGTAGTTATTAGAACAAAACTTAGCCTCATCTTATAGGAAGTTTATAATATACCCATCGCTTTCAAAACCTTGCTAATTATTTGTGTGTTTGGGACCATTGGTCTTATTATGAGACTCATTAGCTATTCAGACTCCTTCATTACATCATATAGGATGTTGTAATGCACACCTAAGATTATAAGTGTATTCACATTGACATTATACACTCTTGGTATAAAAATAATATTGAAGGCATAGAATCCTTCAATCATGTCCCACACTCTATGCTTGTAGGCTTTCATCAAGACATTTTTAGTTATGTTCTACATTTGAACCTAGCTTAAAATTAATTTACTATCACCAATTTCCTATAGCATTTTGATCCTTTTCATTTTCATGATCTAGAGACCTTAGATCATTGCCTCATACTCTATATCATTATTCATGTAATTGAACTATAACCTAAAGCTATAGAAGTATTTCTCTTTTTTAGGGGAAAGTAGCATCACATTAGCTCTTGTGCTATTTGTTCTCTAGGAACCATTGAAGTATATTTTACATATGCCTTCAAGATCCTCTTGCACCTTTATGAGCTTGGGTAACATAAAGTCCTCCTTAAGGATTAAATACATACCTATCCCTATCTCATCTACATTATTATATGGGTTACATTCATAATATTAATGTGCCCACTTATCAATTAAATCATATGGGACCTCTTCAAATGGCATTTTGGCTTCATGGAGAGTTGGATTCTCCTCATGATCAAACATTGTGAATTTTAATTAGATTAGGTTGGGAAAGAACAACTCAATGTAAATTTTAAATATTAGTTTAGCTCTAATGGTTACCATAATCCCTATCTAGTTCTAATAAACATGTGAGACTAGTCTAAAGCTAAGTATCCACCCATATTTATCATGAAGTCTCGAGAGAGGTAGATGGTGAAGTAGGGATGTAAATCAATTATTATGATGTCTTATATAATCAAAAGGCTTTGGAATGAATGCAATGTAAGGTTTATGTCTTTAATGATTCCTATAGTCTTAACCATTATGCCATCCAACTGGACCACTCCCTTTAAAATAGGAGAATATGTGATTCCAAGCATATCTATGATCTTTTTTGACATCATTGAGTTGGTCACGCCTGAGTCAATCATGAAATAATGAACTAGGTGCTTAACAATAATCAAAGAGATGTGAAATGGGGGTGTCTTAGCATTATTTTTCACTTTCTCCTTTGGTTGACATAAACTCACAAATATGGAAGGCATAGGTTGTGATGTCTCATGTGCTTAAAAGTTCTCCAGAGCATCCTATAATAAATTTTTTTGAGAAGAAATAGAAAGAGAATCCCAAATGGTTATATTGAGGTTCATCTTCTTCATCTATTTTACTATGTTAAAGTTAATTTTGTATCCCTTTGGCTATAATTTTTTAATAGTATCCTCCTCTCATATATATGCACTAGTCTAAGGTTTTTCCTTTCTTTGTGTGATTTGTTTTATGTGCACTAAAAATTGTGCAAGTACCCTATCTTGTGTTCTTATGCATATGACTTGAGGTGTTGAAGTTTGTAAGACATCTTCCATTACCCTCCTTTTAAGTCTTGTGTTGAAAGCAACTGGGGTATTTCCTACATTCGATACACCACTCTAATTTGCATATTTAAAATTTAGCTCCTAGTAATTAATTAGACTAGACCCATCTTATTGCTACATTGGTGTTTGAGTTTCTTCTCCCGATAGTGTTTCTATCCTCATTTTATCTTAAGTTTGTGATATAATTTTCACCATGATCACTTTGTTTAGGATTCCATTTGCATATGTAGCCTAGTTAGACAATTGATTTCATGGGAAACACCATTTAGAATCTTGTAAAAGATTGTTTTACATGGGTATAAGGGATCTAGAGGCACTGATAGTACTATATTTCTTTACATAAGGAAATTTATTTTATGTGATCATATTTTTTGCTTTTACACTACCTTATTGGGTAGGTTTACTTGATTGGTATTACTAAGTGAAGGTTTTGTGGGGTATAGAATACTATACTTGCTAATTTTGTAGAGATACAAGATCATTTCAAAAGCTTTGTAGTAGCATTTTGACCTTGTATAATTCATTAGGGTTGCATACAATAAATAAATTATACTTAATATAATAGGGATGGGTGCTAATTAAGGATATGAAACTAGTTGGCTAAGAGGAAGTTTTATGAATAAAGGCATAGGATTCTAGGTGCAATATTGCCTACTTGAATTAGATAGCTTTTGGCCCTGATCACAACATCATATGTATTCAAAATAATGTTCCTCCCATGGATTGAATCATCATAGCTATATCACTATTAAGAGACCTCTAAAAATATAAAAATATAGTATTGGGGGATGGCTAACACAAAGCTAGAACTCTTTCCCAGACTCTTTGGAACTTGAAGTTGAAATTAACTAGCATATTGTGCAGGGCTCTATTTATATTTTTAAGTTATTCTATTAGGGGAAATTGATCACTCCTATCCTAAAATTGCTTTCATAGTTCTTCCTTGAGCTCATCCTATTTGTGAATGGATTATGGTCTCGATCCTCAATACCATTAAAGTGTTTTACGCATTAAAAAAGAGGCAAGTAGTTTGAATATGATGTTGTCCTCAATGACATGGTATACTAAGAAAATATTCACAATATCTTGAATATGCTACACATTATAAGTTGTGTTCTCACTAATGAAATAAGATAAAAAATTTGAGTGCCATGACTGGTATGTCATCATAATGGAGTAGAATTAATGGATTTCTTCCATTTAAAGGCACAAATAGTTAGTTTTTTTACACATTAATGAATGGGATATGGAATAATATTCTTCTAGGTATATGGAGCCTCCAAAATGGGAGTGTAGATTGAGCTCTAGGGGATGATTATCTTGGACCATTATTTTTCCTGATCAAGGATGAAGATATTCTTACCGTTCTTCTTCTAAAGGGCACAAAACTATCAATGAAATGGAAATCAATACCTATTGAATATGATTTCATTTATCTTGGCATGTAGATGAAGTGTTGGTATTTATGAACCAAAAATTCTTGGAGTCACCGAGTTCTTAGATTGAGTGTCTAAAACACTATAATCTAAGGATAACATGAATTCCTCAACTTTTATTTTGACTTTTTCCACTAGGCATGTTGGAAACTATTGTCATTAAAAATTTTCACCCATGGATGATCTAAAACATGGAAGGTTTTATGGTAGGGCATAGGGCATGAGTACTTGGTGTAGGGAACTAAAGCATTTGGTGCTAGGTAGAATTATTATCACCCACCCATGTGTAGAGCATTAGTTGTCCCATTATAATGATAGGAATGTCCTTAAGGTGTAGGACCCTCAAAGTAGGCTAAATTCCTTCTATTCTAATCACATTAGTTTAAGACTAGAGAATAAGCATATAAAGAGGAAAAAAGGAAATATATAGATAGAATTAAACCTAAATATTTATAAAGGAAAAGGAAAGGATAAGGTAAGGGGTTGTTATAAGTAAAAGGTAATGTGCCAAGAACATAGTGGACACTCTCATTACCTTGATGTACACACTAAAAATCATTGAGAATGAGACAATATCACATAATCTTCACCAAGGATACTTCATATCCATAATTATTTTGTATAGAGGTACAAGAACACATTGCAATATTGAGAAGGATGATATTATCCATAGTTAGGATTTACATAGAACTAGGTGTACATAGAATATGACATAAAAATAAGTTACAAGTTGTTCAGAAAGGTGTTGAGGATGGATAATAATGAAAGGGATAATAATTCATCCACAGATAAGGATCAAAAAACATAAATTACGCATAAGATGCAAGGATAATGAAGGGATGTGAACTCAATTATCATCAAAATACAAGGTCTATCTAATAGAAGTGCTCTTAGAGGGAAAATTGTGGTAGTATGACGTGGCCTAAAATGTTGACCCTTGTATAATGAAATACCTAGGTATTTATAGATATTGAGAGGCCCATGGTTCATTAATTATAATCTTACCCATTATCAGGGAAGTTACAATAATTAAATGATTAATGGAGAAGTGATTAATATCTCTATCAAAAGATATCACATGCCCATGCTATGATAATCTTGATAGCCACCCTTTTATTTAATTTTACCCTAACATGGTCCTATTGGATGTTCAATCAAGCCCATCCACTCCCTTCATATTTATCATTTGATAACCCACCTAGATTTATTTTCTTATGTGGAGTTTCATATCCTTCATTTGGATTCTACCATGTCATTTATATGCATTAAGAGCCTACACATGTGGAGGGTATGTGCCTTGGTACTTGGATGCATCTGACATGAGGGTATGCATTGAAGGTTATGTAGAGAACATGATGTTTAATGAGATACGAGTTGGTGAAGGAGGAAGATGTGTAAGTCCTTTATGGGGGTGAATTAACTTTAAAAATTTATCACCAAATTCCCCTTGATAGTTCTCATAACTCTTTACTTCATACTTAGGGATTGTATTAGTTTCTGAAGTGGCATGTGTGCATCTTAGATTATGACTTATTACTTGAAAGGGTGTATAATTTAAAATCTATGATTTGGTATGGATCTCCCGTGTTTATTCATGGGCATGCTTTTTAATAGGGGTGTATAATAATATTGAATATCTTGAGCACATCCTTTACAATTTAGATTTGTTCCTTGTGTACTTTCTCTTGCATCATTTAAAGACTAATAGTTTTTTGCATTTGAAACTACATGATATTTAGATTTTTTGATGAAGGATCATGCATTGGAAACTTTTCATGGGTGTGAGTCAACATTTAGTCAATGTGTAGGTTTGCATCAAGTGCTTATTATATGCATGGATGAGGGATGTCTACATGTAGGCATTTTATGTGGTCTTTGTGAGTTTTACAAAAGATATGGGTGACTTGGAAAGTCAACAATATTCATCTTTAGATGCACCTTCCTTATCAAATTTAATGAACTAGTTCCTTCCTAGGACATCTATTATGAGTTGAGATAACCTATACCATGTAGTTCTATTTGATGTGTAAAATATAAAATGATGGCCTTCCACTTAATGTAGATGTTATAGATGTATTTTTTGGTTCATAATGGATTAATTCCATAATATTCCTCATGATTCACCATGCAAAAAAAATCTTCCAAATGACTTTCATGTGTGAACATGATATCTTGAATGATTTGGATCTTAAGACTAATCAAGGCATCTTAGGAATAGAGAGTAAATATTGGATATCCCAATATTTCATCTCCATTCACAACTCTTATTATATATACCCTACACATAACCAACCTTCAAATGTGCTTTAAAATAAATGGACCTAGAGAGACTAATAGATATTTTAAATGGTCAATCCCTAGGTCCCTTTACACAAATCCAAAAACTCGTGTGGGATTATAGTCACATAATATGGTAGGAGGTTCCCATGACTATTTATTTATAGATTTAATCCAAGATAGATTGTTTTACCTGATCCCATTGTAACAACTTATCCTTGTTGGTAGCCCACTATATTTATAATTTTTTTTGGAAAAATTATATGAGGATACTCATGTTTTCCTCCTCATATGGAAGATATGCATCCATCCTCTATAAAAATGTGATGGAACTACTCAATACTTCATATCAAGTTAAATTTTTAAGATGGCCCTTTCTTATTCAACCCACCTTATTTTAGATGACCCACTTAGAGCCCATTGGTCCCCACCATCTTGGGTGGAGATGGAAAGTGTCATTAATATAGGTACACATTCATGTAGGATCAAATTTCCATGGTGTTTTTTTCCCTCTTATCATTTTTTTCCTTGGAGAAGTGGCCTAATTATATTGTAAAATTTTTAATGATGGTTCTCCTTGAATGTTATTACAATTATTACACCATAGCATGGCCCACTAAACTTAAACAACTTGTGGTATCCAACAACCAATATCTCCCAATCTATATTTAAACATGTATCACTAACACTACTCTAGATAATAACTCCATTATGCATGGGGTCTACATCATTTTTTCATTATATGATGAGACTATATATGTTATTGGTGTCTTTCATTAATAGGTTAACTGATGCAATATAAGTGGAACCATTAGTAAAATATAATGGATTGATAAAACATTTGGTTTCATTCTCAAAAATCATAGTAAGATGATTTAACCATGTAATCCCATGTATATTTTGTTAACACATTGACCTCATAATGTCTATTGATGACCACATCATGCACATCATATCCATTTATGGATATGTTTAACTTTTGTTTCACATATAACTTAGGTGTTTTCATAGATTTAGCACTTTGGATAGCTTATTTTAGATTAGGAGAATGTTTAGATCATGTCATACAATACTAATTTTAACTTGGGAAGAACCCCATACTTCTAAATTAGCTTGAGTATCACATAGGAAACATGAGGGTCAACTTCTATATCAAGCATGTCCTTCTCTTGGTTGGTCATGACTTGATCTTAAGTCTTCTTTAGCATCTATGTGGATTCTTGCTAAACTTTCCTTTACTTAGATGGATTGATTCCTTTTGCATGCTATGTTTGGGTCATTAATTTAGTGGAAAATGGTCTACTTTGGGTTGTATTTACATGATTTTCTATGTTGCTTCAAGTTAACACATGTATAAGTTGAGGTTTTAGGTCTTTACTCTTAATCTTGGTGTCTAACATAGCATGAATCATATTAGGATCATTATATCTCTCCTTCCATTTATCCATTAGGTTTATAAACTCCTCTATTCTATGTTCCTTATTGTATTTTTTGTATAAAAGGGGGTCAAATATCAAGTCAGGTGCTCATTCAGTTGTCTAAGTCAATTCAATACTTGTTACAACTAGGCACAAACATGGTATATTTCTTCTACATTTAATCACTCGACTGTATTGGCATCAATTCACATAAGGTGCAAGCCTTTTGTTCTCACCCAAAGCATAGTAGAGAAAGAACTAGGGCTCATGTTGGGCTAGTTGTGTCATGGCATGAGACTTCACTTATAAGACTTGGTTATTTCAACATAAGCTTTTGGTAGATTCATTAGTTCAATCCATTTCTAGGCTAAGTCTAATGGTCTATAGGCACGATACTATTTTGGGTGGTTTTATAGTCTTAAGGGTGAATGCCTTTGTTTCACTAAGCTTAGAATCATATAGGCTCTTTGATGGGTCAAAGGAGTGTTCTCACTTAAAGTTTTCATGCTTAGACTAGGACTTGCATTAAGATATCAGTTCTTAGCACAAGATTATATATATATATATGGGCCCATGTTGGGCTAGTTGTGCCATGGCATGAGACTTCACTTATAAGACTTGGTTATTTCAACATAAGCTTTTGGTAGATTCATTAGTTCAATCCATTTCTAGGCTAAGGCTAATGGTCTATAAGCACAATACTATTTTGGGTGATTTTATAGTCTTAATGATGAACATCATTATTTCACTAAGCTTAGCATCATATAGGCTCTTTGAGTGGTCAAGGGAATGCTCTCACTTCAAGTTTTCATGCTTAGACTAGGACTTGTATTAAGATATCAGTTCTTAGCACAAGATATATATATATATATATATATATATATATATATATATATGTATATATATATGTATATATATATGTATGTATATATATATATATATAGACACACACACACACACACACATAGTTGTTATACATGCTACCTCTGATGTCATCAATATTACAAGGATGCCATTAATGACATAAACTTGAAGCTTACATACACATTACTTAAAATAAATAAATGAACTTACAACATTATGTTCACAATTAAATAATAATGTAAAGATGTATAAACTAGATAACATTATGTATACCATAACCATTATTTGTCATTACTTAAGGATCAAATTAAATAGAATAGAGTCCATAGTAATTGAAATAGAGTAAAAACTCAAGCTAATTAATGGACATGAGGCTCACAATTGAGTTTAAGCATATTAAATTTGGTCCCTAATGGAATCCATGTTATATCCATTAATAATGGTGGCCATAATAATATATCTAGACCTAATTATTTAGAGTTTCACTGCATCAATGTCACATCTCTCTGCTCACTAGTTCAATCTCATTTTAAGGCACATAGTAGCATCTCTTTTCTAGGGTAGAGAGTGCACATCAGGTGTTGAGTTGGATCATTTTTTGATCATTCTACCAACTCTATCACCTTGTTCCCCTTATGATATGGTTACTATGTGTTACCACTCCTAGAATATTACCCTAAATATTTAGGTGATAGTAAACCACCTACCAGCTAGTATAAGATGGACATTGATTCTTCTAGTTGGTGCTAAGATACCAAAATAAAAATTGTTACTAGTGATTGCCTCACACTGAAATGTCTACCAAGCTGGCATGGATACCATACTTAATGAATTAGGGGCACAACATTACCCCATAAAAAATTTCTAGAGTACCCTTGGACTAGTCAGTCAAAGCCTTTAGCATGAAAATTTTGGGTGTACTTTTAGACAACGAAATCATGTCTAAACCCTTGGTCGACTCCCCCCTTGGTCCCGTTGGTCCCTTTCCTCTTCTAACCATGCCTAACCTATGTCTTATTAATTTAAAATAATTATCTTATTTTAAATTAATAATTCTTTATTTCTCCTTCCCTCTCTCTCTCCCCTCGACACCTCACCACCCTTGGATGCCCTCTTTGGATTCCATTCCTCAACCCATGCCAAGTCTTAAATTCCTAAACCCCATTCATGACCTATTCCAACTTCTCTTCCCCTCTTTCCCATGCCTATTAAGCCATCTTCGACCATTTCTTACCACGACCAGCAAACCTCGCAGTGGGAAAATAGATGAAAGGCATTTTTTAGCCATTTTACCTACCTTCCATCCGCCGACATCGGTTAACTATCAACCAATGTCGGTGATATTTCCGGCATCAGTTACCTTCAATACTGCATTCTTGACCCAAATGTAGGGGCCGGCTCTTTGAATCTTCATCCAGATTTTCAATCTTCAATCCGTGTATCTCAATCTTTCAATCCTCTCCTTCGACCTTCAATCATCTGCCTTTTAACCTTCAACAATCAGCCAATCTTCCAGTCTTCAATCCACCAGACCTCTCACTCTCTCTCTCGCATGGCTTCTACACTAGCTACAACAACAACAGGGACTCTGCATTAGTCTTCTACATCAACAATAGGTACAAGCACCCACAACACTCATTCTGCAAGCCACAGGTAAGTATTTTGTTTGTGTTTTCATTTCAGTATCTTCTTTTTAATCTATCTGCTATCCAAACTAGACTTGACTCCCTCACAGAAAGGTTGAGATGCCTTCCCATATCCTTATCACCTCTATCCTCCTTTCCAGAACATACACTCTGTCCATTGTCCCTGCAACTCTGCCCAGACCCCTGCACAGACCATTAACAAGGCCCAAACTCCTCCTCAGACCCATCCACAGACCAAAAACTTGACCAAACCTCATCCAAAGACTACTGCCCCAACTGACGACAGCCGTAGAGACCACTGCCCCCACCGATGTTGGTAGACTAACTGACGTTGGTAGACCTTGACAACTGGCATCAACAGACTAACTGACATCAGTGACTATGACCAGGCCAACAGTAGCATTCAGGTAAGCATTTGCTTCCATTTCATTTTCAGTCTTTAATCATTTTAGTCTTTTATCATTTTGCCTTTTATCAAACATTATTTTTATTAATTGGTGGGTTGACATCCCTCAAGGAAGTCTTCATACTTCTGCAATCAAGCTTTTGCTTGGCAGCCCACCATCTCCTCATCTAACACCTTCTTTGTTTTAGTCTCTTTCTTCTATAGGTGTCATCCTCCATAACCAAAGAGGAGTTCTCACGATTGTCTGGATAACGGTGTGTACGACTTCATCCAGGTACATACAAGCCTTAGACCATTTCTTCTTAGTTTCTCATTTCCTTTTAAATGTAGAAAGTGAAAATCATATAGAAACATTTTGGTACACCTGGTGGGACCCTAAGGTCTTCCTTGGGTTCTTTTCTTTCTGTTCATATAGGTGCATTAGGTTTCTCCTTTTCACCTCTTTCTTCTCTCTCTTCCAAAAGACATCATAAGTAGGATTAAAAATAACTCTTCTTTCTTTTCTTGCATCTTAGACTAGTCAAAAGTCATACTCTTCAACCCTTTCTCAACTTGTTTTCATCCGAACGACACATTTCAACTTGGGCTTAAAATCTTTTGCATTTCATTTCTGCTTGCTTGCATTATTAGCTCTCACATCTAGTAATTAAACTACATCATTAATTAATCATCACTTATGTTACACAACCAAATCACTTGCACAAATCAAACATCAAAACTTACCTGAGACAAGGCCCAACTGGGATTTCATCACCCAGCAGATACCTTACCCATCTTGGCAATCCCACTTAGATTTCACCACCAAGGGTAAAGCCCACTCTGTTCTTTGGTAGAGTATAATCTCTAGGGAAAGTATATTTTGGCTAAGCGAGACCAACTTATCACTGGGCTCGTGAAGTGAGGGGAGCTTGCTCCTTAGCACTAGGCCATGTACGAAACCTAACCTAGACTCTTCAGTGCCTAAACTAACCTAAAACCATCCATAGACTACCTCTTCTAGCACACTTCTAACAACCAACCTCCCCAAACATCACTTTAAGGCATAAGCCAACATGATCCTAATAATTTATTTCTTAGGATTTAGCGCTTAGGGTCTACCTGTCTCCATCTATTTTTCTATTCATATCTAGTTTTTTGAGCTAGCGAGGATGTTTTCTTCCTTTTTTCCAAGAATCTTCAAATTTTTTGAGTTTTTAGAAACCACAGTCACTGACATTAGTTTTACCACCGATGTCGGCAACCTTCCCTCACCGGCATCAGTTATCTGACTGACGTCAGCCATCTGTTCTCACCGACATCAATTTTTCAACCGATGTCGGTCACTGTCACAGTCTTTTTTTTTCAAAACAACTGCCTAAAACCCGACCCTTTTTCTGCTAAAACCACATTCTGAGTTTCTAAAACTAAAAAAACATAGTTTTTGAAACCTAACCCTTCTTGCCTTGAATGGTTTTGACACGCAGTCAAACCAAGGCTCTTCTTGACCAAGTGAGACATCAATCGCTTCCACCTTTCCCGTCTATAACTAGTCCTATAATGGAGTTCCACTCAGAGATCAAAAGAACTCCTACTCAACCAACCTCGACTCAAACCCCCATCATCCCTGAAGGGCACCAAGATTTCGAAAGATTCTTTGACCTCAATGTCAAAGCCCTCCAAAACTATCTCGCAAGGAACCAAATGTGGGACCTTTCAGGCACAGTGGCAATGACATTGACATCATTCGCTACCCAACCCATCATGACTCAGCCTATTGTCTCGACTAGTCAACCGACCATGGCCAATACACAAAGTTTGGCCTCCCCCTCTATTTTTAGACCGACTTCCATTGTGGTTTCATTACCCCCTCAACCATACGCAATTCAACCAAGTTCTACATCATACTAGAACTTGATTGTCTCAACTCTGCACACTCTTGCACCCATAAATGTAGGAGTGTTCACCTCCCCTTTTTCCAATGCTACCACACAACCACTTTTGGTGGTATCTAGTCAACTTAGGCCTTCTACCTTCATGACACAACCACCCTTGGCCTCCACTTCTGTCCCAATGACTAGTTACCAATATGTTGCACCATACAAGTGTAACTGACTATGTCGTATGCCCCTTCTAGCATCTTCCAAGCGCCCTACAATCTGGGGGGTGCCCCATCTACCAATCCATCAGTGGATCTCATCAAAATGCTAATGGACAAAATGTCTAGTCTGGAGACCTCTATTTCTGGTTTACACAATGCCCTCTCATATGACCAAATTTGCAACAAACCCATCCATCCCTCCATCCTGATCCAATCATACCCCAACCAGTGGGAGCTTCCTAAATTTACTCACTTCCAGAGTAAGGAATACCCACAACAGCACCTACGAGCATTCAGACATGCTTATTATCTCATATCCCATGATGATGCATTACTTCTACGCACGTTCCCCATGTCACTTTTTGGCCCTACCCTTGACTGGTATAGCTCTCTTACCATACATTCTATCTTTTCATTCACTCAGCTCGCGCAATTATTTCTCGACCATTTTTCTATCAACATCACCAAACAAGTCTCAATCACAGACCTCTACTCCATCAAGCAATTTGATGATGAATCCATAGTCAATTTTGTCGCCTATTAGAGAGGCCTAATCAACCAACTCTCCTTTTCTTTGCCTCAGCCTAAGCTCATTGAGCTCTTCTCTCAGGCATGTGCCCAACATATCTCCTCTACCTTGCGGGTCCAGACATTCTGCTCCTTTGATGAAGCTTTCACCATGGCAAGAAAGCTTGAACTCCATGCCATCGATGAAAATAAGGTCAAATTACGTAATAAAAATGCAAAATCTAATGACCCTTCTTCATCCAAACCTTCTTCTACACACTCCCAGTCAAAGGGGTCAGCAAACACTGTCATCTTAAACCATCATCTTCAATAACAACCAATCGATCTCAATTTTCAACATCAGACTACATCAATAAACACTTCCAACGACGATCCATACAACGTCAATATGCCTCTGTCTTAGATAAAATCATCAAGCAGGGGGTCCTCAATCTCCCTTCAATCTGACCACCTCAATTCGACCCTTCAAAACCTATCCATGCATGGTATAGGGAGAATGACTTCTGCAACTATCACCGTGTCAAAGGCCATGACACGGACAACTGTCAGACTCTTAAAAACATCATCCAAGACATGCTAGAAAAGGGTGACCTCATCCTAGACAATCCAAATGTGCCACCCAATCAAGGCATAGACATCTTCAAGCAACCATTTCCCAATCATCTTCCTAATCAAAATAATGTCCAGACCATGACCAATGACCCTCAAGACCATAATATACGCACAGTCGACACTGTCTCTTCTCTGATCCCTGACCAACCTCTTCCACAGGTAGAAGAATCCTCTTCTCTTGTTAGTCCTCCATCGACCTCTCTCATACTGGAGGATGCCTTGACCATACCAACACCATTAAGCCCACATTCATCCTTCTTTCCACCAATGGAGGACCCTGTCCTTCCTACTCCTCAACCACAAGTCGAAGGCACAATCATCCCTACCCTTTACCCTCTTGAGAAGCCACACTCTCCTATTTATTCTCCACCAAGAAAAGACCCCAAATCTTCACCTACTTTGACCAAGGAAGACCCAGTCATGGTTTCCTCTTGCCTTTTTCCTGAGATTGCTACATCTCACTCACCTCCATCCACATCTGAACCCAAACCCGTATCTAACCTTACCTCACACAATGGTGGCCCTCAACCCAAACCAAACAAGGCCACTGAACTAGACCAGAGGAATCCTCCCCCACCTTCATCATTACCTTCAATTTTGGCCCCGCATCCATCCACTTTAATAGGAGTGCTTCCTACTCCCATACTTTATAGGGGCAAGTCGCCTCCATTGTTCCCTTAACCCATCAGACATATATTTCCTCCAAAACATCCAACACCTATCACCACCAAAGTGTCATCTACACATGTGGTTACACCACCCATGAAAATGATGGTATGCCCAATGCCTCTTACACCTCTCAAACCAAAGTCATTCACCCCTACTGCAACAAGACACATAGACCCATTAGCAGGTTCTTATGCCTTGCTGTTACGGCAATTGTTGCAGTCTTCTCACATCAATCTCCTACCTCTTAAACCATATCAATCTCTCGAACCAAAACCATCCTAGTTTAATGACACTCAGATTTGTGTGTATCATCGCACGCCTAGGCATGACACTGAGCATTGTTGTGCCCTCAAGGTTGTCATTTGCCAATGCTTGGAGAAAGACACCCTTCTTCTTGACCACATCATCAACAAACCTTCAACCTCCTCACCATTGCACTCATCAACTCTCAAATAAAAACCATCTTGGTTTGACAACTCTAAATTTTGCCATTATCATCACACTTTGGGACATGACACTGAGCGTTGTTGCACTCTTAAAGCTGTCATTCATCAACACTGGAAAAAAGATACCCTTCTTATCAAGGATCCTCTTGACCACCCCTTTGACAAATCATCAACACCGACCCATGCTTCTCAAACCTCATCACCTAAATCAGGATCTCCACGCCAGACTATGGTCCCTTTGTCACCTTTAACCCCCTTATTAGACATCAACACAGTCAATCTGACCACCAAGCCTCAAGTGACCTTGACCAATCTATCAAACATTCTCCCTAGCCACTGGGGGAATTCAACCTTCATCTAAGCCTCGACCAACCTTTCAACCCAATCTCAACCAAATATCAATCACTCTTTTAATCCTAAACCTCGACTAGGCCTCAAACAAGCCTCGACTATGCCTCGACCAAACAAGCATCGATTCGACCTCGACCAAACATTTGACTGACCATTGACCAAACATTCGACAAGACATTGACCAAACAATGACCAAACATCAACCAACTTTTTAATCACATCATCCAACCCAGCATTGACCAAATATCTATCAACCTCAACCAAATATCAACCAAGCCTCGACCAAGCCTCAACCAAGTCTTGACCAAGCTTTAACCAAGCATCAACTTTGACCCAACATCGACTGAATGTCAACCAACCTTTTAATCATGACCTCAACCAACTTCTTCATAACATTGACCAAATATCAACCAAGCCTTGACCAAGCCTCAACCAAGTCTCGACTAGACATCAACCAACCTTTTAATCACATCATCCAACCCAGCATTGACCAAATATTTATCAACCTTGACCAAATATCAACCAAGTCTCGACCAAGCATTGACCGAATGTCAGCCAACCTTTTTAATCATGACCTCAACCCAACTTCTTCATCATCAACCAACATGTGACCAATTTAGAATGAAGCAAATGGGGCAAGTTTGCTCCTAATTGATTCGAACCTTGCATCATAACACAAGCATGAGCCAGGGACTTTGTCAGAACCTGAGCCCCTTTATGCCTTGCATCTTTGACCAGTCTACTGTTAGTCAAGTAATTATTCGCTTGACATTTAACTTGAGCTCAATCCCTTGAGCAATCCCTATCATTGTCATTCCTATTCCTTTTCAACCCTCAACCCTATAAACATCAGTCAACCCTTTTGTCAAGCATGAATGCTTTGTCCTAATAAAAGGGAAATCCTCTAAACCTCTATAGTCAAGTCCATGACCAAAAGTCCAGTCAACAAAAAAAATATAAAATTGGGATGCCTATCTCAAAAGGTCATAAACTATAAATGTAGAATGATCCCTTGAAGGATAGCTGCATCATCATTACTATGTTTACTAGACTACTCCCTTGAAGGACAGCTAGGCCAAAGTCATATAAAAAACATAAAAAGCAGAATATAGACCACTCCCTCGAAGGATGGCTATGCCTAAATTTTTATACATACACAGCACTATCTCTAAAGATTCTTGCATCGATTAGCTTCACAACATGACCACAAACCAAAACAACATCCCATCATAGGCTTCCCATATCGATCAGTCTGCCCAAAAAAAAAAAAATTTGACTGACAAAACTATAAAGTCATGAACTTGTCTATAGTCATTCTCAGGGTCACCTATAATAGGGGCAAAGTTATTCCTACCAAAAAGGGTTCCCCCTTTCATCCATCTATCATATCACGCTTGTCACCCCAACATACGCAAGGGATTTTGAGCTCACTTTAACGTCAAGTGATTTGATTACTTCTCTAACACAACCACTGGTCAACGATGCAATGCATGAACGGGGCTTTTGTTTCCAAAAAACCTTATCCATACCATCATTCTAGTCCTTATCAATGAAAGAGTAGCATGCCTTTCACTTCTAACACATCTTGGTCACACAATTCAACCCAATCATTATCTATCTAACTAAACCCAAACCAACCAAAACATTTTCAGACCTGTCACATGACATCGTCCATTTTACATAGTTTCTATGGAAACCAATACACATGGAAACTATCGACCAGACACAATTTATGTTAAGCATAAACCATTACTTGTTGAAGCATAAATGACCTCAATTTATTTTTAGCATACACCATTACCAATATGGAAATTGCTAGGGATGAAAGACCACTCAACCAATGTTACAGAATACACCATCACACAATATGGAAAAGGCTGTAACATCATCTTATCCTCATCATTTCGACACATGACTAAACCAATCTATCAACCGACTTTGACTCCTAGTCTGAACTACATTGGTCTAAGGCCCTTAGGATAAGGGCTATGTAGGCAGCACTCAGTTGACATGATGTCCTCTGAGGTTAGCTTGACCACCCTCATTTGTTCACCTACATAATGGACAAACCCTATCCTCTTCTAACCATGACTTAACCTCGACCTTGACCTAGACAAAGCACAATAAATCACTTCAACTCTTCCTCCCTTTTTGGGAGAACTACATTGGCCTGAGGCCCTTAGGACAGGGTCTATGTAGGCAGCACTCAGTTGACATGGGGTCTTCTAGGGTTAGCTCGGTCATTATCTTCATCACTTTCTTCTGTCCCATTCACTCGTCACCTGTCACATCATCATAGTCCATTTCACATAGTTTTTATGGACACTAATACACATGGAAACTATCGACCACACAATTTATGTTAAGAATAAACCATTACTTACTGATGCATAAATAGACTCAATTCATTCTTAGCATACATCCATCACGAATATGGAAAATTGCTAGGGATGAAAGACCCCGACCAATGTTACTGAATACACCATTTGGAAAATGCTATAACATTTTTTTATCCTCATCATTTCAACACATGACCAAACCAATCATCAACCACTTTGACTCTTCTTCTGAACTACATTGGTCTGAGGCCCTAAGACCAGGGCTCTATAGGCAGCACTCAGATGACATGACGTCCTCTAGGGTTAGCTCGACCATCCTCATTTGTTCGTCTCCTTGATGGACAAACCATTTTTTCCTTTGACCAATCCTTTCACCTTTGACCATGACCTTGACCTCGACCAAAGCAATCCATAACTTTGACCTCTCAGTCTGAACTACATTGGTCTAAGGCCCTAAGACCGGGGCTATGTAGGTAGCACTCAGATGACACGATGTCCACTAAGGTTAGCTCGACCACCCTCATTTGTTTATCTCTCTGATGGACAAACCATTTTGACCTTTGACCATGACTTGACCCCAACCAAACCATCGACCACATTGACCCTTTTCCTCCCTTTTAGGGAGAACTACATTGGCTTGAGGCCCTTCACACAAGGGATATGTAGGTAGCACTTAGATCACATGACGTCTTCTGAGGTTAGCTCGGCCACATTCCTTTATCTACCCATTCATTTGCCTAGTTATCTATCTCGACCCATCCTCGACCAATGACCATTGGAGATCATGCCTATCTCCTTCAACTCCAACCACTTCCAAGACAACGTTGCCTTGGTTGTTTTTGCATATGTGCTACCTCACGAATGGTTAGCAAAATTGTGTGCAGACTATTTATGACCCTCACAAATATAGGATTGCAAGCCAGTTGATCCCCACTATTTGGGACATTTTCATGTTTCTAGGAGCACTTCCTAAGCCCAAGATACCTGGAACATGACAACCATTGGAGCTTTATCTTAGATTAAATAACCCGATCAGCTATGACCAAATGCTGGGGCCCAGTTATTTCAATTTTGGCACTCCTCGACCCTTGACCTGTGACAATTTGACCTGACCATCCTGTGGTGTGGTATACGTGCAATCCCACCCTTTGCAGCATTCTCACTCCATCTTCCTCATCCTCTTTTTCAAATTAGCACCCGATTTTAGGTTCCCTTCCATCGACTCCTACTTTGAGGGGGAATACTTCATTCCATAATCAGAGAAACCTTAACCTCATCCCATACCTGGGGCAACCAACTCTTGTTTTGTCTTGCATTTCATCTAGAACAACCAACAAGAAGAAAAGGAGTAAATGTAGACACCGAAATCATGTCTAAACCCTTGGTTGACTCCCCCCTTGGTCCCCTTGGTCCCTTTCCTCTTCTAACCATGCCTAACCTATGTCTTATTAATTTAAAATAATTGTCTTATTTTAAATTAATAATTCTTTATTTCTTCTTCCCTCTCTCTCTCCCCTCGACACCTCACCACCCTTGGATGCCCTCTTTGGATTCCATTCCTCAACCCATGCCAAGTCTTAAATGCCTAAACCCCACTCATGACCTATTCCAACTTCTCTTCCCCTCTTTCCCATGCCTATTAAGCCATCTTTGACCTTTTCTTACCACGACCAGTAGACCCAGCAGTTGGGAAAATGGACGAAAGGCTATTTTTAGCCTTTTTACCTACCTTCCAACCACACACGTCGGTCAACTGTCAACCGACGTCGGCGATATCACTGGTGTTGGTTACCTTCAAGACTGTGTTCTTGACCTGAATGCAGGGGCCAACTCTTTGAATCTTCATCCAGATTTTCAATCTTCAATCCGTGTTTCTCAATCTTTCAATCCTCTCTTTCGACCTTCAATCATTTGCCTTTCAACTTTCAATAATTACCCAATCTTCCAGTCTTCAATCCACCAGACCTCTCACTCTCTCTCTCATAGGGCTTTTGCACCAGCTACATCAACAACAGGGACTCTGCATCAGTCTTCTACATCAACAACAGGTACAAGCACTAGCAGCACTCATTTTGCAAGCCACAGGTAAGTATTTTGTCTGTGTTTTCATTTTAGTATCTTCTTTTTAATCTATCTGTTATCTAGACCAGACTTGACTCCCTCCTAGAAAGGCTAAGAGGCCTTCCCATATCCTTATCACCTCTATCCTCCTTTTTAGAACATACACTCTATCCATTGTGCCTACAACTCTACCCAGACCCTTACACAGACCATTAACAAGGCCCAAACTCCTCAGACCCATCCACAGACCAAAAACTTGACCAGACCTCAAATAAAGACTATTACCCCAACCGACGCCAGTTGTAGAGACCACTGCCCCCACCGATGTTGGCAAACTAATCGACATCGACAGACCTTGACAACTGGCATCGACAGACTAACCAACGTCGGTGACTGTGACTAGGCTGACAGCATCATTCAAGTAAGCATTTGCTTCCATTTCCTTTTTAGTCTTTAATAATTTTAGTCTTTTATCATTCTACCTTTTATCAGACATTATTTTTATCAATCAGTGGGTTGACATCCCTCAAGGAAGTCTTCGTACTTCTGCGATCAAGCTTTTGCTTGGCAGCCCACCATCTCCTCATCTAACGCATTCTTTGTTTTAGTCTCTTTCTTCTATAGGTGTCATCCTCCACAACCAAAGAGGAGTTCTCACGATTGTCTAGATAATGGTGTGCATGACTTCATCTAGGTACATACAAGCCTTAGACCATTTCTTCTTAGTTTCTTATTTCCTTTTGAATGTAAAAAGCAAAAATCGTGTAGAAACAGTACTCTCTTAAAGCTTAGTGTTGAAGTCCTCAAAAACCTTGATAATGAGCTTGGTTTCCTTATTGACACTATCTATTTACATGGAGATAGTGATAATCATGAGCACTTCACATTTGTCCAATTCCTTTCTAAAGGCCTCCAAACTTGTCATAGCTTTTATCACTCCTCTATATAGGATTGCTCCTTGTTCATAGGCCTTAGTCTGCAAGGCATGGAAGAGTGCTTCTAGGTTTTGTTCCTAGTTCTTTATCTAGGCACTTAGAACATTGACCTTTCCCATTATCTAGGTGCACTCTATATTACTCATAGAATACACCATCATCATTAGCTCCTCCTTTTCCTCTTTTGCCTACTTTAGGCACATATCTATGATTGATGCTTGGTTGTAAAAACTCATGAAGATGGCATTAAATGCATCTACACCTTCTTGAAGCTTCATTAAGAGGTCCTATACCACTTTGAGCTTGGTAGTTAGCTCCTTCTATAGCATGTCACATGGGTATTCTTCTTCTTCCTCTTGCATCACCTCTAGTTTCATCCTTGGGATCATTTGCTCCATTATCACATATAATTTATCAACCTTTGAGAGGTTATATGTATTAATTCCTTCCAAAAGGGATGGTTTAGACATATTTATACACTCACATAACTACTACAGTTTAAAATTCATGGCCTATGCTTCATCTTCAATATCATTATAGAGTTTTTTCCATTTCCTTACTCGGCCATCATTGATGATGTTCTTTCACATGACTTATGTGGCCATCCAGATAAGTGAATTCCCAAACTGGACTAGGTTCATGGTACAAGGGTTGATGATGAGGGAATCATGCCATTCTTTATCTTATTTTACACACAATATGGCCCTTGAGTCACCTTGAAGTGAGGCTCATCTATATAACTATCAAATGCAAATGCAAGCTTTTTGTGCATTATGTTTGTGGTAGATTCAAAGGACATGAATTCAAACATGTAGAAGTCTTCATCTATCCACCCCTTCTGCACCTTTTCTCTGATGCTCAAAAAAATGCCTTCTTCTTTGACTATGTCTAACTTCATTTCCTCTTCTTCCTCATCATTGGTACCACCACTTTCTTTGGTTCTTTATTCCAATGACTCATCTTCTTGTTCTATAAGGGGTTCTTCCTTGGAATTTTCCCCTTTGTTCACTTCTTCTTGGGGTTTTTTAAATCTCACATCTATGTATATTCCTTTACCACAAGCTTCACCTTATTCCTATTCCTATTCCTATTGGGGTTCCTCTCCAATCTCTTTTTTATTTTCCAAGGTGTTAACATCTAATTTTTTTTATTTATGTGCCCCTTCAATACTTGGTAACACCTATTGTGTATCTTCATCTAATTTTCTGGTTGGGACACAAGGTGCCTTCTTGGTTTTTTCAATGGTTGGTCTCATGCTTGTGAGAAAATTCTTTCTCTTGCCCCTCTCTTCCTCAACCTTCTTTTCCTCAACGTTGTCATTCTCAATATCTACCTAAGTCATGTCCATTTCCTTCCAAGCCTTCCTCTTCTTTTCTAGCACTAGTTCCATCTTGATTTATTCCTCATTTTGGATCTTTTTTCTTCCACAACATTCTCTTCTCCTCATTTGTTTATGGATGTTGTGTGGAGGGATCTTTAAATGAGGTGCTCAACAACTTCCCTACTTATTCAAGCATGGTGGTAGTGCCACCTTGGAGGGCATTCTAAACATCCTTAGCATTACGCTCTTCTCCCACTTTTTATATAGTGTAAGTTTGTGTTCCATCTTCTTATACCTCTTTTTATATCTCTTCCTCCCTTTCATACACATGGGCCTCTTCCCCCTCCATTTATTCCAATGTTATTTTAGGGAGTACAATGGGTCCCTTAGACTTTTTACTTTTTTGATTTTTATTGGAGGAAGCAGTCTTTAACGTGAAGGTCACACACTTCTTTGGAGATAGAGGTGTTGCTTGTTTGTTAGAGGTGATCCTCAAACTAATTCATTCTTGGATCTCTTTAAGTGTCTCCCCCTTTTTTGGGGGGAATACTTCTACTACATTGTTGGAATTGTCTTCCCTTTATCACCAATATAGAGGGGGTGATCATCATATTTTCTAGGGTCTATGCCCTTTTTCTATGGCTTCATATCATAATACAACATGAAGATGTGCCTATTTATAACTTCCATTTGGAGAAAATGGAGGTCCATATAGTCAGAGTCATCCTCCTCATCCTTTGTGTATTTCTCTCCTAGGTGAACATACTTGCACCTCAATATAATCCTTCCTCAATCCATGGCCTTCACTAAGATATCTAGCTACTGTGTATTAGGAATCCTCCTTAGTACCTCCCTAAAATTTCTTGAAAAAAATGTGTAAGGCATTTTGATCTAGCTAGATAGGTTGATGTTTGTGAGTGTTAGGCATACTAAATAAAAATGTTACATGATGGTGAATGTCATTATTTCAAACATATGTTAGGGGAGCTCTTACAAGATGCACCATATAATCCTAAATGTGTCAATGTATTAGTCGTACCACCCTAGCACACTTGTATTATATTTTTAGGAGGGTGGGAAGGTGAAGTCTTGGTATTTGGATGTCGAGGAGTCCTTATGTGTTGAGAAGACCTAAATTTTATCCTCATCACCATCAAGCATGTCGATATCCTCCATCACTATCAATATTAGCATAGACCCCCACCTGAATGTCTCTCATGTGTTGTGACACTCTAATGCATTCTTTAGCATCTCCTTAATAATGAATTTTGTAATATTTAACTTAACCCCTTGCATCATGTGATGGGTGATGCATAAGTAGGTATTATTGATGTATGTCCACCTTCTACCAAGGCAAATATTGGAATTCACAAGGTGTATCATGGATCTTGTGATAAGGTCCTTTATGTCCTTGATTAGGAATGCAAAACCTACCTTGCAATAACCAAGGATTTTTGAAACCCTCTCCACTTCTACATCATCTTCCTTCATCAAGCTGATGTCTATGCCTAAGCCTAGGAGCCTAATGATTCTATTGATGAGGTTTACTAAGATCTGCATGTGCCTTCCTATGAAGTAGAATCAATTCCCATGGACATGAAAGATGAAAAATTAAACTAATTCCTATATTTTACCAAAATTTGGCAACTCATACAGTTGGATCATGCCAGTGGTCACAAGCCTATCTCAGACGGAGATGTAAAATAGTGTCATAAATACTTTCATCTTTATTCTCATGTCAACCACCTAATATTTGTTAATATCTTACACTTAATTTGATCTATAATGGTTGTATTCCTTCAACATGAAAGTGTGTGTGAAAGATACCAAAGTTTCCCCCATTATGACTTCAAGAGGAAACTACATCTTTGTATATGAAAGATTTAAGATTTCCTCTAGGTCAACCACCATAAATCAAAATCCTTACATAATCTATGCCTTTTTATTTACAGTGACTATTTATTATACTATTCATGCCTTCTTGGTATCCTTCCTTGCTTGGGTTGAACTAGAACTTAACTATTTATTTCCCATTCTGAATCAGTTAGTGTTGAATCACAATTTGTTGATCTTGTCAAAGCTTGTAATATTTCTTCATGATTATTCATAGCCATGAGGTTTATAAGTATGAATTTATCTCTTGAACTTCATTCATCATTAATGGTAGCCTCAATGTCACTCAATATTTCTTCTATCCTATTCTCTCACAATTCTTTCCCCACACACTTTTATTCTAATCTCAAATGGAACAAAATCTCTCTCTCTCTCTATATATATATCTGATCATTCTTATTTAATAGTTGTGGGTGATAAAGTTCACTTTTTAGCATTTTATAAATTTAGATCTATTTTTTCTCTAGTTATTCTCTACATTTATGTTTAAATTCTTTTAAGGTTTATAACCTAGTCTAGTGCACTATTTGCCTCTTTATACCTTAACTTTAGCTACCCAATTAATGGTTGGTGAGTAGTGGCATGGTGGTGCATGTATTTTTTTAAATACACTAAACCCATGAAATATAAAAAAATACACTACCACATTCACATTTATTTCAAATCTTTGTGCCTCTATAATCATAGTCATTAAATTCTCTTAACAACTTATTCAATGAAGTGATAGGTGATTCAAATGATCACTTCCTACCAACCTTTGGGTGGGTGCCAACTATCTTGACAATCTTCCTCTTATATTTCATTCACCTTGGCATGAAATTTACCCTTCTTATGGTAAATTTGGCATAGTAGTTAACATATGTGTGATTCAGCCTCCTCGATTCCATCTCTTTTTTCTATTGTGCTTCTTTTTAGGCATGCTTTCATTTATTGGTTAATTTTTATGCACTTTCATCTTGCCTTGGCATACCCTACCCCATAAAAATTCTTGTGTTGGTATTATATCACTTTAATCTTCTCTCTTTATCTCTTGTGCAAAATAATCTTATGTACCTCCTTTTGTCACTTGGTACTCACATTTTTCTAAATCTAGCGACCACCACATGCCCAAAAACATAGGTGTCTAGCCCCAAGTGCTTATAATAAACCAATCTCGACTCAATTGATTGGATTTATGTGTGGAAGCACCATGAGAATTATTATATAGGCCAAAAATTACTCACTTATTTAGTCATGACAAACAACAACACAAAACATAAGGAAACATTTGTCTTGCACTAGACTTTATTCTGGTCAACACAACATAATTGACTTGTGACTTGGAAGTTGATGTTTGATAGTGAAAAGACCATTCTATTGTCTATAAGGCTTCAATCAATTGTCATTGAAATGCTTAGGGATAATTTCACCTATCAATGTGTACAGCTTGTAGGCACCAATATCTAGTATGTTATGTATGACATAAGGGCCCATCCACTTAATATACAACTTCTTGGGGTGATTAAAGTACTTAGAGTCATAGAACAAGATCAAATCTCCTTTAGTAAGTACCTTATGCTTGATGTGCTTATTATGCCAAAGCTTATGGAATGTCTTATCTATCTATTATCTCCATATTTATTAGGCATGCATCTCATCTAAGCACTCCAAGTCTTTCATTCATATGCTCAAGGAATATTCATCATCCAAATGACTAATACACACAATCTATAATGAGGGAATTATGTAATCCATTAGTAAAACTACCTCTATGCCAAACACTAGTTGAAATGGTTTAGCCTTATTTAGGTGCTTAGACATCATGCAATAGGCCCATAGTATTATTGATACATGATCATCCAAACATTTTCAACCCATATCAAATATCAAAATTAGGCATGTCTTCAATATCTTATTAAACACCTTATTGGTACCATTCATTTGAGGATGACAAGGGGTTGTCTTATGGTATACCATCATATATTCTATTATCAAGATTTGTATGGCCTCATTGATGAAGTACACACCTCTATCGATAGTTAGAATAAGTGGGAACCCATAAAAACTAATAATGTTCTAAAATATGAACCTTGTTATGATGGAGGTTGTATAATTTTTTGTTCGTACTACTTCAGCCCATTTGGTAAAGTAATTTATGGCTTCCAAAAAGTATCATGTACCTATGTGCCTTGTAGCAGGAGTAATTGGCCCAATAAAGTCGATGGTCCATTTTTTAAATTGCACCTAGGAAAGAATGGGAATGGGTGGCATCTAATTTTAGTGGTTTGGTTTTCCTATGCGTTAGCAAATGTCACATGCCTTGGTATAATATTTTGCATCCTAAAAAAAAATTGGCCACCATAAGCTTGATTGTAGGACCTTGTATGCTATATCATCTCTAGCATAATGGCCTCCTATTATCCCCTTAAGTGCCTCTCATAATATGGAGTCATTCTAATATTCTAAGACACAACACCATAATATTTCATCTTAGCTTAATTTGTACAATTCCCCACTAATGAACTAAAAGGAGGTAACTCAAACTATGTGTTGCTTTTTTATTTGGTTGTCATAGTCTAGGGCATGTATCTAGACATGATAAATGTGATGACCTTTACCAAGTCTTCTGGGACATTTTAGACCCTATAAATCTATGCATCAGTCATATCATCCTCAATAGGCACTACTGTTGATGTAGGAAATTGCACCCTTTGGCAGGAAGTCAGACTCTTGCCTTCTCCTCACAACATGGAAACTCCACTCTCACCTATGGGACTGGTGAAGCTAGAGGGGAGAGTCTCTAGATAAGGGCTAGCTCCCTTTGATGCATCATGTTTGTTCCAATAAGTGCTAATACATGTATATACAGCTATATAATGGAGGGGGGATGAAAAGGGAAAGGAGATTGCAAGAAAAAAAACTATTTTAAAGAGGTGATGCACCAAAATAAGTCAACCTTCCCACATCCACACTCAGGATCAGACAAAAACAACATACATACACTCAGA
Organism: Torreya grandis; assembly: GCA_037957365.1. Lineage (NCBI taxonomy): Eukaryota > Viridiplantae > Streptophyta > Pinopsida > Cupressales > Taxaceae > Torreya > Torreya grandis. Next base: position 704,078 of record JARHVA010001675.1, read on the forward strand.
CTTGGTAGAAAGACCAGGCTACAAGAAAATGGGAGGGAGGTTCTTATGAAAACATAGGAACAAGGACTCACCAAGATGCTATGAAATACATACTATAAGTGACTTCCTCTATTCTATACTTCCAAATAGAGATCTTCTCCTATCAGCTGTCGAGATGGTGCCTTGTAGACAACATGTATGTTGGTGTTGAACCTATGAAAGCATCAAGAAATAATGACTAAACACAAAACAAACACTCAAGACATACTCAGATATATCTATCCAAGATAGAGGTAAAAATTGTGTTTATTAATTCAGGTGGAAATTTTTCCAGGGCTATGCCTTACAAATGTGGAAGATTCTTCTTACAAAATGACAAGTTCACAATATATATGAGAAGTAAGGAGGCCCATTTGGTGTTCCTTATTTACAAGTGGCCATCACATCCCTTCATTGGGAAGAACAAGTCACTCAAAACATTAATGAGCTGTGCACTTTGTCTTGTCTGAAGCCTACTTTTTTAAGGTCAATACACTATTGCTCCACCCATTAAATGTAAAATGGAGAAAACTGATTGCATTGCTAGTTGTTTTCATCCTTTAGTGATCAATTTCAACCACTATTTCACCTACTAGAGTCACTTCTCAAATTAGTGCCACTTAGACTAACTGCTTGCCCATTCCATGCTTGTCTCCTTGTCTTTTCTCAAATTTGTCTCATCTAGCTCATTCAGCCCTTGGGGGTGAACATTCTGGCAGGTCGCTACATTATGGGCTTCCTTTTCCATGGTTAACTCTTTCTTAGTTGAAAATAGATGGCCATTTCATTTCATGAAAGTTGATGTTCATGTAGCCGTCATTAGTTTGAAAACCAACGGCTAACTTGTTCTGTTAAACTTGACGTCCTCCAAGATGTCATTGGGTCCTTTGATGGCTTTAGGCTTTCTTTATTTCTCTACGTGCATATTTCTTTTATTATTTTCCTTTTGGCACCTTCCTGAAGGGAAGGTGACCCTTCGTCCTTCAAAATGTTCCTTTTGTCTTTTGGCTGGAAGTCCCTCACAAGGGAACCTACCCTTCGGGGTCCTTCGACGAGTCTCTGTTTGCCTTAGACTTTTCCCAAGGTACTCGTAGACAATTTTCTTGAGTCATTTTGACTATGTGTATTTTCCACAGACTTTTGTCCACAAACATTTTCCCATGGACAAAAAGTCCACATAAATTCCTCCCAACCCTTTGCTTTTGTTTTAAGCTCCACCTAAATTCCTTCAAATAAAAAGTCCAAAGGAATTTAGGACTCAGTCAAATTTGAACAAAATTGAACTCTGAACTTTGAACTTTGAACTAAACTTGCCCGATCCTTTACTTGAAGCACCTACCCTCCACTAGGGCATTTCAAATTTGAAGACTCCCCTTCAACCAAGGGCATACCCTTGAACCAAGCCCATTGAACCAAAAGTGTTTCAACAGTTCAAGGGTTCAATCATGCATGCTGATGGATAAGTGAACTAAGGATAAAGACTTCTTATGTTGAACCAAGCCTGTTGAACTTCACCTATTGAACTTTGCCTATTGAAGCAAGAGTGGTTCAATGGTTTAAGGGTTCAATCATTGAAGAATCAAGATGTTGAACTTGAAGATGGACCTTTGAACCAAAGGTCACTGAACCATTTAAACCATGCCATGAACCAAACTCATGAACCTGAAGATGAAATAACCAAGTGATGAAGAACCAAGACATAAACTTGTGCAACCTAAAAAAGACTGGTACTAAACAGCAAGAGAAGGGGACCAAATATTTTTCTTGTGGGCAAAATTGGTCAACATATTGGTGACTCACAAGGGAAGCATGCCTGCTATGCTTAGAATCTAGTTACCTTGCAATCCATTGGGCATAGATTCAGATGCATCTATGAAATAATTAGTAAAATCCATAAAATATCTGAGAATCAAACATGAAGCTTTTAACCCACACACAAAGGGAAACACACAAGGCTAAAAAACACTACCTGTGTAAATTACACTTAGGGAAAATAGAAAAGATAACTAAAAACAAACTATTATATATAGCTAACCAAGAATGTTTGCCTCCCTCTTGGATCAAAGGGAAAACCTCTCAAGTCCCCTTCCTGGCAAGAAGACTTATGGTGCTGAGAAAGTAGCTAAATGAAAAAGAGAGTTGGTGACCTGCTCCTCCTGCCTGCCACTTGAGTTGGCTTGCATCTGAGTGGGTCAAAATCAAACATGCTTCTGACATATATGTACTCTGCTTATCCTTAGAAGCCTATTGAATGTTGGTCCTTCATATTGGTGTTCTTCACCAAGAAATCAATGGTTGCTAGCTCATCACCATAAGCCCTTTGATCTACACATTCCCTCTGCAATGTATTATGGTCCGACCCATTTCCTTCTACCTCGTTGAAGACCCTATCAAACTCATCCTCTACTTCATTTTGGCCTTCTTGAAGAAGGGTGACTATGGTGATGTTTAAAATGGACTCACAAAATGATTTATCATCCCACAGAACATCACCTCTCTATTCAAAGCTCTCTTCCTCAAGGCATTCCTCTAGGAAGACAAACCTCTCCTTTTCCTCCTCTAACTCAGGCTCCTTAGTGTAGTCATTCTCCTCATCAAAGCGGCAAGGAATTTAATAAAAAAGAGGGGAAGAGAGCTCACCATACATCTGTTCCTCCTTGTATTGCTAGAACATCTGCATATATCCAAGATCTGCATCTTCTCCATTATTGATAAGGTCTTCACAAGGAGCATTGATGATGATTTATTCTTCGTTATCACTCATGACAACATCTTGAAGAACTATAGATTGGATCTTCTACTCCTCACTCACCTCTTGTAGAATAGGTTCTTCCTTGAGAAGGGGTGAAGTGGAGAAAACATGTGGAAGAAGAGGCAGGCCTTGAGCTAGAATCAAATGATTCTCCTCTTTCCATTTGGTTACCACTTCATCAATATCAGGTATGGCTTGATATCTCTCTTGGAAATGTGTAGGTGGGGTGTGTTTAGACACATAATGTGCCTTTTGGTCTGAACCATCCATCACACATTGGCTGAGGAATCTCTCTCTGGATTCCAACTCCATAATTCTCCTAGCTAGATCTTCTTGATAAAGCCTTTCCTGGAGGTCACCAACATCATCATGAGTAGGGGCAGCCTCAACTCCTTCAAAGTTTTGAGAAAAACCTTGCTTCTCCTCCTTCCTACCCCATGATTCTATTATTTTCCCCCAATTCAGGATCTCAAAATTGGAATTTTGCTCCTATGAACAAGCAACTACATTGTTTTCTCCAAGGTCCTGGGGCTCCTCTGCAAGGTCTAGAAGTTTTATCTCTCTTTCAAGAAGTAGCTTCATCCTAGCCTCTAAATCTTTAATTTGTTTAGCTAGGTTGTCTTGAAAGAGTCTTTCTTGGAGGTCACCAGCATTATCCTCTTTAAAGCTCTGAGCTAGTTCCTGGCATTCCTTCCTCTAACTTGGAATATACACATCACGTTGAAAAACTTGGGGAGGCTGAGGAATGCAAGGAAGAGACTGTTGATGCACTGGAAGAGTCTCTAGAAGAGGGACGTGCTGGCTAGTGTTACTCCCCCAAATGGAAGATTCACAATCTAAGGATTTTAGAAGGTTCATCTCCATGGGAGGTTGCTTTGATGCCCTCTGGTGTTGGAAAGCTAGGCACACGGGATTAAGAACAGATGTATTTGATGAGCAGGAGTGAGCAAGTGCTATCTAATAGAAAGGATTTGGTGTAAAAGAAGGGGCTTTCTTCAGATTAGGAAGGGGCACACAAGGCTGACTACCTTGGATAAATGGATTTCTCCATTTTGCTACCTCCTCCTCCATGGATTGTAAGGCCTATGCTTGCCTAAACAAACACTCCTCTTTATACATCAGCTCCTGCCGATACCCGTACTGCTCCTCCAGTCTGTTAATCTCCATTTTTTACCTCTCAAACTCTAGCGCCACCTCCCTTATCATTGTAGGGCAACTAGGAGAGCTACTTAAGGGGATTGCATAAATATCTGGAGCCTAATCATAGTCATATGAAGGAATACAAGGTCAATGATTCTGTGTAAAAGAGTGATTTCTTAAAGGCACCAGGTTGCTTAACCAGCTGATTCAACTTGGATTTTCCATTGGTGTTTGATGCAAAGCCTTCAAAGGCTGGTTAGTTGAAGAACACACCAAAAATTCTTCAACTCTTTGGACATAACTTGTCCTAGTTGGTCCCACTGGGCGTGCCAAAACTATTGACACAGGAAATTGCACCCTTTGGTAGGAAGTCAAACTCTTGCCTTCTCCTCACAACATGGAAACTCCCCTCTTACCTATGGGACTGGCAAAGCTAGAGGGTAGAGTCTCTAGATAAAGTCTAACTCCCTTTGATGCATCATGTTTGATCTAGCAAGTGCTAATACATGTATATACAACTATATAATGGAGGGGGGGATGAAAAGGGAAAGGAGATTGTAGGAAAACAAACTATTCTAAAAAGGTGATGCACCAAAATAAGTCAACCTTCCAACATCCACACTCAGGATCAGACAAAAACAACATACATACACTCAGACTTGGCAAAAAGACTAGGCTGCAAGAAAATTGCAGGGAGGTTCTTATGAAAACATAGGAATAGGGACTCACCAAGATGCTGTGAAATACATACGGTAAGTGACTTCCTCTGTTCTATACTTAAAAATAGAGCTCTTCTCCTATCAGCTTCAGAGATGGCACCTTGTAGAAAACAAGTATGCTAGTGTTGAACCTATGAAAGCATCAATAAATAATGACTAAACACAAAACAAACACTTAAGACATACTTAGATATATCTATCCAAGATAGAGGTAAAAATTGTGCTTATTAATTCAGGTGGAAATTTTTCTAGGGCTACACCTTACAAATGTGGAAGATTCTTCTTACAAAATGACAAGTTTATAATATATATGAGAAAAAAGGAGGCCCATTTGGCATTCCTTATTTACAAGTGGCCATCGCATCCCTTCATTGGGAAGAACAAGTCACTCAAAACATTAATGAGCCATGTGCTTTGTCTTGTCTGAAGCCTGCCTTTTTAAGGTCAATACATGGTTTGTCAACCCATTAAATGTAAAATGGAGAAAATTGATTACATTACTAGTTGTTTGCATCCTTTAATGATCAATTGTAACCACTATTTCACCTGCTGGAGTCACTTCTCAAATTGGTGCCACTTGGACTAAATACTTGCCCATTCCATGCTTGTCTCCTTGTCTTTTCTCAATTTTGTCTCATCTGGCTCATTCAGCCCCAGGGGTGAACATTTTGGGCTTCCTTTTCCATAATTAGTTCTTTCTCAATTGAAAATAGATGGCCATTTCATTTCATGAAAGTTGATGTTTACGCGGCCATCATTGGTTTGAAAACCAATAGCTAACTTGTTCTATTAAACTTGATGTCCTCCAAGACATCATCAGGTCCTTTGCTGGTTTCGGGCCTTCTTTATTTCTCTACGGACATCTTTCCTTTGTTATTTTCCTTTCAGCACCTTCCCAAAGGGAAGGTTACCCTTCATCCTTCAAAATTTTCCTTTTGTCTTTTGGCCAGAAGTCCCCCACAAGGGCACCTTCCCTTTGGGGTCCTTCAGTGGGTCTTTGTTTTCCTTAGACTTTTCCTTGGGTACCCATGGACAATTTTCCTAGTTCACTTCGACTATGTGTATTTTCCATGGAATTTTGTCTACAGACATTTTCCTGTAGACAAAAAGTCCATGGAAATTATGCTTGGCCCTTTGCTTTTATTTTAAGCTCCGTCTAAATTCCTTCAGACCTTTTATCTGAAGGAATTCCTTCGAATAAAAAGTCTAAAGGAATTTGGGACTCAGTCAAATTCAAACAAAATTGAACTCCAAAATTTGAACTTTGAACTGAACTTGCCCGATCCTTTGCTTGAAGCACCTGCCCTCCACTAGGGCATTTCAAATTTGAAGACTCCCCTTTAGCCAAGGGCATACCCTTGAACCAAGCCCGTTGAACCAAAAGTGGTTCAAAGGTTCAATCATGCATGCCGATGGACAAGTGAACCAAGGCTGAAGACTTCTTGCATTAAACCGAGCTTGTTAAACTTCACCTATTGAACTTTGCCCATTAAACCAAGAGTGGTTCAACAGTTCAAGGGTTCAATCATTGAAGAATCGAGATGTTGAACTTGAAGATGGACCTTTGAACCAAAGGTTGTTGAACCATTTGAACCAGGCCATGAACCAAACTCATGAACCTGAAGATGAAAGAAACAAGTGCCAAAGAACCAAGACATGAACTTGTGCAACCTAAAATGGATTGGTACTAAACAGCAAGAGAAGAAGGGGACCAAATATTTTGCCTATGGGCAAAATTGGTCAACAACTACTACATCACTAGATTTAATGTGGGACAAATAGTCTGGGCCCAAGTTATATTTTCTAAGCTTCATAATAATTAAGAATTAGAATTTTTTAGATAGAACTATCCATTTAAAAATGCTCCCATAAAGAATGGCCTTATTCATAAGGTACTTAATCACCTCATGATCAGTGAAGAAGATGAATGGGGTTTTCAACAAATACTACCTAAATTTTTGTAGGGCATAGACCATGGCAAGAACCTCGTACTCAGTTGTTGTATAGTTTTGCTCTACTTGGGTTAGTTTTCTACTTGTCAGGGAGATGGGATGATCCATTTTTATTTTTTTGAGTTACACCAAAATGATGCCAATTTAATATCCAAATGCATCAACATGGATGTGGAATGGATTTCTCTAGTCAAGAAATTATAATATCAATGCACTAGCTAATCTAAGATTTAGAGTTTCAAAGGCAATATCCTAAAGTATGCCCCAATAAAATAGGCCATCCTTGTGTAAGAGATCCTCTAGTAGTGCCACAATATTTTTATATCTCCTTATGAAGTTTATATAATAGCTATAATGGCTAAGAAAGGAATGAATGTCTTTTTACATTGATGGGGTTTAGAGCTATAGGCTAATTACAATCTTCATAGGATCAATTAGCAGACCATATTTATATATGATGTAATCAAGAAAGGTGATAAATGGTGTCATGAAGATGCACTTATTTAGGTTAAAGGATATTTTCAACTTATTCCTTTTAAACATGATGCTTTAGTTGTCATAATGGTCCTTCACTGGCCCATACATAGTCTAGTCATCTAAGTACACTTGGAGGAACTTGTGAATGAAGTAATTAAATGTGGTGATCACCACTCTAGATAACATGGATGGAAAATTATTGAGTCCAAAGGGTATCATATTGTATGTGAAACAACACTATTCTATTACAAAGGTTATTTTAGACTTGTCCTCCTCCTCAATTTGGACTTGATGGTAGCTTAAGAACCCATCAATTAAATTTTATATTTTGTAGCTTGTGACACCATCCAAGAATTAATTAATGAATGGAGTTAAGAAGGGGTTAGTGAAATAAGTTATGTTAAATAATATATAATGAATGCAAATATATAACCATGGGTCTTACCCATTTAGATTATTGCATAAGGTAAATGACATATGTAGCTAACATACCATCAATATCCATTTTGACATTGGCATGGAGATTAGGGTTCAAACTATTGGAGAACTTCTTGATATGTCTTGCATCATTAACTATCTTTATACTAATTTTCCTAAGGTATGGGTGGGTGCCCTTCATATCTCAATAATTTTTAAGGAACAAGTCTTATAAATCCTTTAGGAGATCAATAATTTATACCATCTCTATGTTAAACCAATATGCATCTAGAGTAGCCTTATTTGGTTCCCCTTCTAAGTTAATATCTACCTTAATTGTTTTGAGTAGTGTTTGGTAGGGTTAATACTTTTCTTGATGTAAATCCTCAACTTTCCTATTGCCCCTAGTTGTTTCTATATGAATATGAGTGGGGTCTTCTTCATAAGGGGTGTTATCCTCAACTTGGCACACTAGCTTATTCTTTCCTATAAAGTTAATCCAATTACATACCTTCTAGGTCTCATCATCCTCATCACTTAGGTCACTATTGAGTGTTTTCTCTTCATATAAAGTCAAGATAACCAACCATTTTTTCCCAAACATGTTTTTTAGGTTCTCTTATAGGATTTTAGTGTCCTTAAACACTACCCTTTGAATGCCCTATAGTGGCTCAATTAATTCTAGGTTTTATGATGAAAAGGAGAAGGTGTAAATGAACCACTCCTTATATGCATCCTAATTTTTTATCTTGTGGTTAATTTTATTTACAATGTACAATGCTCACACCCATGTCTTTAAGGTCTTATAAAATGCATACACCCATAGGTTCCTTGGGGCATTCTCACCATATATAGTCCAAGTTTATTCACATAATTCACATTCACTATAGGGTTTGAGTGACCAGAGTAGGTAGATATTTCTAGGTCCTCATTAATTTTCCAAAATATATTGTATATGGTTTCCTTCACATCTTACCAAGTTGGTAAGTTAGGCCTATGTACTACCCACTAATGAGTGGTAATGCTCCTTAAAGTATACACTAGTTCACCCATTTTGTCTACTTATTTTAGGATGCATGACTTGAAGTCAAAAACATAATATTCCATGGGATTTATCCCCTCGTATCTTTGAATCACCATAAGTTTACCTTTACTCAATAAAAACACTCTCTTTCCCTTATTTTTGGCATAAAGTACCCATATTTTTGAAGTGTTATCAATCTAGACCCAACCTTATTTATTAGTTTTGGTGCCTTTGCTCACAATAAGTGAAACCTTTGCCTAGTTGTCTCATAGCCTTACTTGACCCATCATCCATAGGTAACATCAGTGGTATCCAAGGTTGATTATCCATCTTCTCAAGAAAGCACTCTTTGATCATTGGGGTTGAGAGTCTCGGTGCCTTGCACCATGATATTATATATATGGTTGATCTCATCCTTGAGATCATCACTCTCTATATATAAGGGGTCCTTTTTCACTTTTGAGGGGGATAAATACCTCTCCTTTCCATGTTCAAAGATCGTATAGTGCCTTTTGGAACACATATTTATGTTGTTCATATAGTACCATGGCCTTCCAAGAACTATTAGATAATTGTCTTATTTGTCTAACTAAGTCACCTTGAGTTCAAGATCAAAATTTATGCCCATGATATTTATAATGATGTTTTTCAAAATTATGATTGGTTATACTTGGGTCTTATTGGCCATAAAAAGAACATGAGGGGAAGGCCTCAAGAATGACCTTCCAATCTTCTCTGATGTCTTCTTGGTAAAAATATTGACATCAGTGCCTATGTCCACAAGGACCTCACATACATACCATCCATCAATGTTAAAATTCACAAAGGGTTCTTAATCATATTTTTCATTATGAATATGCCTTACTTCTCATACCCTTTCCATGTGTGGCATAGTGACTTCAACTAGATTTTACCCCACATGTTCTAAGAGTAAATTCTTCAATGGGGGAAACATCCCTTATGTCATTAAGAGGAATAAGATCTTCACTATATCTTGTATATCAACCTCTTGGTTATTTTGTTTATTTCAAGATGTAATAGCCTACACTTCAAAGTCTTATGCTAATTATATCTCTCCTTAAATGTTATCAATGATGATGATTACCTATTACAGTAAATCATTTTTATACATTGGGTTTAGGTAAGGTGTATCTTTAGGCTTAGGGTAAGTTATGCACTTAGTGAAATTATTCTCCCTATATTTTAAGCATAACTCAGGTGTTGTCACAACTAGCAATTGAGTTATGAATCCACTATGAGTAGTCATCTACACCCTGACTATCTTTGCATAGGTTGGTTGCACATTGTGAGTCCACTAATACATTTTTGGCTCATGCCTAATCATTATTACTAATTTTTATACACCAAACATACCTTAGGTGAGATTTTTATACAATTTAGGGCATTCTTGACTTTGTGGGTACCTCTACAATACCCACACATTAGATGTGTAGAGAAGTTACATTGATAGTGATATTTAAGTCACACTTGTAATAAAAATGGGGTGGGAATCTTCCACCACATCCTTTTCCTTTCCCTCAAGCACTGAATTGCATCCCAAATCTCGTATTCTATTGGCCATAACCTTTATTTCCTTGGTTAGGTTTCCCTCTGACTACTACATTGGCCTACCTTGTACCATTCTCCATGTTATTATACATCTCATCAATCAAACAATAATTAGTTTTTGTATTGGTGTAGGAGTTTCACAACTAACAATAGATTTTTGTGTTAACCTAACTAGCATGTTATAACAAAGAGAAATTGACAACATTATATGCCTCTTTATAGGCTTCAAAACTTAAAATCAATGTACACACATTCCTTTGAGGGTAGTTATTCTTATTATGACCTTCTACGTCATAATCAATACACCATAATACACTTCAAAGCATCTTGAAAACAATTGATAGTCATGTGGGAGGCCATGGTTTTTATCTTCACCTCCATGAATGGGTTGATCCTAGTATCAACACTTTTGAATACCTCATGTCTATACATGGCTTCAAATGCTTCATGTTGGTTTGTAAATATCTTCATGGAAAGCAATATTTTGAATGTAACTAACAACCCTCCAATAAATCATTATGTATGTTGAGAGGGGTGTATATCATTTGGAAGCTTTGATAAGAGAGTATTGAACATTACATCATACAAGTGCATGCTCTCTGAGAGTCCTTGGGTAACCTCTTTGAGTGTGGTGATGCTTTGCTATTCAAACTTTGTTATGTTTAATTACTTTATAAATGCCTCCTTTAGGGTGTCATAATCTACCATAACCTAGTTAGCGTCAAATTTTTTATACCAAGTATGGGAATGATCAACTAAATTTGTTGTAAATTGGGTTGCCTTATACTCTAACTAGGTTATACCACAAGCACCATTGTAGTTCACATTTTAGCACATGCTATGTACCATTTTCCACATTGTGATACTCTATTAGGTTCATTACCATATCATAATAGATTTTATATGGGGTATAACTAGTATTTGAGGTGTTTTCCTCCTAAGATATATCTTGGTGGTGGTCCTCTAATGCCTCTAGCAATTGGGTTAGGCATTGTCCCTATTGTTACTACTAGCACTAAGGATGATGATGGATTTGTACTACTAACTTGTGGTATCAGACCACTTCCTATGATTTATCACCCAATTTATGTAGCTAACATTCACTGAGTTAGTATGCTTTCACTCATGTTTTTTTGTAGAGAGATTGTGCCTAATGGTCTATAGGTACTCTCACCCAATTCCACTTAGGAATAAATTTTTCAATAACAAAATTACACCCAATCCCATGAAACTTCTAAAATCTATATTGATAATAGGTTTAGTTCTCACTCTTATTCTTTTTTTAAGTGGGGGATCCAATGCATGAGCTTGCACTATAGGTTCAAATGAGGTAGGTGCATCAAGCATATCTCTAGTCACCAAATTATGTAGGAACCCAACGCATTATACACCCATCAACTATTAAACTTGATTTATCACTTCATTATTTCTCTCCTCCTCTCCCAATTATAATTCAAGAGATCCTTCCCCATGCCCTTCCCACTTACTATGGGTTTTCTTGTTACTTCTAGGTTATATATCTTCCACTAGCTTGTGTTGCCTCTTCTTATAAGTATATCTCTTAAGCTCTCAGGTATCGATCTAATCATCCCATTCCATTATGATTCACCTCCACATCCCCTTCTCCCCATTTGCACTGATCATACACAAAAGGAATTTAACCTTCCATTAGCAAAGTTTCAAATCCATAATCCAACATTAGTTTCTTGAGTTCTATATCAAAATCTTTCTCAAACGTGCCTCTGGGTTTGTGCAAAAACTGATACTCTACTTCCTCAGGGTAGTAATATGTCAAAATGACAAACTCAAGCATGTAATTGTTCAATGCTCCTTGCTATCATTTGTCTATTATTCTATTCCAAGTGGAATTTAGTGTCTAAATCCTCTCTAAGCATTACTTCATCTACTTAGGTATTATCCATAGCTTCATATTTTGTGGGTCATATAGGTAGCCAACCATTGATACACATTCTTAGGTAGTTTTCAAAAAAGATCTCATCCAAAGCATCACATAGGTTGATATAAACCCACTTTCTTGGATTTTATCCTCTATAGGTTTGATTCTTTAGCATAAAATTATATTTCACATGATTCAACTAGAAATTGATGTTTTCTATGGAGATTTAAAGCATCATTATATCACACCATTATAACAAAAAAATTCAACATGGATCCTAACAACATAAACAAAATATTATAAAAAAGGGGTCAAATATCAATTCAAGTGCTCATTAAATTATCTAAGTCATTTTTGGACTTGTTACAACTAGTCACAAATGTGGTGTATTTATTTTTGTTGAGCATGGTCATTGGTGTCTTATATTGTCATTAATGTTAATGAGAGCATGTTGTATTAAAGCATTAATGTCAAAGTGATCTATTTGATAAATTGAAGAGATATGGCACTTGTGTAGGTATATAAGGACAAAAAAGAGGTTGTGAGGCATCCATAGATGTCTTTAAAAAGATATGGTATGTTTTGTGAGCATTTAGAATGAGAAAAATGCATTTTCTAGTTTAAGAGAATCTAGACCATCATTACACATCATGCAAATATGAAAGATCTAACAAGTTTGAGCATATATTTTAGGTATGTAGAAAGTTAATATTGGTCAAAGGATTACGTGGAGATGTTTTCTATAGTGAAAATAAGCTAACATAAAAACTTGGAATCTTGAAGTGATTTCTATCTCATGTTATAAAGCTTAAAATTTGCTCTAGCAGACTATCATGGGCCAGAGACCATCAAATTTAATCACGTTAAAGTTTGAGATCATTAGTATAGAATATCCAATGGTGAGTGCTTAATCATACATATTGAAATCAATGGTGCATATGAATTCAACATTTCAAATGTTTCACATACATGTGACAAATTTCACAAGCACACTATTCTGACAGAAGATTAATGGTGAGTGGCAATTCATACTGACAAAGATCAATGGTGTGGGACAAGTCAAAGAGTCAATAATGGACGTGAGACTCGAAAGTGTAAGGGGCTATCATTAATGTGCATAGAAGGAATGCAAGGGTGAAAAGTTCCATTATCTCAAGAGTTTTTAGAAATATCTAATTATAATCATTATAAGATAAATACTAGGCTACTTAATAGAGATTGATGGTGTGCATGTGGTCAAGGTTACTAGAAATCATGAGATGAGGTCAACATGTTTGAGGTTTAACATTTAGAAAATGGACAACTATGAGTTAAAATTTGAGATACATCCAAATAATATAAATTATGTGAGTTTATAAAATTGATAAAGAGCATGAGATGTGTTCTAAGTGACTGAGGTTTAACTGTGACTATTTTGATTTAAATATTTGAATTTAATCAAGGAAATACTAGTGCTTGGTTTTTGAGCCATAACTTTCACTCTATTTAGAATTTTATGTTATATTAAAAATAAAAGTTGTAGAGGACTTCAAGGTTCTTATATCAATATTTATTTAAAGGTCTAAATCTTTGTACAATCAATTTACTTTAGCTCCAAAGTTGACTATGTGCTCATTCATGCTCTACAAGTAACCCGAGAAGGGTAATTGAGTTATTCTTGATGGTATTTCAATGTTTTGAGATTATATAACTAAAAGAGAGTTTTTTATACTCCATGAGGACCATCTATATGGATTATTAATGTTTTATCAATCGTATTTAGTATGATCAAAGGCTTAGAATGTGATTGTGTGTTTATTCATGGTGGTTGTGTGCATAGAATGTTGTTTGAGTGAATTAAGTGTTAGCAAAAGGGTGATGTGATGGTTATGATCACTTAAGGAAGACTTCAAGGTTATATAAGGCTTAGAATGTGATTGTGTGTTTATTCATGGTGGTTGTGTGCATAGAATGTTGTTTGAGTGAATTGAGCTTTAGCAAAAGGGTGATGTGATGTTATATTAAAAATAAAAGTTGTAGAGGAATTCAAGGTTCTTATATCAATATTTATTTAAAGGTCTAAATCTTTGCACAATCAATTTACTTTAGCTCCAAAGTTGACTATGTGCTCATTCATGCTCTACAAGTAACCCGAGAAGGGTAATTGAGTTATTCTTGATGGTATTTCAATGTTTTGAGATTATATAACTAAAAGAGATTTTTTTATACTCCATGAGGACCATATATATGGATTTTTAATGTTTTATCAATCATATTTAGTATGATCAAAGGCTTAGAATGTGATTGTGTGTTTATTCATGGTGGTTGTGTGCATAGAATGTTGTTTGAGTGAATTCAGCTTTAGAAAAAGGGTGATGTGATGGTTATGATCACTTAAGGAAGACTTATATATTATGTGTCATGTTTCCATGTATTTTAAATTTTTCTTGTGTCATTATTTTTCTCGAAGAAGTATCAAAAAGGGGAATGGGTCTTCATAGGACCTAAAAGGTGATTTATGCCTATTAAAAAGAGGTTTGTGCTTAAATTTGACCCATGTTATATGAATTAATGGTGAAGGAATTTTTTTGGTTAAAAAATAAGGTTGTGATCATAATAATCATGAAAAATCTATAAATAGTGGAGACCAAGGCAATAGTTTCTAGACTTATGGGGAATGAAGAGAAGAGTAGGTGTGACATTGAGAAAAGGAATCTTTGAAAGAGAAGGTATATGCTAGTGAGGACCATCAAAGAGAAAAGTGTATCAATATTGTAAATTAATCAAATTAAAAATCCATTAAAATAAAACTTAGAAGTCAAATTTCACTCTCATAGGTTATTGGACCTAATAGGCCTTAAAGAGGCAGATTGAGTAAGTCCTAGAGGCTGATTGAGTGAGTGTGGTTAGTGGATGGATTGAAGAGATGAGTAGGTTGTAGAGTGTTTTCATGATCTACATGTCATGTTATTATTTTTTTGATAGAGTTATTTTAGGTTTTATGATTGTGAAGAGTGATCCAAAAGGGTGTTTTGGATACATTGTATGTGTGTGCAAGTTTGTGAGAGTTTAAAAATGAAATAGTGCAAGTAAGATAAGTCCATCATTAGATGTAGAAGACATTAGATAAAATGTGGAGATCAATTAAAGGTAGCTAAGTTGGTTCTTGGTTTCATAGGGGGTTGTAGCCTCCTTGATAGCTAGAGATAGCTAAAGTTCAAATGGGTGCTCTTTGATCAATTGGTTCTAGTCTAAATGTTGAATCTTATCTTTATAAGACTATATTACATCTTGTAAGGTTTTGTGTTTTTTATCCCCCAAGAGGGTTTACCATGTATATGATGTGTTCATGTGATGTATGCTTTGGATGTATGTGATTTAATGTTTATGTTACTTGATCAAGTTGATGTATGTTGAATGTTTAAGAGTTATGAAATATATTATATTATCTTAAATAATTTATTCACCCCCCTTAATTAATGTACCTCCAATAATTATTATCAAATGAGGACCTTCCATGCAAGTTTTAACCACTTGAAGGTGATCCAAGGTACAATATGGATAAGTAATTGAAGAAAGAGAATCAAGAGTTGAGTGCTCAAGTAGAGGTTACTTATGCATGTCTAAAATTATGTGAAGAAAAATTTAATAAGCTTAAGGAATTTATTGAGAAGTAAAATGGTAAGATGAGAAAGTATGATAAAGAAAAATCTCAGAAAAATATCATTGTTTCAAATTATAAAAATATTATGGATGAGTGCATCTAGCTCAATGAGGAGCTAGAATCCTTGAAGGAAAGAACAAGATAAAAGTATGATAAAGAGAAGATAAAATTTTTAAAGGGTCAATTAAGGGTTAAAAATACAAATTTGAGCTCAAAAAATAAAGTTTACTGACATCTCAAGACTCAACTAAAATAAACAAATGCCAAGTTGAGTTCAAACCAAGAGAAAACATGTAGATTGAAGGATGGCATGGCTAAGGGAGCTAAGATGGATAAGGAGACTATAAAAATTCTTATAATTTAGTTAGAGGTTGTAATTTCAAGTATGAGAGATAAATAGGATGAGAGTGTTTAATTAAATACCAAGCTAGATTCATTGAAGGATGAGTATGAATAATTTGTTATCAAGATAGGCAAGACTAAAGAAGAAAAAAAGAGACTATAACAAGACAAAGAGGATGGTAACATGAAAGACAATAATTTAGAGGAAAAATGAAGAGAAAAATTAGATACCCAAATGTATCAAGGAATGAAAGATATTTTAGTGGTCATTATTATGTTTGTCACAAGTTTGGTCATAAGGAAAGAAACTGTAGAAGAAAGAGCATTTGGTCAACTAGAGGTATGGATAATATTGTCTAATATAATTTTCATGACATGGGACATATTTCTAGATTTTACCCTAGAATGCATGGGGAAATACTAACCTAGGAATGGACACCAAAGACAATTAATATTGAGCATAATGAACCTAAGAGAATAGATGGTATATTTGTTGACATTCATAATATTCATCAATCAGAAGGTATGAATGATGTTATTTGTGTTAGTTATCATAAAATTGGTCTTATTTAAATATCGTGTACAAGCAAGGTCTCAAATCATACTAAGGATCATGGATATCCTAGTGTGCTCAAGAAAGGTCAATCCTTGTTATGGAATTGTAAAGAAGTGAAGACCAAGAAAGCTAATTCAATTGAGCTGAAAGATCAAGATGGACTTATTGCTAAAGCAAAAGAGGAATCATATTTGAATAAGGTTCATAAATGCCAAGATAATTTTTCATCTATCTAGATAGAAAATGAGAATCAAAATTTAGCTCAAATTAAGCTCAAAGAAAAGACCAAGGTGCTAATTGAGACTAGTTTAAAGGTACGTATCCATCCAACAAAATATCCTACTATTATTGAGTAATTTCCATGAAAAGAACATCAATTATCAATTCCCATTGATGAGGTTCATTATTTATATGAAAAGGTATGTCATGAATCTATGTTGTCTCCATATGTTGTTAATTCTATCTTAAAATAAAAGGAGACTATTGTAGTGGATGAGTATGTTACTTCTCTTAAGCATAAGAAGAAGAATAAAAAATATCTATATTAGATGAACAAGGAGGGTAAGGAATATGAGGAGTTGTGGTAAACTCATAGTTTCACATTATTCTTAGACATTGTGGGTTTGGGTGTCTCTATCTAAGCTTCAAGGAGACACTTGACAAGAAAGAGGAAGCATGGTGGATGCTAGTTGAGCTTAAATTGATGTTGAAGGATAATAATATCATTTAAATATTGGTGTGGCTAAGGGGGAGCATATGTGAGATGTTACCATCATGGTTGAGATATGGATAAGTCTGTTACATTTTTGAATTCAAGAAGAATGATGTTCCAATAGGGTATTTCTTTGTGTTGAGAGATGCATTAATCTTTTGGTGACTTCATAATGTCATGAGAGCATGTATTAGCCTCTTATGGAAAGAAATGAATAAGTTCAATGATATAAAGGTGATTAATTTTTGAGTTGTTCATTTCAAGATGTAGACTACAAGTATGTGTGCTGAAGGTATGTTCAGGGATTTTGATCTTGAAGGTCTATAGGTAGAGTATGGAGATTTTTAGGTGTAATTTGAATAATTGAAATTTATCAAGGTGTCTTGTGGCATAGAAAGGGTTTATGAATTTATTAAGATGTGTTCCATGTGGTTTAAATTCTTGAAGGTCTTATGTGTGCAATTGGAGGGTTTTTGTTTGATATCAGGTTTCTCAGTTTGTGCTTAAGGGTATGCAGGTCAAAAACCATGGTATAGGAAGTATGGATTCCAAAAGGAGTCTAAGATAAAAATTTGGTCCAAAAGAGTGCATTGGTGACCTATAGGTGTGGAATAAGTTTCAAGTGATGTTTTTGAATGGAAGATAGTATTTTAACCAAGTTTCTCTTATAAACGTAGTGTTTTAGTCTTTGTTGGAAAAGTGATTTTCCTAATGAATTGAGGTTTGATTTTTCTTAACTAGTTGAAATTAAAAAATAGGTACTCAAAAAGTCTTTCATAGTCTTCTATAAGTGCATTTTTGGTTATATAAAGAAGGATTTGTGCAAGTAAAGGGCTAATTGGCTAATAGGTTTGTGAAGGAAGTATGTTGCATAGGAAGATCTGAGTGTTGAGTTTTGACAAGATTGAGGGGACATATTATTTTACTCCAAATATGAAATTTCAAGCCATGAAAATTCATACACAAAAAATTATGGTTCTATAAGGTCTAGGTAGGGCTACAAGGCCTCTAAACAAGGCTAGTATGAATAAGTGGAGTTTTTAGTCATTTTATCCAAAAGATAAAGATGGTTTGAACATTATCATGGGGTTAATAAGTTAAAATAACCTAGGGGGAGTCCCTATTAGTGTTCTCAAGGTTATCTCAAGTAATTTTTGATGTTCTAGTGTGTTTTGTCTTCATAGAGCAAAGTATGATCAAAAGAAGAGTGTAGTCATGGAGCATGTTTGAGAAGTTCAAGGTAAGAAGTGGTATGCATAATGTTGGGTGGGGGGGGGGGTTTATCATCTATAATAGGTGGTCCTTTCATATTTTTGGCCTTGAAATAATTTTTAAGTCTGTAGGATTATAAAATATGCCCTTTGTCATTAATGTCAAAGGGGGAAAAAGATCAGAGTAAAGTTTGATGAGGATGTTTAAATATTAAGAAGTCATTTTGAGGGTGTTTTGACATCAATGACAAAGGGGGAGGTTTTTGAGAATGGTCATTGGTGTCTTATATTGTCATTGATTTCAAATAGAACTTGTACTAATGTGTTAATGTCAAAGTGATCTATTTGATAGCTTGAAGAGATATGGCACTTGTGCAAGTCTGTAAGGAAAAATAAGAGGTTGTGAGGCATCCATAGATGTCCTGAAAAATCTCTAGTATGTTTTGTGATCATTTTAAAATACCAAAATGCATCTTATAGATTAAGATAATCTAGAACATCACTACACGTCATGTAGATATGAAATATCTAGCAAGTTTGAGCATTTATTTTATATACATAGAAAGTCAATATTGGTCAAAAGATTACATGGAGATGTTATCTATGTTCTAAGAAGATATGTTGAAAATTTGGATTCTTGAATTTATTTATATCTCCATTTATAAAGCTTCAAATTTGCTTTAGCAAACTATGATGGGCCAGAGACCATCAAGTTTAACACATGAAAATATGAGGTCATTGGTTTAGAAGATCTAATGGTGAGTGCTTAATCATACATATTAATATTAATGGTGCATATAAAGTCAAAATGTTAGAGGTTGCATGCGCAAGTGATAAGTGTCAAAAACTTGCTAGTTTGATAGAAGATCAATGATGAGTGGTGGTTCATACTAATGAAGATCAATGGTACGATACAAGTCAAAGAGTTAACAATGCATGCAAGACTGCCAAGTGGCACAAGCATAAGGGACTATCAGTAAAGTGTTCATAAGGCATGTGTAGTTACTGAGTGTCATAATATTAGGAGTTCTAAGAAATATCTAATAGTGAGTACTGTAATATAAAGACCACGCTACTCAATATTTATCAATGGTGTGTATGTGTCAAGATTGCTAGAAAGCATGAGATGAGGTCATCATGTTTGAGGTTTAATATTTAGATAGTGGAGAAGTATGAGTTAAAGTTTGATCTAATTTATAAGAAGATATATGATGTGATTTGAGTGAGTTGAGCAAAAACCACAAGATTTATTCTAAGTGATTGAAGTTTAATTATGACTGTTGGATTTTTATATTTGAATTTAATGAAGGAAAGACCAATACTTGGTATTTGACCCGTAACTTTTGATCTATGAAGAATTTGATGTTATAGTAAAAATAAAATTTGTATAGGGATTTAATATGATTTTTTAAATATTCATTTAAATGTCTAAATGTTATTATAATCAAATTTATTGAGATCTAAAGTTGACTATGTGTTCATTCATGCTTTGTAAGTAACCCGAGAAAGGTAATTGAGTTATTATTAATGATATTTTGATGTTTCAAGATGAGATTAATATTGGAGAGTGTTTTAGACTCCATGAGGATAATATATGTGGATTATTAATGTTTGATCAATCATATTCATTATGATCAAAGGCTTAGAAGGTGATTGTGTGTTCGTTCATGTTGGTTATGTGCACAAAATGTTATTTGAGCAAATTGAGCTTTAGTAGAAGGGTGTTGTGATGGTTTTTATCTTATAAGTAGGATATATAGATTTTTTTTCATGTTTCCTTGTGTTTTAAAGTGTTCTTGTGTTCTTATTTTCCTTGGAGAAGTGTCAAAGAGGTGAATGGGTCTTCTTAGGACCTAAAAGGTGACTTAGGCCTATTTGAAAGAAGGTTGTGCTTAAAGGTGACCCATGTTATATGAATTAAGGGTAAAGGCATGTGTTATAGCTAAACTTTAATGTATTAATCATAATATTCTTTAAAAATATATAAATATTGGAGACCAAGACAATGGTTTCTAGACTTATGGGGAATGAAGAGAAGAGCTAATGTGACATTGAGAAAAAGAACCTTTGAAAGAGAAGGTACAAGTTAGTGAAGACCATCAGAGAGAAAATAATATTAGTAATGTTTATCTAATTTAGTTGATGAATGTGAACTCATAGGTTATTAGACCTAATAATCCTTAAAGAGGTAGATTGAGTGAGTAAGCCCTAGAGGCTGATTGTGTGAGTGTGCTTAGTGGATGGATTGAAGAGATGAATAGATTGTAGAGTGTGTGCATGATATATAGGTCATGTTATTTTTGTTTTGATAGAGTTATTTCAAGTTTTATGATTGTGAAGATTGATCCAAAATGGTGTTTTGGATAAATTTCTTGTGTGTGCAAGTTTGTGAGAATGTAAAGGAGAAAGAGTGCAAGTAAGAGAAGTCCATCATCAGGTGTAGAATACATCATATCAAAGGTGGAAATTAGTTAAAGGTATATGAGTTGGTGCTTGGTTTCCTAGGGGGTTATATCCTCCTATCTAGTTGGGTATAGATAAAGGTTAAGTAAGTGGTTCACTAAATTGAAGGGGTGGGTGCTCCTTGGTGCTAGTCTAAATGTTGAATCTTGTCTTTATAGGACTATAGTCCATCTTGTAGGGTTTAGTGGGTTTTATCCCCTACAAGGGTTTCCCATGTATATGTTGTGTTTATGTGATGTATGCTCTTATGTATGCTTTTGATGTATGTGCTTTAATTTTTATGTTGCTTGATCAAGTTGATGTATGTTGAATGTTTAAGAGTTGTGAATTATATTGGATTATCTTACATCACTAATTCACCCCCCACCCCTTTTAGTGATTACACCTCTAAAATTTTTGTGCTCAACATTTAATCACTTTGTTGTACTAGCATCAATTCACATAAGATGAAAGCCTTATACACTCACCTAAAGTGCAATAGAGAAAGAACCAGGGCTTACATTGGGCTAGTCATGCCATGGTATGAGACTTCACTTATAGGACTTAGTTATTTAAACATAATATTTTTTTATATTCATTGGCACAAGCCTTTTATGGGCTAAGGCTAATGGTCTATAGGTACAAGCCTAGTTTGGGTGGTTCTATAGTCTTAATGGTGTAATTCATTGTTTCACTAAGCTTAGCATCATATAGCTCTTTGAGGGGTCAAGAGAATGATCTCACTTCAATTTTTAATGCTTAGACTAGTGGTTCTAAAAATATATCAATTCTTGGCATAGGATCTATATATACCTAGTCTCCATACATGCTACCTCTAACATCATCAATATTACAAGGATGTCATTAATGAATTAAACCTAAAACTTGCATACACATTAATACATAATCAATATTACAACATTATATTTGTAATTAAATAAAATTGTAAAGATGCATAAAATATATACCATCATGTATACCATAACCATTATTTATCATTGATTAAGAATCAAATTAAATAAAATAGAGTCCATAGTAGCTAAAAAAGATTAAACACTCACTCAATCTAAATAATGGCTTAGAGGCTCATAGGTGAGATTGGGAATATAAAAGTTAGGCCCTAATGGTATCCATACTATATATATTACTAATGGTGGCCATAATATTATATCTAGACCTATTTATTTAGAGCTTCATTGCATCAATTTCACAACTCTCTACTCACTAGTTCAAGCTCATTTTATATCACATAGAAACATCTTTTTTCTATGGTGGAAAGCACACACCAGGTGCCAAACTAGAGCCTTTGTTGATCATTCCACCATCTCCATCTCCTTGAACCCTTCACACTATGGTCACCATGTGTTACCACTCCTAGAATATGCCCCTGAAGATCTAGGTGTTAGTTAACCACTTGCTATCTGGCACAAGATGTGCATTGATTCCTCTAGTTGGTGCCAAGATACCAAAATATAAATCATGCCAAGTGATTTCCTCATGATGAGATGTTTTTTGAGAAGTCACATATCCCATACTTAATAAATTAGGGGCCCAATAGTAGTACCTGTAATGTGAAGATTTGGGACATAGTTGATTAATGTCTTTAACTTCTCCATATATATAAAATGTGACATGTCTTTATTGGGCATTACCTCTAC
The DNA here is from genome assembly GCA_037957365.1 of Torreya grandis. Classification (NCBI taxonomy): domain Eukaryota; kingdom Viridiplantae; phylum Streptophyta; class Pinopsida; order Cupressales; family Taxaceae; genus Torreya; species Torreya grandis. Next base: position 726,607 of record JARHVA010001675.1, read on the forward strand.
CAAATACTCTATGTCCAATGTGTTTACCATAAATTGATAATTAAATTTATTTCTTGGTGGCTATTGAAAATATGTGATTATTACACTGGTATTTAAGTCTTTAACTAACAAAACTTATAGCTATCATGTGTAGTAGATTCATAGACCTGACACTAAAAGTTAACCATAACCCAATTCATCTTTTTGTACAAATGGGAAGGTGGATGTATTAGACATTTATGGAAAGTATCAAATTGAGGTATTACTAGTGGGTTTTTAAACAATATGAAAACCACCATATAGACTCTAGGATATTCCAACCTTTTATTCCTTTCTATTTATAAGTCTACCCACTAGAGTTGTGGATTTCATTCTAGTTAAGTTGTATAAGAAAGTTTTTCAATCTACAAAACTAATTCCTCAATTTGATTTTTGAGGGGGTCTATTTTGAGAATATATCTAGGATATCAAAATACGTATGACCTCAACATTTCCCCAAAAGCTTTCTTATGAGAATAATATGCATTTTAAATAAGATCACATTGTAAATAATTAGATAATGCTCCAATGAACCATTTCAATGAAGGGATGGGTCTAGATTACAAGGGATTTTTTACAATATATATTTGAACTACTAATTTTATGAACACATAATATATCATAGGGAGTATTTATTTTTATTTATTTCCATGATATTATGATACTCCAACATGGGATATTCAAAATCATTAAGAAAATTTGTTTGACCTCTTCTATCTAAGTACAAGTTATAGCCATGTTAAATCAAGAATATTAGTCTTGGGTGAGACCAATTAAAGTGGATAAAAATAATTTAATCTACCTTAATGTTTTTATTATGTTATTAGAATGTTAATCTATCTCACAAGACTTATAATGTCTCATCACATATTTTACTCTATAAAATAAATTGATAGATAGTTATGATGGTTTTATATTATAGTGGTGATGGAATGTTGTGAATCCCCATTAATACCACCTCCCAATCCATGAATGTTACCTGATCCTCATAATCCTCCATATCTACTTGGTCTACCTCCCAAGTGTCTAGATCCTCTACTAGTTCCACTTGAGCCTCCTTATGATCCAACCTCATTATTACCTAGGGGTGATATGGTACCTCTATCACTTCCACTAGAGGATTATCCTCATTTATGGTTATTCCCACTATATCTTATACCATCCCCTAAAGGTGGGGTGTTATACCCACCTATGGTTAGTTTTCTCACCAAATTTGTAACTTATAAGAATTTGTTCATGATTCTTCCAGATTTGAGAAATATGGGAACATTTCTAGTTATGTGGATGTACCTATAGTGGAAACGAGCCTCTAGATTTTAAGGGATATATCCCTAAATATCTCATAAACTATTTATTACTTAAACTACTACTTATTTATGGGGAAAGGAGTTAGAGAATGCATAAATTGAACCTACTCGAAATGAGGTGATGCAACAATAATTTCTTCCACATGACCATCATATTTATACCATGATGAAACAAAACATAAAGACTACTCTCCAAGCTTTAATGGGTTCTAACTTGAGTATTTCAATATAGAGGAAATATGTGAGAATAAACACAAGGAAAATGAACCAAATGGTAAATTTCACACTTTAAGGAAAATTATACACTTGAAAAATCTTTACACCCTAGACTAAACTCTATATGACCTATTAGACTATGAACTCTTTCTCAAATGTGAAAGGATAAAGGATGGAAGGATAGATAATTATCACTTATCATCAGCATAAATCACTTACAAACTTATAAAATTATTCAAAACTCAAGAACAAACTTGTATTAATGTTTAAATTCAAAATATAACATCAATCCAATAGGGCTTCCCCATACATGGTGTGGTATAATTTACAAGGGTCAAACTTGTATCTACTTATAACATCTAAGAGAGATAAATGGGAAAAAATAATCCCAAAAAGGGAATCAAATTATTTCAACCTCATTAACTATGGTTGTAACTACTTTTGTAAATATGTTCATTCAAGCTTCCTAATTGATATAGGCTACTTCAAGTGGTTGCACAATTAAATTATTTTTTCATTGATTCTCCCTAATGGTTATAGTGGTAAGATCAACTAGTTTTGGATTGAGTTTTGCCATCAATATAGTTATAATAATTGGATCCATCTATTATAAACTTGTCCTAGTGCTAATTGATCCAAACTAGTTTGTCATGATGTGTACAATTGAGAGAAGAGGTACATTTCACGTAGTTGGTCCTAGAGATGAAACCATTGGAGCCTATGTGTATGCCTTCATGACATCCATAAAAATTCCAACTCTTTTTCCAACTATATCATGATCGAATTGGTCTCCATGCTCATGGGTTTACTATAGATAGAAAACCAATCTCAGACTATTAGTTTTCTTGGTATGTCCAAATAGACTATGCACATGTCCTTATAATAATGGAAAACATAGTTGCATAAATGACCCTAGAATCCATAAAAATATCAAACTACAGTTCCACACTAAGCTCCAATAGTGGTCCTTTATATTTCTTATACCTGACTGCATAACTTTGACCACTCCATGGCATTTGAACCAGATTCAATGGTGTCAGGATGACCTAGTAAAACCTTAATTCCCTTGGTCAAAAATGGCTTCTCAACCTATGTAAAATATCCTAGGTTGGCCTTTGTTTTTATTTTCTATTGAAATCCATCTCATCTCATATACATATTGACTTATCTCACTCTGTCGATTTCAATTTGCATAATCAAACAATAGCCATCGATCATTTCCTAGTTGAATTAACTATTGAAACTTATCATACACATATTTTCTCTTGATATTTTTTGACTGCTTTGACCTCTTCTCACCATAATATCTAAATATTTTATTAAATACCAACTATAGATCTATTAGGACCCACTATTTGAAAGCTAATGGCTAGATCATGATTTTAAAATTGACATCCTCACTCCCATCGAATGATGTTTGTGTGACTATAATTAACATCCCATAGAACATTAAATTTAGGCTCATATGCATTTAATTTTATATGTCTAAAACTTGATGTTAGTATGAACGTCTTATGATTTTTAACCAACTTTATAGATATATATCTTGAAGCATAAGGTCAAAACTTTCAAGAGATGTTTTTGAGGCTAAAATTAATGAACCCATTTGATCCAATATTCTTAGAAGCCTTCTAAGTGAAGATATTAAATTAAAAAGTTGGATGGTCCCCTTGATCTTGCATGATTTCCTAGCTCAAAAATGGCTAAGTATGGAAACTTAGCAAATTTTGCTTGAGGAACCAACTTTGAACATGCATAACTTTTGTTTCACTTTAAAATATGATCTAAAACTTAGCACATAGTAGCTAGGGACCAATTTGGACAAAACCATGTGACCAATTTATCCTAAAATTATCACATGTGTGAGATATGGCCTTTTCAATATGCTCACTTATTTCTATTTGAGCTTCTTCGAAAATAGCTAAGTATGGAAACTTAGTGGATTTTACTTGAGAGGCCAACATTGGGTCTTCATATATTTTGATGTGATTTGGTGGATGAATAAAAACTTAGTGAATATGTTCTTTGTATTAATGTGTATAGAACCATATGACCAATTCTTCTTAACTCATCCATACGTGGTATTTATGATGTCAGCAAACTACCTATTCAAAATTTCTACCACTTAACCCAAAATGTCTAGATTAATACAATGAAAAACTAGATGAATGTTATGCACTATCATAATCATTCCAAGTATTCTTGAAATCACATAGGGTATATAAGAAATTTTTATTTTTCTCATCCATTAGCAACCTAATCCATGCTCTAATTGCATTGATCACCATAGAGACCTGCCACTTACATAAATGACTTTAAGATGGTTCATTAGACACCAAATGACATAAGGACCAAGATATATTATGAATAAAACTTATAATGGCATATTAAATGACATAAAATGAGTTACCTTATAAAATTATGAAAAGACACTATATGAGATCCTAACTATAGCGGGTTAACTTATTTTTGGCTTGTGGGGAAAAGTTGTCAATAGTTAGGATAATAGTGTTTGTTAATAATATTTTATTAGACCCAATAACCATATTATTTTTCATATATACAACCATAATCATGTCCCTAATTACATCTTGAATAAATTTTGATAATGTTTGATTTTATTAGGTTATAAATTAATGAAATACCTCCAATGATATTTTTTATTTGATAGGTTAAACTCATGTTTTACAAGGACCTAAAAACCATAGTTCATCATGAAAAAAGTAAACATAAAATAAGAATTAACAAGGCCAATGCATCTTATCAAACTTAAAATGTCAACAAAGTTTCAACAAAATGAGAACCAAAAAATTTAGACTGAAACACAAATCCACTTGTTATATTTTCTTAGAGTGGGTCTCTTTCCTACTACCACCTATCTTATTCTTCACATCACTACTTAACATTCCTCTAGTTTATGTTAAATGGCCTTCTACCATGTTTCTTATGTGTTCACTTTATCCTTTGTCCTTTTTTATTTTGTTTTTTTTTCTTGGTGTTGTATCTCCTTGGGGTGATGGTGAAAATTTATTTCCCTTTTCTATTTGGAGTTCCCTCTAGATTTATTTTGATTCCTTCTACCATTTTTGGGTCCCCCATCCCTTCCCTTAGCCCATCCACTTCCTACTTGAAATTATTCTATTATTTCACAATTGACTCCAATTTCCTACGCATTTTTTATAAAATGTCATGGAACTCTACCAAATTCTACCTGTATCCCTCTAGAAGCTGAGCCAAATCATCATCCCTATTCGATACCTCTATCACTTTTAATTCATGGATGTTAAAGTTAGGTTTCAAACACCTTTGGAGAAATGGAGACTTCTATTAACCTTATTTCTTGAGCTCTTCTCTAGGGGAGAAGAATACCAGTATTTCCTTTTGTCCTTATTCTTGCCCTCCCATGGGTGAATAGGGTGAGGGGAAGGGGAAACCTAATCCTTTTTACCCTTAGCTAAGTTATCCTTATCATAGTTCTTATCTTTAATGCTTTCCACAATATGTATTTATTTTATCCTCATGGGGGTTGCTCTTTGAGTGAGTAAGATAATTAGTCCTTGGTGGATTATGTTTGTAGTGGTTTTTTTTGGAAGGATAGTATTGTAGACTCTAGTGACATGAGGAGATAATATGAACAACTATTCTAATTACATTTAAAATAGTTCAGCAATAAAAAATGGTGAAAAAATATACGAGTAAACTTTCTTTCCAAAGTCAAGTAGCATATTACCTATAAGTATACATCTAGCTATTACCTTAGAAGATCAACCTTAGGAAATCGCTTCTTGTCTATTTATAAGATGAAAATTGTATCAAAGAAGGCCTACATGAACTCATATTTTTGCCTCTTTCCTTTGAAGTCCTTAGTGTATTTACAAGACATTCTGGTGACATCCCTAATAAACTCTTTAGTGACTTCCACTATGACTCCCCTAAAGACAACATGGTGTTATTTTCATTTTCCCATGAAATCCATAGAAATTATTTCATCACACCCTTAAATCTAGAGCATAAACTCTATGATTCCACCTTTTTACACATTTATCCAAAATTTATAGTTTATTTGAACTTCTACATAATAAATTGGTTCATAGCGGTCCTAATTTTCCCCATGTTGTTGATCTTATTTTTTTTTAGATGCTAAAAGTTATAATGGACTAAGTAGTAGTTTAAAATTATAATATTTTGTTTTATCCCATATCCATTTATAGGATCCTTTTTGACATGGCATGTTTCTCTATTGGATTCAAATTTAGTTTCATTATTATGACATAAAGTGTGTTTTAACCTTTGATTGGGCATGACTATTTTTCTTTTGTGCATCCCCGTCACAATATTGAGAGGCTTGAAATTATAAATCATTATTGATCAAGGGTTAGATAGGGATGGGATTTTGAGGCATCTAATATATGTAGAGAGTTATAAGTTGGGTATGACCATATTTTCAATAGACTGAACCACCATGTTTCCCTATGGGAAGATGTGTGAGATCATACACTTAGTTAAGCAAATGAAACATTTGTAATTGACTATGATTTGGTTGATTGTGTGCGATGGTTTTATATTTCTAAATAGGATATTTAAGATGTCAAGTGAATCCCCTTCTATATCTAGTTTAGGAATGTTTATATGAAAATATAGTTATATGTACCAAATGGTAGTTTGGCCTTATCAATGTGGTTCGATTAGATACCCATTGACCCTGCATATATAACAATTATGATACTTGAATCATACCTGATGACTCCACCACCCCTTGCCTTTCTAAGATTTCTTCTCAATAAAAATTTAAATTCCTCCACCCCTTACATGGGCATTCCCATTTCATGAGACTTCTATCCAAAGTAGGTCTAGTGGGAGGGGGTATGAGATTTCACTTGTTAAGGATAATTTACTCAGCCTCGTAAGCTCCCAACTTGTTGTTAGGTATTTCCACCTACCAATTTTCCATGATAGTATATTGGAACCTATGAAAGGATATCAAAAGGTTAGAATATTTATGATCAAAGATACATTCATTTATTTTGGACAAAATAAGCTAAAAAAGGTGGCAAAGGGATAAAGACCAAAGGAAGACCAAATAGGGGAGTTTTCAGGGAGGTTTTCATTAGATGATGAGCTCTAAAATGGATCTAGGCTTGACCCAAGATAAGTTAAACAATTGAAGGATGAGGTTACAAACATGATATTGAAATGGATAATCAATAAACAAATGATTCATTGATTCCATCACTAAATTTAAAAGATCACACCTATTAGGGATGGTCATCCCCTATTTTAACACATTGTTAATTGTATGAATTTTGTTGAGTTGTGAGATAAAAAAAATTTCACCTTAGAGGTAAGTAATTTAATCCATATATTTTTATAGTAGGCCTAGTCCTTTGATTGATCCAAGTTGGAAAGGAATCCCAATTTAATTGTGTATTCTCCATTTTATTCCACATGTGAGAAGAGTGTATCCTCATTTAGAAACACATCTATATGGATTTGCTAAATTTGAGAATTAAGGTTGGAATTTTTTTGAGTTATTTACATGTTGTTAGTAATAGTAGGTAAAGTTCTCCTTTTTGTTAATCCTTAGGAGAGGGACCACTATTAATTCACCTTAAGTCCTATAGAGGAATTTTAGGTATTCTTAAGGGTATTCCATGGGGGAGAGGGAGAGAGTCAAGGATCCTCCCAAAAGTCCACCTTTTCTCCATTTCCAACCTTACATCTACTTCCCTCCTTTAGTAGGGCCTTAGATATTGAGATGGAATTCTAAAAGGTAGAACCATATATGGATCCTTCTTCTTAGATAAAACTATCTTCATCTCAGTCCTCTGAATATTTATATTAAATGATCTTGGTCTAGTGATTATTATTTCATAACTTTTTGCCCAAATCTAGCAGTCAGGGCTTGATTCATGCTTTTAATTATTCTAATCCCAAGACCTCTAAGGGCCTTTAGAATTAAAAATTTATCCCATGAAAGTAATGTTAATTGAAATCTATCTTCCATCCACCTTGACATGAATTTTTTTGTATCTTCTCAATTATATTTGAAATCTTATTGAGGATTTAGAACAGGGTCATGAATTAGATAGGGATACTTTGTAATTACTTTTAAGGATTTGAATCTTCCATACATATGAAATGAGGTTTATTTTCAATATTTACATATTTTTATGGATTGTTTCTACCAAGGGATTCCACAATTCCATTTTCATTTTTCTCTCAAATAATGGCATGCCATGGTATGTTGAAGGAAGCATGTTGATTTTGCATCCTATGATTCCCACCAATTTTTTTTATGGGATGGTAGAGTATTCAGGAAGAAGGAATATATTTTGTTTAAATTGATACATTGGAAGCACTTTCATGTTCACTAGGATACATTTTAAAGTTATAGCCTCTAAAATAGAGGCCTCTCCTGGAAGAAAGGTGTCATTTGAAAATTGTTCATGGTTAATCGATACCATGTTCTATGATACCCTTATTCCCTAAATTAATTTTTATTATCTAGCAACTAGACGACTTATGCCTAGTGTTTCAGCCATCAAAATAAATAGATAGAGGGAGAAGGGGTCTCCTTTTATAATACCCCAATTAGATGAGAAAAAGCCTTTAGGGACTCTGATGATCATTATGTAGTTCATGGTCATCAAAATACAATTGTGGATCATACCCATAATATCTACTTTGAAGCCAAAATTTTTATGCACCTTGTCCAAAAATATTCATGATACTCTATCATGGGATTTATTCTCATCAATTTTAAGAAACATACCTACTCTGGTGGAGTTTGCCACCAAGTGTACAGTTTCATGGATAATTATGATTCCATCTATGATCTATCTTCGCTCCATAATTTTGTCTTATTGTTCCACTATATCCCCTTATATTAAGCATTATAGATGAGTGGCCAATTTTTTTACACAATTTTTTTAAGCCGTAGAGAAAAGGATTATGGGTATAAAGTATTTTAGTTGATTTACACCTAGTTTCTTAGGGATGAGAACTAGGAAAGTGTTGTTTAGTTCTTTTAGGATAATTCTTACCTTGAAAAATTCACATACCATAACCTCCACATCTAAGTGGATTATGTCCTAGATTTTTTATAAGAAGGGAGGTTAGAGGGAAGCCATTACTCAACCTCAAATGCCAATTCACACATAAGATCTTTTAATAGTACTTTGATACTAATGAATGTAATTCATAAAGGTGTTACATATAGGATCTTTTATTTCACACTATAGGATGTAGCTTATGATTGGGTCCCCAACCTTTCAAAAAATTCAATTACCTCTTGGAATCACTATCATAACACTTTCTTTGATTTTTTTACAAGTTATTAGTTTGAGTGCCATATATCAACATTTTTCCAGTATGATAAAGGAACATTATGAACCAATTTATGCCTCTAACATAATATTCCAAAATATGTATAATCATGTGGATACAAGATATCAAATAACTGATGCATTAGCCTTGGAAATGTATAATAACACCATATATCTAATGAATAACATTTTATTACAATGAAATCTTAGAATTAATAATTTGGTAATAGCTTATACTAAAGCCATCACTATTCACAAGAAACTAAATCCATTATTATAGACTCTATTTGGGCCAAATATTAACAAGGGTTTTCCACTTCTAAATCTAATTTTGAATACTAATCAGAATGTTTTTTATTCCAACTAGAACTAGATACATCCTTACTAGCCTTTCTCCCATGATGCACCAAACTAAATTCTAATCTTTTTTAATAATCATGTCAAAGTAACAAATCAACATCTAAACTAAGCCTTTTTTCTATTCAATACTTAAACTACACAAGTTATAGATACTAATTCCTCTAAATATGAGATAGATGATATTCAAATAATGGTATAAAATGTGTTCAATAACTTTGTTGGCATGTAAAAGTGTATAGGGAACACTACAAGTCAAAACACCAATCTAAACTTTACATTTCAGAGGTATAATAAACATTTTAATAGACCTAGGAGTAATATATAACATCAATCACATAATAAGATGTATGATATTAATATCATAGAGACATCACTACCTAATTGGTGTAAGGTTCATAACATAGCATATCATGATGAGTTAGATTGTATATAATTATGTACTACCTTTGAAATATTTTAGAAAGAAATAAATAGGTATGAATTTGTTTAAGAATATCCATATCCATATAGCTCCAATTATTCAAATTTATATAGTAATGTAATGGTATTTGAGATGTATGATTTCCCATTCCTAGTGGAGGATGAGAATGAACCTAAAGAAAACATAGAGAAAATTCACACATTTTAGTAGTTTTAGAGGAGTAATTACAATATAAATAAAAATAATCCTATTACTACTTCAACACCTCAAAATTATAATGCTAGTAATCCTCCATATCATAAGGAAAATAATAACCCACTCCTCTAATGGGAAATGATCAATCATAGAATACAAAACCACATAACAAGGGTGGATATAATACTATCAATTATATGAATAAAATCAATGTGAATATTATGCTCTATAAACTAGCATAAATTATGAAAGAGAGAGAGCTCTTATTAAAAGATCTAATAGGAAAACCTATGGTTGAGAAGTCAAAATTTGCACACACCAATTTAGTGGTATACAAAGATAAACATGAAGTACCACCTTTTTTACTAGCATTCATAATGTTCAACAAGAATCTACATAATTTTCTTATTTATTCAGGTGCCTTAGCAAATGTGATGCCTATAATTGTCTAAAATAAGTTGGGTTTAACTCTAGACAAGTCAAAAAAAGAGGTTTTATAACTAAATAAGCTAGTAGTTCTAGTTTCTAGAGAAATGACTAATATTCACATGTAACTTGCATTTCATCCATTTTTTTACAAGTGCATAGATATTTTTTTGGTTGACATTATAGAATCCTACATCCTGATACTAAGTTGTGATTGGTTAAAAACACTAAATGGATACATGGACATAGATCTCTCAAATATGTGACTACCTTGGAAAGGAGTAGTTAATTAGATTAGATTTGATACGGAAGCAAAGATGAAGTATATTATTATAGAATAAAACACAAATAATGAAAACATAAACTTTTATTCCTCACATGTGTGTATACTTTTACTATGAAACATGATCAACATGAATAAGAATTTGAAGGTCCTTGACTATGGAATTTATACTTTGATGGTGCACAATCTAAGAAAGGACCAAAGCATTGGCATTTGATTAATTTATCTAGATGATAAGAAATTATTGGTAGCATACATGCTACAATTTCCTTATACTAACAACTAGGTTGAATATGAGGCATTGATTCTAGGTCTACAATTTTCACTTAAGCATAACATCAACTAGCTATCAATTTTCACTTAGCATAACATTAATTAGCTATCAATCTTCAAGGAATCAGATCTATTTGTCAGTCAAATTAGAAGTAAGTATTATTGTAAATTATCATATATATGAAGATATAATTATAAACCTTGAGATTTGATTGAAGTATTTGATGCCTTAAATATCAGATCCATTCCAAGAGAAAAACTAGATAGTAGATTCATTAGCATCTTTAGGTGTTAATCTAGCATCACTTTAGGAATCCAAGATGTATACATTTTTAGTGGAGTTATCCCCATGTCCATTTATCCTTGATAATGTGGAAAACTTATAGGTGTTTTATGATGACCAATAGATTCTATAATTTATGACTAATTCTTGGAATTTAAATATCAGATTATAAATAAAAATGACTTCAATCCCATGATTAAAAAATACCTAAGAGAATATGGCATCTTATAGGTGAAATAAAACCATATACCTATGAGAATGGTTTTATTAGAATGATCCTTTGACATGGATATATAAGCTCAAAAATATAAATAGTCTAAAATGAGTGAATCTAATTTCATCTAAGATTTGGTAACTAATGATCATATTCAGTATGGAAATATTGGCCTAACTTGCATTGAAAGTGAAAAATAAAAATTGAAGGATCTGTTGATAGTATATAAATATTTGATGGTTTGGACATATTAATATCTAAAAATATTTAATCTCAAGGTCATCACACATACTATCCCTTTAATCCAAATCATAAGCCCTTCAATAAATGATAGATATTAGTGAATCTAATTCTAAATCCTCTCATAAATAAATAATTTCTAAAGTTAATAGATGCCAAGATTGTATTCCTAATTAGACACTCTACTTGGGTGTTTAATTTAATAATAGTAATAAATAAAAATGGTGAAATTAGGTTTTGCATTGAATTTAGGAATATAAATAAAACATCAAAAAAGGATAAGTATCCTTTGACTTCATTAGATGAGGTAATTTATATAGTTAGTGGTTTAGATAAGGTGTCTTTTTTAGATGGTTTTTTAGGATACAATCAAGTATTGGTAGAAGCAAAATATTGCATGAAGACAATTTTTAATACAAAGTGGGAACTTTTACATATAAAAGGATGTATTTTATCCTAATAAATATAGGGTAAAATTTTCAATGGACCATGGATTATGATTTTTAAGGATTCATCAACAAGTTTATTATCATATATATGGATGATCATGTAGATCATCTCTAGAAATTATTTAATAAATACAAAAGATATGGAGTGTCTTTAAATCCAAAGAAAAGCATATTTTTAAGTTACATAAGGAAATTTACTATGCCATATAATTATAAAATGTGTGACTTACATAAATCCAAAGTAAACCCAATCCTTTTATGAAATAATACCTCCAAGGAGCAAAAAAGAACTAAAATCATTCTTTGGTAAAATCAAATTTGTGTAGAAGTTTATTTCTTGTTTTGTATAAATTGTGAAGCCCATGAACACTACATTAAAGTAAAATTCCAAGATTGAGTGGCCTATTTAAGCTAAAAAGGATTTATATGACATTAAGTATGCTATTTGTTAGTCCTAATTCTAATTATCCCTAATTTTAACAAATATTTCCTAATATACTCTTTCACTTTAAAGCACATGATAGTTGTTGTACTCACATAGAAGATAGATGAAAATGAACATCTAATTGCCTTCATGAGAATCAATTTAAAAGATATAAACTTAAAATATTCATTGGTAGACAAGCAAATCTGTGATTAGGTTAAAATAGTAAATAAATTGAGGCATAATATTCTATGAAATAAAACATATTCCATTCTTTTAGACCCATCCATGAAGCTCACACTTGGCCATAATGAATTAGTTGAAATAATGGGAAAATGGATGGGTAAAGTGTAATAATTTGACCTATAAATCAGACCTACCAAAATGGTGAGAGGTCAAGGAATCATCTAGCTTGTGATTGAACCCAATACATGTATTCACATCAAGAAAATCAATGAAAAATCGGTAGTTGATGGTGACAGGTATGCCTATATTATCCATTACCTACTCATGGATGCATGTCCACTTTAGTTAAATAGAGAGTAAATGTAAGCCCTCAATATTATATCATCCCAATATATGATCAAAAATATAATTTTATATAGTAAGAATTATGAAGGCATCTACTTTAGGTGTGTCTCAAGAGAAGAAACTAAGAACATCCTAGATAATTTACATCAAAATATAGGTACTAGACATCCTTCTATAAATGTCATAACTCACAATATCATGATGATATGACACTATTGGCCTACCATTTTCATGTATGCCCACAATCATATTAAAACATGATACAAATGTTAAGTATTCCCAAAAAGGGAATTACACACTACTATGCCATTATAAATAGTCATTGAGGGATGCCCTTTTTTACAATGGAGCCTTGACTTCATTAGAGTAATAAATCCAAACTCTTAATTAGGGCATATATTTTTCCTAACAACCACCAATTATTTTACTATATGGACATAATCTAGGACTACAAAAACAATTAGAGCTTTAAATGTCATCAAATTTATAAAATAAAACATATTGACTTGGTTTGGGACACAAATTTACTTAGTATGTGATAATGATCCACATTTTTAGTCAATTAAATTTATATAATAAACCCATGATAGCTAAATTACAGTCAAATTTTCATCCCACAAGGATATAGAGTAGTTTAGTCTACCAACAAGAATCTAATGGATGCCATTAATCTATTATCACCAGCATACATATCTTAGATAAATCTATGTAAAATACACTTATAGATATCATTCTTGAGGTACTCATAATTCAATATGATAGAGGTTCCTCTAGAATGATATCTATTGGTGTATTTTACATAGATTTATCTAAGATATTTATGCTAGTTATAATTATCTTGTATTGTGTTTTATTTGTTGAAGTTATTTTTTGTGTAGGGTTTGGTATTAAAAATTTAGATGTTTTAGGTGGGTTGTAATCCAACAGTGAGGATGATAATATAAAAGGTATTGTCTATAAATCCATTAAGGTACAAATTATAGGAAATATTAAAAAAGAGATGAGGTCTAAATCATGCCTAAAATGAATTTGGCATAATGGATACCCCTCAATCTTTAACATTATGCCAAATAAATATTTTATACATATAATCTATGTAAAAGAAGATTTCAATATAATTTTTTTTCTTTTAACATTGAGTGAGGTTACTCTGACAATCTGTAATATATGATGTCTTGAAACATTCCAATAACAATAAATTAAACATGAAATTTTTAAAAATGGATGCCATTCCATGGAAGAGGCTCTTGATCCTATTTTTTATTCCAAGATTGGTGCTAAGATTTGGAAAGATAAAGCTAAGAAATTAATAGTAATAAGAAATCTAAGATTTTTCTTTTAAGGCAATTTCTTTTTAAATATTAGTAAATGTTTTTTACATGTGCTAGGAATATGGTGGGTTATAAATAAAATGTCACCAATAGTAGAAGGAATTTCTAACCAATCTACATCACATTTATATCATTTATTAATAAAGGATTAATACAATAATAAAAAAATATTTTAAAAGTAAAATTAAAGTTCAAATTCATCTGTAATATTACGATTTTAATTGAGAGAAGTTTTGGCTAGAGAATATATGGGACCACCCCAATTGTAAAAATACCATGTTCATGGCTTGTGAGTTGAGGGGAACATAGGGTTGCAACATAAATTCATAATTTTTTAATCTATTTAAAAGAAAATAGTTTGAGAGAAATTTTCTATAAATTTTAGGAAAACCATTTGATTGAAAAAGCTTAATTTTTGTACAACATAGCTCTCTTTCATGAAATAAAAGTTTATTTAAAGTAAAAAAATAAGAATTTTATAAAAAAAAGTTATCTATCTTCCAAATTAATATTTAAAATATATAATTAAATTTTATTTCCATTATTTTATTGAAATATTAATAGAATATATAACATGATTTAAATTATTTAAAAAATATTTTTATAAAATGCAAGATGGATATCCACTCTCCTTTATAAAATTATTTAATTGAAAAAGATTTGAAAAGAAATATCTATTTAGATATATCTGACATTTTATATAATTCAATAATTCTATATAAATATGATTGTTGAGGCAGGTAAAAAAATAAAAAAATAATAATTTAATAATATTATTTTATTAAATTTTAATTAAAAAATATATTTTATATATAATTCTTAAAAAATAGATAATTTAAATTTATAAAATCATAAATAAGATTAAATAATTGATAAGTTGAGGAATAAAACAAGGTCTATACTAATTAATATAAACAAATACTAGAAAATGTTAAATATATAAACTTTTATTGAGTGTGTTAATATATATTTAACTGTGTCAAATGTTTTTTAGTTCTTTAAATTATTTTTGTCCTTAAGAAAATTTTTTTGCTATAGGTGACTGATAAATATAAAAATATTTATTTATGTAATATGTAAACATTTTATCAAAAATATAGGAACCTGTATAATTTACGTAGGAAAATTTCAACTAATATTTGTAATGAGAAAAAGAAGTTTGTAGGAGATGTTATTATAAATAACATTTTAACAAATATAAGGTTATGGGATCAAAGAGTTTTAAGAGCTGCATATATGGTCTTATTTTGTTGAAAATATATTTTAAAACAACTCCTTGAACTTCTATAACAAAAATCTAACATTTCAATTTTTGTTGGACTATATAACTGTACAAAAATCTCCCCAAGTTTCTATGAAATACTCATTGTAAGCTTTGCATTCCTTCAATTTTGGCATTGACCACCATTTACTTCAAAATATTTAACACTTTAAGGTGCAAATTTGGGCTAACCCTTCTGATAAAATTAACTCTGAGCTAAATTTATACTTTTACCATGGTAAGACAATCTTATACATTAGAATAGCAGTTGCAAAATTTTGAACGACAAAAAGCTACATTAATTTACATTCACCATGCTTGATCCATTATTGTAAACAATGGCTTGAACATCTTCCATATCATCCATTTCAAAAAATAATTCTTTACCTGAAAAACATCATATCTTTGCCAGCTACAAACATAATCGTTGTTGACAAACACTTTCTACTATATTTTTTTATTAACTGTAAAACTTCACCATACATGTAAAGATTAGTTTGCAATGAATAACTGAAAAATAGAGATTTGGAGTTCATAATTTTTTTATACCTATAGACAAGATGAGTTATGTTATGTTGATGAAATGGTGCAAATAATGTGTAGACTTGGGAAAACAAATTGAGTTAAAACATTTATAATTCAAATTATTTTATCTATATATATATATATATATCATTTTTTAAATGGTAATATTCCTTAAAAATCCATCTTTAAATTAATTAATTTCCAACCCACTCATGCCATTACAACCTTTCACCCCCTAGATGCTACTATAGGGAACACTTATCGGTGTAACAAGTTAAATCTAGAGAATGACATTTTTTTTTGAAATATGCATTATGGGTAGATAGAACCAAACATAAGAAATATCTCCAAGCTTCACCTTTTATAATATATATAGACAACAACTAGTCTTCCTTATTATCTCAAGATACTAACATATCAATTTACGTAGGAATATATGGGGGAGGATGAAAGAGTTTGATATAGATTTCTAGACATTGTTTAGATGAAGGATGCATGAACATAAGTATTAAGCAACTTCAACCAACATTAGGGCATTTTTAAGAGATGGTTTGACAAGAGATCCAAGATAAAAACATTCATAATCCTAGAATAATCCTCTAATTAGATAAGGCACATGATAATAAAGGTAAACGTGACAAATTCATTGTCGTATAGATCAGACCATACAAAATTTCTAAAGTTATAAGTAACAATGCCTTTCACCTAAGGAAACTCCAAGGTAATTACCTTACTTTTCTATTAATTGGATATTTTTGAAACATTTTTCATTGTTTTTCCAATTGGTGATACTCCTAAATAACTGTAAGTTCTATTGTAGAATTAGGGGTCACTAAGGTTATCTTCTTTATAGATTATATTGTGTGATTTCTATTATTTACTTCCTTAGATATATTTCATGCTTTCCTAGGTTAATATTTTTAAGCTTTCCTAGATTAGTTTCTTATTTTCACCATTTATTTCGATAGTTAGTTGTGTTGCTTTATTGACTAGTTGCTTAAGTTTTAGAATAGTTTGATCAATTTCTTATGCTAGAATCATGAAAATACCTCACAAAAGAAAAGGGGATAATTGAATAGGTACACAACTAGAATTTATTTATATTTTTTCTTGTAGTAATTAGGATATCCTAAATTAATATATGTGTTATGACTAAAATCAAATTTTAATCTAAATTGAATAAGTTCACCAGGTCTTTGAAAGTTGCTTTGATATAGTCATGTAAATTTTATAAATACTTTTCATTTTCAAAGATCAACTACACTTTTACATGATAAAAATGGATTTGATATAATAAAAACTAAAATTAATATATTCTAGCAAGGACATAATTATAAAAATAAGTTTTATTATATATTCACCTAGTTGATGGTGGTTCCTAACCCTTTTTTCCATTTATGTTTCAAAAAAAGAGAAGATCAATTAATCAAATCATATAAGCTTATGCAAAGAGGGTGGTTCAAGTAAAATCTATCAAGGATATGGATGTTTGGATAGAGATAAATCAATTCTTATAGTGAAATCATAGATACCATTTTTAGGGTTATGGATGCTTGGATGGAAACATATCAATGCTTAGGATTCCCTTACTATTGTTTATCAAGTCAAGAAATTAAAATTGAACCTAGAGTGTCTATCTAGATCTCTTTCAAAACTATCATAGCAAGTGGTAAATGAATTCTGCATAAATACACACACACACACACACACACACACACACACACACACACACACACACACACACACACACACACACACACACACACACACACACACACACACACACACACACACACACACACACACACACACACACACACACACACACACACACACAATAAAATAAAAGGTTTAGTATGTTGCATGAGGGAGTTGGAGTCTCTTTCAGTTATTTGGTCTATTTGTTCTCTTCTTATAAGGTATGAAGTGTTAATATAATGCACTAACTAAAATTCTAGGTTCCTAAATATTTTAGAGTCTTTCCCCACTAAGTTGCCATTTTTTATGCCCCAACATATCTCATTTTAAAATTTCAAATAGAGACCCATTATTATCATAAAATATGTGTTTTTTGGTGTATATGAACCTTAAAATTACAATATTAAATTAATCCATGCAGCCTAAGGTTCTTTTGGGTTTAATTTTGCATTTCAAAATAAAAATTCAAAGCTTGGTCATGATATAGGATTGTTCTATTTATCATATTTTATTTTATTTTGAATGCTTAATCCAAGTTGAATTTTTATATTTAATTGACTAATGAAGATAACAAAGTTTTATGCTAGTGTATTTTACCCATTCAACATACACATATCTCTTTTAAGACTTAGGCTTATGTTGACTCAATTACATGTTTGCATCTCATTAATAGAAGTTATCAGTCCATACTTTATCAAAGTCCTTTGAATAACCAAGATCTCACCATGTTTTTTAATAATGTTACCTCTAATATATAGTTTAAAAATTAGGTCTATTTTATTTGCATACATTTTAGTTCCTTGAGATTTAGATAGGTGGCATCATCACATCAACTTGGAAGTTTAAAAGCTATTCAAGGGAAGTACAATATAAAATTTTCAAATAACCCTAGAGCACCAATATCATTCCATATGGAATGATCTATTTCACTCAAAACATAATGAACCACATTACACAAATTTATCTCTAAAGGTTTCTAGATTAATATAGACCATCCACATGTCATGATCCTATTCACCTAGACCCTATTAGAAAGAGGGTATATTGTCATAATTTTAAGCTATTAAAATCAATGATATTAATCCATGAATAATTATCTAAAAACATTCCACCTAACATGTCTAAGTATAACATCAACTTTTAAAATTCCCTAGATTAATGAGAGTCATTCACATGGCATGATCTTGTTAACTTGAAGCCTATCAATTGAAGGTACATATTAAGGTTATACATTCTCTAGATCAATGAGATTAATCCATGTGTCATCATCTTGGTAGCCTAAAACATGTCAAAATAAATTAAAATATTAAAATAAATAATAACCTCTTGAGTCTCTAGGACCATCCATGTGTCACTATCATGTTCACATGGATCCTACTAGGAATAGTGTACATAGTTAATAGTAAAAAAAAATCTAGATTCTTGAGTTCATGCCAAGTGGAATAATATCATAAATTTTTAGATTATAATGGGTATGAATAAATATTATATAAATATATACTCATAGGTAAGTGAGATTGTGATAAATATAACCTTAATTAAGATTCATAACTAGAATATAAATGCAAAATTTGACATCTAGATTAAATTTGATGCATAAGAAATGGACACCTATCTTAACATAATGACTAAGCATTCATAGTGAATGAAAAATTACCACATGGAAAAAGGTACCAACCAAATCTAACTATAAAATTCAAATCAAAATGAGTAACTAAACCAAAAACCATTATTTTATTAACTCTGCATGAACTGAGAATTGAAGTGTTGACATTTTTGTAATATGTATAATTTTTTAAATGATGTCAAGTCACAATTTACATAAGGTAAATTTTAGTGTCAATTATTCATTAATTCAAGAATATTTCATTCTTAAAAATTATCATTTGGAAATTTTAGCGGGGTTAATAACATGGATTTGCCTAAAGTCTCTTGGTGTACGTTAGTTTTCCAATTTGGCTTGCCTACTATTTAAAATAAATTTCATACATATAAATATAGTTTTCCACATGTCAAAATTCAATATGATATTATTAACCATTATGTATAAAATATAATCATTCAAGGAATAAATTTATGAAGCATATCAGCCTAGCATGCCACCAAACGATAACATTATTGTTGAATGATAACATTGTTACTAAAAGATAGCATTAGTATTGTTCGATAGCATTACTATTGAATAATATCATTACTAACATTCAACAACATTATTTTCAAATGGAAACATTATTTTTAGATGGTAGTAATATTGTTTGATAGTAGCATTAATATCAAATAGTAGCATTACTATCACATGGAAGCATTACTATTAGATGGTAGCATTGTTTACAAATGAAAACATTACTATCAAATAATAGTAATGCTACCATTTGACAGTAATGTTATCATCTAAAAGAATTATTTTTAAATGACAACATTACTACCATTTAATAGCAATGTTGTCATCTGGAAATAATGTTTTCAAATGGTAGCAATGTTTTCATTCAATATCAATGTTGTCGAGTGATATAAATACTTTTAAATAACAACATATATTTGTACAACATCATAACTATCATACAATATAAAACTACTACCACCCACCTATTGGTTTTTTATGTAGTCATGCATTAGTAGGGCTTATGCACCCCATGACATTTTTCTTGTCATTTTTACTACTCACCTAAACACCATATGTTATCTTTTACCATAATTTTGAAGAAAATACTTAGAGATTCACCATAAAAACTAACTTCATTTCTATATGGGCCACTAAAATTTACCCTACATGACTCTTATTCACCATTCCTTTAAGCATGTAGGCTTAACTCTTTATATATGTCATAAATAATACACATTAATCTTAAATTAAATTCTAAAACCTATTTATGTCACTCTCATATTATTTCCCATCTCAATATAGTTATTTTTGATCTAGGACAAGTATGTGCTAGGTTGCTAGGTTCATTATTATGAACATGTCCACCTAGTGTGGCCTTGTCTTGTCTTATTTAATTGAATGCCTATTTTACAAATTCTAAAAAAATTATTTGGGCCTTATCACATGTTTCATAAGGTTAGATAAAGGAAAATTACAAAAAAAATCACTATAAATATAAATGAAATGTCATTCATTATTCCTAGTTGAGAAAAATTACTTTATTCTTCTCAAATTCAAGATCATTCACAATGAAAATTCACAAGCCAAGTTTGAGGCATGTAAAATCAAGTCGAAAGATATAATTATCCAGTATCAAATCCAAATTTATAGTTGTCTACATACATTTAAGGAGCATAATTTTATAATCACTCTAGATGTGATAACTATGTGTGGTTTGATTCCCTTCTCAAAATATATGGATACATAGGCAATAGTCAATCATAGAATATGGTGATTGGGTTCATATAATACCATTACACTTACCCTCTCTTTTTTCAAGTTTCTATATCTCAAAATCACCCCTATGGTTTACAAAGTAAAGAGAATGAAAATAGTGAATTTGTTCGGCACTAATAGGACCAAAATATCTCAACCTATTAAGTAGACATAGGCATAGAGGGTAGATTAATTATAGCTTCATCATAGTAAGTTAGAAAAGTCCATAGTTAATGGACATGACTAGTCTACATTTTTTTCTAGTTAGAGCATCCAATAATAAAAAACTTTGCCTCTAGATTTAAGTTGGCATAGTCTTGTCTTACTCTAATTTCCACTGCTAGATATTAGTTACAATCCACCTAAAACAAAATTGGCAAAGTATATTATATTTGGTTGTAATTTCAATTTTTATTACATGTAACTTGACAATTCTAATTTATATTCAATCAATTATAATTTCACATTCATATTTAATGTTTAAATGACATATATTTCAATCTAAATATATATATCAAGTTGTATACTTATTAAACAAATATTTCATATGTTAAATCAAAAATAGGGTAAAGCAATTATTTGTGAATAAATGTTTGATTATATCATATTATTAATCTCATATATATCACATGTTTTGATATCACATTATTATATTTAGCATGTGTATTGCTTGTTTTATTATATTTTACCATGTGTCTTACTTTTTCTACACTTTTTTTGTTTAGCATAGTTCTTATAGCTACACATATTTATTCAGTCATTGTTCTTTTGTAGTTCTTTGGTACATTTTTATCCCCATATTTTGATATATTTTATTTTGTTCTATAGTTATCCTCTATTTTCCATTTTGGATATTTTGTATCACCTAATTTTTTTATGAAACCTTGGTATCCTTTTTGGACACCTTGGTACCTTATTTTATAGTTTTTATATCACTTATATAGTCATCTATTATTTCCCTTATGGATATGAAACCTTGGTCTCCTTTTTTGGATTCCTTGTTACTTTGTTTTATAGTCTCACATTTATATTTTCACCATTACTTCCTTTGTATTTTTTTAATGATTTTGTTGTACCCCTATTTGGGGATGATTTATCATATCAATGTTTGTGTTAGACACCTTATAGGTTTGTATAACTTCCCTATTGACATTACTATAATATTTCATAGTTTTTTACTTCTTAAGGCTTACATTATATGATTTGAATTAAATTTCCATGTACTTAAAAATATTCTCTTATGCCTAATCACTTTTGAAGCAAAACTCTACCTTTTTTATCAACTATTAATGTATGCTCACTATATCACCTTTTTCAATAGATGTATCTTTTATGATCTCCATTTATCCATTTCTTTTCAATTTGATCAATTTTGAGATTGCACTCTTTTCTAAGTTTAAATTATAATATTATCTAGGCATTATGGTCTTTAGGTTCTCCTCTTTAGCATCTAGGTGTAGGATTTCTAGTTTTAGTCATCTTTAGAACCCATTGTTAGTATTAACATCCATGTGGAAGAGTGAAATATAAAAATATAAAATATCCAAAGTTGTATCAAATTGAGAAAATATCAAAATATCTTTTAAAAGTTAGATCATACCAAAATATGTGATCTTAGTTTTAACATACCCCCTATTTTAGTTAAAGCTCAAGATCCACACTTAGCCTCATGATAGAGCTAGGATCCATTTGGGTTAATTATTATAATAGGTAATTTTAGGAGTGTCTTATATAAACTACATCATAGTGCCACATAATTTTTCACACAAATACCTACTCCTCATAGTACACCAACAACTCTATAAGGAGTCTTAAGGAGTGGGGAACATGTTGTGAGAAGGTAGGACCCCTTTTAATTTTCATTAATTTATATTTCATGATGAAATATTTATACTCCACTTATTAGCTAAATATTATGTTGGCTAGGTGAGGTTCTCTAGGTCTTTGCTAGTGTAAGCTCTTAGTCTTGTCCACTTGATTAAAGTGTCATGTCCATGCTAAAAATTTATACATCACCCTTGTGGCACTTTTATTCATTATATATCCATTTTTTCTTTCCAAATATCCCATTAATATAAAATTTCATTATTTGATCACATAACTCTTCTTTATATTCTCTTTTTCTATCTATTTGTGTCAGATTTGACTCTTACCATTTATTATGATGCCTCTTGGATTTTCAATTTAGAAGTTGCATTATAAGGCCTTGTGTAATATAGCCAGTCCTTCCTCACAAACTCTCATCCCTTTCATATCTGTACCATATATGTCATCATATTTATGTCTATATATGGTCATGTCTTCTTATATAATGCTTTATCATAAGCACTAATTTTGAGTTTTTCCTCATTAGAATCTTTGCTTCCTTTATTTTTCATGTCCTTGCTTAAATTAAGTTTCACTTGTCTTATATTATATGTTTTTAAAATCATTAAATAATTTCCTTTATTTTCTTTAAGATTTCACTTGTCTTACATTGGGTGATATTTCAATCATTTCACTTTCCCTATGTGATTAGATTTATCTTTTCTTGCATTAGATATTTATTATTAAAATTATTCTTATCATATTATATTTTGTTTTACCTTAAATTTTGATGTGATTTATGACATTTTATTTAAAATTTAATACATATCTTATTTTTTCCCTTAATATTTTTCATATTTCATTTGGCATGTTTTAAATTCATTTATTACACATCTTTTGTTTGTTGATTTTTCTTTCTACTTAAGATGGCATTTTTGCATGTAATTTTTGTTATTTTTTACCATGAATTTTATCACATTTTATATAAAATAATAAAACATATATATCATGATAACATCCTCATAACATAATATAAGAACAATAACATATGTTAATGTAAATGTCAAAATTTAAACTCCATATATAAAATAAGGAATTAGAACTAATGATATGTATCTGTGGGTGTGTGTATGTTTGTATGTATGTATGTATGTATATCAAAATTATTATACCTCAAATATATTGAGTTAAATTTTAAGGGGTTATGGAGTTTAAGTCTTGGGTTCTTAAAGTGTCTGAGTATAGTAAATCAAGGTATAAAATATGTAATAAATACAACCCTTGATTTGTGAAGGAACTGATCTAATATAATATTTATAATAATATAAATGAATGATATAAATAATTTCTTATCTAGAAAGTACCTAAGATGAAGGAACTAGAAGTGAAAAACTAGTATAGGAGTTGTTCTGAGTGTCATGAACAAGATCCAAGTGTCAAAAACCCTCTTGTACATTAGTGTCATACCTTGGATAGTAATGTTTTGGTAATAATGTTAACTTTTGGTGTTAATTTCCTCTATAAAATAACTAATATATACTTCTAGGAGCACCTATGTCTAAGTCCGCTAAGCTTGTTCCTATGCAGACAAACCATATTTCACTATTTGTGACCTATTTTAACTGATTTTATATACAAACCCTAGACCTCCATGGGGTTATGTCACCTGATTAGCACAAGTGTAAAAAGTGTTATGGTAGCTCGGTAGGTTTGACATCCTCAACACCTCACTATGATGAGAGTTTCCTACATACCAATACTCTGAGGAGGGATCAAGACCAATGTAGTTCTCCTTACCTAGGTGATAGTGCAAGTTCAAGTGAAGTTAGTATAAATGTTATTTTGAATTATTTGAGTGAGTCTTGAGACTATAAATCTATGTATTATGAGATTATGGGGGTTGTAGATGACTATATACAAGTATAGGGTAAAATATAAATTAATAACCTTGATTATACACAACTTGTTCTGAGTTTGTTTGTGTATATTTGCATCTAATCTTCATCTACTAAATAACAAGCAAAATTCATGTATATATACTAATATAGTGCTTTTATAGGGTTTGAAATATCTCTAGGCCAACTTTATATGTCTTTGGGATTGAAAAGATATTTGATGGGACTAAAAAGAGGGAAAAGGATAATATCACCCAACTAGGACACTAGCATGGGTTTTTAGTGTCCAAATATGGTGTTAATGTCTAGGTGGCAAAACCTAAGGCACTAAGGGCTTGGATGCCTAAATAAGAGTCTAAGATTGATTTTTATATGTTTAAAGATGTGTAAAACCTACACAAAATATATATAAGTGTCTAAATATGCCCTTAGATAGTTTTAGGGCTAAGATAGGAATACTCTTGGCACTCAAGTGACATTTTATATGACTACATTCCCCCCCCCCCACTTTATTATAAAAATGTAATAAATAAAAATGACTAGGATAGAGGAAAATAAATGTACCTAGACTTACCTAAGTGTTGAAGCCCATGAGTCTTTATTTGAATATGTGAATCATACTCTATTGTTTGTCCTATAAATGAAAGGTGTATAGAATCAGTCCTTACTTAAAAGATGTCTATATCAAATATAAAAATTAGTAAAGAGATAATAGATAGGAAATTAATGAATATACCTCACTAGGTACATGAACAAATGCATAAACTTAGTAACATATTATATGTGTAGCTAGTGACTAATCAGTGGACGGCTTGGATTAAGCTAAATGGCTTGCTCAATCCACTTATGTGGGTCTCTCAACTTAGTTTGGTCTTGACTCCATCATTTCCCACCTGTATTTGATAGGTCATGGCTTGTGAATAGCTTGGATTAGACTAATAGCTTATTGAACCCTCTTATGTAGGTGGTTTAAGAAATCAAGTAGATTATGGATCCATCATTATCTACCTCTATGTAGTAGACACGTATGTAACTAATTTACATAATTTAAATATATCTGTGTGACTATAAAAGAACTATATATGATGGATCAACATCCACTAAGGAATTCCAAAATGAAAATTGACTTACAAGCCTCTCAGGCACTCAAGTATGTAGCTCAAGAACTACTCATTAATGTTAAATATTTTAGATAGAGTAAGGCATCAAATCTAGTATAATTTGGTTCAAATGGTATTTGGATTAATAATGTAGAAAATGACATTGAGTTTTTGATTCCATCTGATCAACTAGTGTAAAAGTGAGCATATGGAAATATTGTGTTGCACACATACCCCCAAATATGATATCTAAGCATATGGATTATAGATTGAGTTGTAATAATATGTATTTGAGTGTTTAAAACTAAATTATGAGTGATAATGTCATGCATGATGCCCCCAATATGAGAAAAGTGGTATAATTTTATGTAAAACTAAGCATAAATTGAAAATATGTAATTAAATTTGTGAAAACTTGGACTATACCTACTATGCTATTCTATCAAATATATATTTTACTATTTTTAAGGATAATATATAGTATCAAAATACCTTGGATAGTAGCATTTTGGTGCTAGTGTCCACTTTTGGCACTAGTGTCTAATTGTGTTGTTTTTCTACCAAACTGACTCTAATATTTGTCTAATTATTTTCCACTACACTTTCCTGAAATTAAGATGTATATTCTTTGCATGTGTGCTATAAATTATACTCTGAGTGTATTCAAATGGCCTAATATCTATGATAGACCTCTATGAATGACCCATATTTTGAGGGGAATTGTTGAACCTATACATGAATAATCCTCAAAATAAAAACTCTATATGATATGTGTTAGCATGTACATATATGATATCTATGTAATAAACTAATATAATGTGTATACATGACATCAGAATGTAAGATAATTTGAGCACAATTTGGTATTGTATAATGTATGTTAGATCTAGCATTCAAAATGCTATCAAGATAGATACAACAAAGTAAACATTTGTATGGATAACAAATCTCATTATTAAACTAAGTAATTACCTAGGGGGATGGGTCATGATTTCCATTAAGGAACACAAGGAGGAAGGGGAGACACATGAGTTCCCTCATGGAATTGAAAACTAGAGTGTGTGAAAAACAAGATATAAGTTTCATGGCCATGATGCATACATGAAAACATACATACAAGACACTTGAGGGATGCAAAGTAGGTCAAGGGGCCATAATACAAGGGACATAGAAACATGTCACTAAATATAAGAAATCAATACATAAAAGGACATGTTCAAATGTCCACATACGTAAATAGAAATCAATTTGGTGTAAATCCACATGAAATTACATGTTCAAATGTCCACATGCATAATCAAGAAGGCACACACAATGACATGTGCACATGTCCAAATCATGTATATAATGAAAGGGAGTGGCATAGAGCCATAGAATAATGGCATATTCAATTTACCTCAAATAGATGTAGAATCATAGAGACATAATCAAGTCTAAACTAGTAAAGCTAGAAATGAAAGTATGTATGAGAATGTGGTATAAATTTGTGTAAAATCAAAGATTTAAATAAAATGAGTCTAGAGTAGTATTAGTTAGTAAAAAATATGTGTAGTGTAGGATGATCAATATCAAGATATAAAAATGTTAAATTTTTGATATAGAGTATATAAAGATGTAACTTGGAAATCAAAAATGTGTATAGGATGCCCCCAAATGGGTGAATGTGTCAAATGATAATTCTATGTATCTATTTATGTGCCCAAATTGGGTAGATAGTGGAAAATATAGATCTATGTGGTGGACATGTGTCTTGTAAACATTTGAAAATAGTTTAAAAGAGCAAGTGAAGCTTGTATGTATGATAAAATTAACTATACTAACATAGATAACATAGGTAGTACATGATGAGTATAATAAATGTAAACATGGAAATATATATAATCTATACTTTTGATTTTATGAGTGATATTTTAATGTCTTTATATTTTTTTAGTATATAATCTATGTATAAGTAATCATGAAAATGAAACTATATATAAGGATCAAGGTAAGAAGAAATATGTACAATTAGGGAAGAACATATTGATGAGTGAGTCTTGCAAGAGACCCACTATCAACATGGTCTATTTAAAAAATAGGAATGGTAATCCTTTGTGAAGTAAAATGGATGTGTTGTGACTAAATCAATATGTACTATAAATCTAAGTATTTTTCATTGTTGTTATATTAATAATCATAATAACATGGATTGTTCTACTCATCATTATCATCTTGATTTTGAAACAATAGAATGTTAGTGTTGACTTATGTAATATCTAGATATTTTACCTTTATTAATTATATCTATGAACTATTTACCTTAGTATGTTCCATAAATCCCAAACCTTGTTGACCAACATTATCAATTGCTAGAATAGGAATAGTGATGTGTTGGCCCTGCTTGCCCAAACCTTGAATGTGATAATCAAACTATTGTAGATATTTTCACCAAACCCATACTAATTTGAAAGTGGAACCTCATGTTGCATAGGTATATTTTTATATTTTATTTTCTTTAATTTTGATTATTGTATGGTTTTTTGCTCTGATTGTGATTTGTAAACATTTTGTTATTATGAATAATGCTTTGGTAACCAATTTTGTATTATTTCTAAATTTGACCCTTTTTGAATTTGTACATGTGCCATTATATGTTGTTTAGATAATGTGTCACTATTTGAGTCATATGTATTAACTATTTTATTTTCCTTTTCAATTCTAAACATGAATCAGTGTGGTGCACATGCATTCAATGATATGCATAATAATATCTAGATCTCCTATTTGGATGTATAGCAGGTAGGTTGATCAAATGATATTTGATCATTTGCCTTGAAATATCACTTAATTTTTTATTTTATATTTGAGAACTTTTTAAATCACTATTTTTAGATGCACTTTGTTGTGATTTATTGTTTTATATATAACATTTCTTGCCACAAATTGACTAGCTAAAGATGCATATACATGATTGACACTAGTGTGCCTTGGAAGTTTTTATATTGAAATATTATTTTATAACATTTTAATATTTTAATGTAATAGTTTATTATGAGTTTGAAATTATGAAATTAACCTAATCATACTAATAATTTGATCCCCTAGAGTCTCACAAGTGTAAATACTAGTTGCCTTCAATTGAACATGGAGGCACACACCTTGTAAAGAAGAGTTGGAAGCATAGATAGGCTAAGTATGGGCCTTAGTAGAAATAGTATAGGATAATTTATATCATGGAGGATTGATAACATGGACCTGGTTAAAGGGAATGTAGTTATCACCCTCATGGAGATGAGGAGGAGAAGGAGATTCTTTCTTGTGCATAAGATACGACATTGAAACTTGAAACATGGTTGTTAGGGTATTAAATTTATGGAATAAGTCAAATAAACTATAGTGTAGTTTATATATGACATCATATAAATATTTGTGCATATATTATTTGAATTGATTCTAAATGAAAGGAAACAAACATGCAAATGAAACTAGAAAACTTTGATTAGAAAGTGATAAACATCTTCTATCATTATTATCATGATTAGATGAAAATAAAAATTAGAAAATATAAGTATATTAAATTTGAGTCTGAGTTCTAGAAGGCTAGAAACATAAACCCTAAATGTAGTATAGGGTTAGGGTTTTTGTACTATTTGAAATAAGTCAGGTTCACAAAATAATTTAAATTTTAAGGGGCTATGGATTTTAAGCCCTGGGTTGTTAAAAGGTCTATTGATGATTTAAAATTTCACTTGATTCTAATCAACAATAATGGAAAGTTTCAAGATGTGGGACTTGTGTCTTGAAACAACCTCCAAATTTTAGAGAAGTTGGTTCTTCTTTAAATCAATTATATATTGGGAAAAGGGAAAGAATTTTAATAGAAACACAACGCAAGAAAAAAAATCTAATCTATGGTGATGCACCTGAATGTAATTTGACCTTAATCCTGAGCACAGTAAGACTATATGTTGGATTCATTTACATTTAAGAGAAAACAAGTGCATGATCAATTTAAAAGATTGAAATAATAGAAACAAAGGCTCACAACATAGACTTATTTTGCTGAGATATAGAAAATGTCAACAAAGGCATAGGGTTCAATCTTCTTATTTGAATTTTCCAATCACATAAAAGGCACAAAAACACGTACAATTATGTAAACCTTCCAACTCAAGAAAATGAGACAAAATCAAATGACATTCCTAATCACAGCTCTAGAAAATCTAAAGTCTAGACTTATTTTGCAAATGACATAGATAATATCAACAAAGGCATAGGGTTCAATCTTCTTATTTTAATTTTCCAATCACATAAGAGGCACAGAAACATGTACAATTATGTAAACCTTCCAATTCAAGAAAATGAGACAAAAGCAAATGATATTACTTAGCCACAGCTCTAAAAAGTCTAAACTTGTTACAATAATTCTCTCTCAAAAATTCTCTCTGATAATGGATTCCCTTTTTGGTGATCTCTGCACCCTTATTTATAGCCTCAGATTCACTCTAGATTGTCTGCTTGTTCCTAATATAACAGCCCAAATGAAATATATCCATAACTAAACATGTCTAATAGAAGATATCTTATAGATTCTGAAATGCTTCATCTTTTGGCAGTTCATTGGCTGTAACAGATTGCAGGATGCTCCCTTCTCTTAAATACTAGGTAACACTTAGCCAATTTTCTTATTACTTTAGGAAATGCCAGAGAATGACAATTGTCATGTTCCACATAAAATATAGAAGACACGTGGCACTTTCCACATAATTTATACTCTTTTGTGTCTTTTCTCAGGAGTGTTCCACCTTTTGACACTTGTCACCATCCACTTCCTTGAAACTTTAATAGATTAAAAGAAAATAAGACCCACAACATCTCTTACCTAAGTAACTTTGAAAAGGAGCATAGGGATAGGTGGTAATCTCCACTTGATTTAACAAAGGATATGTGGCAATCTCTACTACTCTTTAGCTATATTGTGGAAATGTTTTGGACACATGTTAGAATCCTACGGCTAGTGACACTTAGCAGCTTCCACAAACTTTTAGAAATAAAACTTGGGACCCACCACAGTCTTTATTCAGCAATGAAAAATGAAGATCTTTCGTATGATGACACATGGCAGCTTTCACTACTTTTGGGAAGATACATGGTGTCTTTTATTGCTTTTTGGAAGATACGTGGCATCTTTTGCTACTTCTGGGAATGGAGTAGAAAGGGCTCGATAGATGACACTTGGCAGCCTCCACTTGAATGGTTTGGTTGCACCTTACTACCTTTCGAAAGGGCACTCAACCCTTTAGTTTTTTGGGATGCTCCTTTGAACTGCCTAATTATACTAAGCCATTAAACCAACCGATTAAACCAAAAAGGTTCAACATTGCATGCCATTTACACATGAACCGAGGCATTGAACCAAAAATATTGAACTAAGGCTTTAAACCAAAAATTGAAACAAGGCATTAAACTAAACATATTTTGGATGCTAACACATGGTGACTTCTACTCTCTTTAGATGGGATACATGATAGCTTCCATCACTTTTAGAAAAGCAACACTGAGACCTTCCACTATTGCCACTTGGCACTTTTTGCCTGATCTTGATACTTAGCTTTTTGAAACCTTCCACTACAAAGAGATAAAACACGGGTGCTGATATGTAACCATGGATGCTGACACTTGGTGCATTCCACTGAACCATTATGAGACATGGGGCACATTCTGAATAACTCATAAAAAGTATGAAAGGTGCCTCGAATGATGACACTTGGCATTTCCACTTGAGAAAGGATGTCTCGATCAATGACACTTGTCAACTTCCACTTGATTTCAACACTTAGGAAAAAATGAATCGAAAGAAAAATAGAGCCCATACTCTTTATCATGACTTCACCATCTCAAACCAATGAATGCAAGGACAAATTTTTTTAACATGCAACTAAAAAATAGAATGAAACGTAGAGTAAAATTTTACTCTACAGTTACTGGTGACCCAAGGGCTTTTGAGCTTGCTTACAAAGAAACCACAACTCCTGCTAGATCAAAAATTCAAAATTATAGCTTCAACAATGCTGTCTGGTAGGTGGACCACTCTTCATCAGATAACCCTTGCTTACTCTACAATTCACTGAAGGCTAAATCAAGGTTAATAATATCCTTGTGTGAAAAATGTTACAAAATTTGAACCATAGCCTTCAATTTGAATTCGAGCTGGGAAACAGGAACCAAGAGAACTTCTAATTTAGGGACTAATGAATCATTCCTTAGATTCTAGAAATTTTTTTGATCTTTCTGTTTAGCCAACAACAAATGTTTAATTTCTTCTACCATTAGCATGGTGTTGTCATCAGGAAATGGAGAAGGAAAACCTAGTTGCACTAGATCTTCAACATGCTGTTTCATTTCATTGATTCCTTCCTTCATGACATCCAGAAGCTCCTTGCAACTATTGGCTATGGAATTACAACTGAGAACTTCATTTACACGCTTGGTAGTGACCATTTTGTCATTGATTCTTACTGTTGATAGTGTTGCATACATTACATCATACAGCTTTTGCAGTAACATTTTTGAGTCCATTACTCTCTCAGAGACTATAGCCAGAGTATTTACAACTGAACTCTCCACCTTTTTACACAATTTTTGTGCATGTAGCAGGAAGGTGAGAGATGGCTTGAGCTAGATAATCTCTGAAGATATTCTCTTCCACATGGATTCATATAGATCCTTTACCAAACTTAACACTCTAACACTCTTTGGCCTATTGGCCAGTTCTAGTGTCAATTGTGCTACTCTCTATTGCTTTGAGTGAAATTGGGCTATTATGACCACATATTTATTCTATTTAGTCAACAACTTTTATTGCAATTAGGTAACTTACAACAAGTGTTCCTCGCATTGTCCTTATAGCGCTGCCTTTTTGTGCCTAAGGGTTGTCACCACATCTTTGACCTATATGAGCCTTGATTTTAAATAATCATTTTGGGCTTGAACTACTTGGTGAGTCTAAAAAGAAATAGTATTTTGCAACTATTTATTTAGATTCTCTATTTCATTATTTTTACTATTGATTTCTAAGGTCAAACTGTTATAGTTTGCCTTTTCCTTAACTAGCTCAACTTCCATCTTTTGTAGCCTTCTTGATATCTTCAAGTAGTCTTCAGTAACTATAGAAGTGGATTCAGTTAGTAGCTCAACTTTGTCATGTGGCCTGAAGAGTGACATGTCAATGGCTACTACATTCATAATGTAGTCTTCTAGCTACATTTTCTCAGCTAGCTTTATCACATTTGGTGACAAATGGGTCACCATCAATTATTGTTGAATGGGATCGAATTATGACTGCAAATGGGGTGTAGCCAAAGCTTTATTCTCCTTAATCTTCTTCTTCTCTCTTTAGGCTTCTCTTGCCTTCCTAGCAGTATCTGCTTGGGTTTGGAAGGTGGAAGGAGAGGCAATGTGCCCACTCACAAAAGGATTTCCTTGTGGAAGACCATATTGAATAGCTAATTGTTGGCTATGGGCATTCCGAGGGAAAGGTTTCTTGGGAATAGAAGGGGAGAAATGAGGTAATTTTAAGGATTGAGGTGGCACTAATGGGGTGAAATGAGAAATGGGAATGGTAGAAGTGGTAGGGGATGTCATTTGACTAGATGAAGTCATCATGCCAATAGGAGAAGAAAGAGACTGAGAAGGAGAGGGAGGAGTAATACTTACTTGAGGAACAATTATAGTACCTTGTAATTAGCGTTGTGTGGTTTCTGTATCCTCTTCTAAACTAAACTAAAACTGCACCCTCTTTCATTACTTAGGTGTCTCTTCTTCTTATTGCATCCTTTTTCCTTCCAAATCTACTTCTTGTGGAGAACTGGGAATATCTATAATTGGGGATGATGGGGAAGCTTGTCATGATGAAGGTACCACACTTTTTTGAATTTTTATGGCACTGAGAGATTGGGGCCAAACTGATACAGTTACTACAGCTGTAGTTTGCTCTGAGGCTTGTGATTATTGACTTGACTCAGCCCTAGCTTCTTAATCTAAACCTAGTGTTGACAAATTACCTATCTTTGGGATAGATATAGGGGAGAGATGGCACTCATCCCATAGTTCTTCCCATCTTTCATCTGTATCTACATTTCTAAAAGAATGGGTTGTTAGACAAATTTCTTGCCTATATTTCTAATAGGCCTCTATCTTTTCAGCATCCCAATCTTTATTCTTTAATGTTCTTCTTAAGCCAGAAGTGATTCTGACTTTAGGATCATAATCCCTTTGTTTTACATAGAATTCTCCCATGGCCTATTTTGTGGAAGTGGCAAGTCTGTTAACTCAACATGAAATCTAGGATTGTCTTCCCTTGGATTTTTCCTAGTTTCCAAAAAAGGGTGGCCCTTATGTGCAATTTTGATTGCAACTCTGTTAGTTCATATCTAAGAGGCTATAAAATCATTTGGGTCATAAATCCATTTGTCCTTTATTAAAAGGAAACCTAGAAAGGCTAGCTTTCTGAGTAACACAACTTTAGCATCTCTGGTTTCCAAAACCATGCCATTTGTCATCCATGGTAGATTATACATTTTCCTCTTTCTCTTTCTTGAGCCAAATTCATTTTCAATTATGGATACCTACCTGGTGACCTCTAGGAATGCTAACCTAAGATTCAATATCTTAGGTAGCAATATAGGCTCCCTACAGAAACCATGGACTCTTATAGTGATATGGTGGGATCCAAAATAGAAATCACAAGGAATTCATCAACTAGCTAGAAGATTTAAAACACTAGGGAATAAGCTATTCATAATTAGTTCAAGACTAAGATGTAAAAAAGTAGGAGTGACAAATAATTCCTAGAACTCATATGGGTCACTAGTCTTTGACAAAATGTGTGTCCATGCAGACACAGGAATGGTCCTTTGAAGATCAAAATCTGGGTCATACATATTAAGATACATATGTTGGGCAAAGAGTTTAGAGTTATAAAAAAGCATGAGGTGGAACAAATAGGAAGAATACCTAAACACTCTTTTTGATCTAAAATGAGCCAATTGTTCTACCATCGAGAAAGTAATTTGTTTAGAAAAGTCAAGCCGATACTCCTGGGTTTTGTCAATGGTCTTTAGCCTGAAAAGGATAGCCATTTGTTCTACATACATTTCCATGTAATCTTTCATGCCAAAGATGAGATCCATCATAGAAAATGTGTCTTGGCTAGCCTATGTGAATTGAGCTCTTGGTGCAAGGAGTGTGGGTACCATAGTGTCATCATCACCCATTTGTAACGCGAATCTCAAGAACCTTGTCTGAGTGTTGATATTTGCCCACATTCTTTGTATCTTAGCAATAGTGGGAAACATAGCTATACTATCATGATGTAGGTCTAACATATTCTTGATAACTTGTGATGTGATTTGCACTATGAATGGGCCTCATTAAATGATGCTTGAAGGTGCATGGAGCAAGTCTATGCATAATTCGACCAAGTCAGGGCATAAATGCACAGCTAGGACAATGAATTGAGACAGTTGGGATGTCCATATTCTCATGGTGAATGTTTCATATTTCCCTACTCTAGCCCTCTATAGACAACTTTAATGTGCCCTTTCTTTAAGATTTTTAATACTAGCTCTCTGTAGAATTGTGTCCATGATGCCATCTGCATAATCCTTTATTTTCACTAAATCACTTGTTGGACCAGATTTAGGAAACCTAGTCCTTAGATAGGTCTTAAATGGATACATGGGAGCTAAAACATATGATTTACTTGCAAGAAATTTATCACGGGATTCATACATTCCAGCTCCTTGTTGTGAAGATTGTGCCCCCTCCATCTCTATATCTTCTCTATGTTAACTTGTATGAATTATTTCAAAATAGAGACACTTTTGTTGAAGCAATTTACTAAGCATAGAAAATGCAAGTAGCAAGATATTTTTGCAGATGTAGGAATGCTTGAGAACTTGTAATTATAAACCTTGCTAAGAGGTATTTATTGACCTATCAAGTCTCAAAATGGAATTAAACTTGGATAACTGTTAGCAGATCCTACTCAATCTTTATGGAACAATGGGATAGACACATTATGCAAGTGGCAGTGCAAGGTACCTTGGGGATTTCTAAAGATTTGGGAGATATTCAATGCATTGGAGAATTTTATAAAAAATTGAACATTCTGAGTTGTTGACTACATGTTCAAAGAACACTTATTTAAAAGAAAAGTAGGAAAACAAAAATGGAAAAATAAAGCAAGAAAACAAAGCAATACGAAAAGGGAAAACTACCTAACTACATTAATGAAGCATCTTTATCTCCCTCCTGGATCAAAAGCAAAATTTCTAAATTCTCTTTAATGACAAGCCAACTTATGTTACCATACAAGTGATCAAATTGGGTATAGCTTTGGTGAATTTCCCTCTGTGTATGCCTCATTGATTTGTCTACATTCAAGTGAGTCTGAGTTAGACATGCTTCCAACATATATAGACTCTTCTTATTCTTGGAAGCTCATCAAATATCAGCTCTTGATATTGGCATGTCTTACTAATAAATCAATTATTGACTTAATTCCCTCTGCTTCAAACTCTGATTCTACTGCATGATCATCTTCCTTAATAACATCAAAATTAACAATATCTTGAAAGGATAATTCTAAAAGTTTGCAATGATTTTGCACATGTAATTGAGGCTCAATGTTGTTTCATTCCTCTGCAATTAGTTCGCAGCTTCCCTAAGAAATAGTATACCTTGATCCAATGATTTCAAAAAAATCATTTAAATCATGGTCCAGGAAATGTTCATGCTCTTCCACATTATCTTACAAAGTAAGAAGAAAATCAAAAATTATTTCTTCTTCATCAGAGGTCAAGATATATGCTTGTGATTTCTCACTAGGAATCTAAAATTCATAAGAGATGTCTTCTGACTTTTCTTCCTCTAGAACATTGGGGATTTTATGATCTTCATCAAGTATAACATAAGTGCCCAAACCAATAGAGTCATAATTTCCATATGGGTCACTTTGCATCATAGCTAATAAATGATCATTTTCTTCTTCATGATTATATTCAATCCATTCCCCTAGCTCTTCGACAAAAACCCTTTCTTCTTTATTCATCATAACATGGGCTGCCTCTAACTTTGTCGTGGGATCATTAGTGATGTGATCTTTATATAATGGTTTAGACAATATCTTCATCTCTGAACCATATTTGTTTTTTAAGATGAGATGAGACCAATCAAGGGACATATATCCTCCTATCTTAGCTGTAAAGTCTCTTGATAAACATAAGCCAAAAAATAGGAGGTATATCTATCACTACTATATCCTAATTTACAATTATATTAGGATAAGCATATAATTTTAATTGGAGTTGTTTGATTCTCCCTATGGTTTGTACTGATTTTTCATCTAGTTGTATGACTCCTTTAGTGAGTGGTTCATACTTAATCTCTAAAGCATCAGCTATCTACTTGGGCATTACTGTAGTACTAGCCCCTGAATCAATCATTGCATTATGCAGCAATTTTTTACCAACTATTAAAGTTAAATAGAAGGGATCTAGTTTAGATTTGCTTACCTCTACTATATTATTTACTAGGGTTGTTGTCTACAGATGGACTATATCTTTGAGTTTTTCTTTTTCAGCAAGTCTTTCCTTGATGGCAGTACCTTTTGGCATTGCTTGGCCTTGTAGAGCTTCTTGTAGTAGTGTCTTCTATTTATAAATATCCAAAATATCCCATATTGATACTTGTGCTAGAGTCTTCTTCAATTGATCTACCACATTTATTGGTCCCAAAGACGAAGTTCTTTGAACATAAGGATATCTTGTTTTTTCTTGAATTTGGGCAAGAATCCCTTAATGTTGCACTGGTTGAGGCACCTCTTGTCTGACAACTATATTTCTTTGTCCTTGAAATGAAGGATTCTCTATGACTTGACTATTTACAATCTCAAGCTGTTCCACCATATTTCTCTTCGATCTGGTGTAATAATCAAATTGCACCACTAGTTTTTTGGAGGTAGATGCTTCATTCAAGAAAACTAAATATTCATCTTCAACCCATAAGAACAAGGCATGTTCTAGGGCTATTTATTCCTCTTGTTGTAAGTACATCCCTTACATCTGAGCCACTATCACTAAATTTTGCATACCAAGAGATTGGTAGCCCTGATTGTCACTGGAACTTGTAAACTGACCATCCATTCTTCTTTGCTCTACCACCTTTTGTTGTAGATTACCCATAGGACAATCTATAGGTGTATGAGCATTATTGCAAGGAAAATACCAGGCATTAGTGTTATCTACATATTTATTTTGTCCTAGAATAATCTCCCTATTTGAATTGGGAGGAATAGTCTGTGAGGGTGTGGGGACTGCAACCAATTGGTTTTCTAGATGATGGTTAGTTTGTCTTGGAGGACCCTGATATTGGTTTGATTGAGATGAAAATCTATTTCCTTGATAGCCTTGATATGGAGGCTTAGAGAAAGTATTTTTCTATCTTTTTATATTGATTAGCTCATTAGAAAATGTCCTTAGGATATTCTTGATATCATCCAGCTCAAATGACTGAGTGGGGACAATTTTCTTAGTAGATGGTTGAGGGTAAGTGTACATAGACACAGGTGGGCTTATAGATTTAGGGACTTCTTGAGGTAATGACAAGGAAATTTCTAGGAACATGAGCATGGGAGGCCTTGGAGGTAACTTTATAGCATCTATTAAATTGTTCTCAGCTCTGACCGCATATTCATAAGCCTCTGGCAAAGTGTGTCCTCCAAGTGACTGAATCATAATAGATATATCTAAATTCAAAGCCTTAAGATAAAACACTATGGCCATACCTAGTAATGATCTAGCTATAACAGGGATTCTATCCCAAGTCTTTTGAAATCTGGAATTGAAGTTAGTCATGGATTCTTGTGGTCCCCTTTGAATGGTGATTAACAATTGTAACAAAGAAGACTTATCACCCTTCTCTACAAATCTTTCAAAGAAAAGATCTCTGAGTTGATCCCATGTAGAAATGGTATTTAGGGTCAGGGACTTGTACTATTCTAGAGCCTTCCCTTTAGAAGAAGCTGCTAATAATCTTATGGCCACATTTTGTTATGTGATAACATGTATAGCACAGACATCTGATACATCCTAAAGATGCTCTTCTAGTGTTTTAGAGTCTTTCCCACTAAATTTGGGTAGAGATTTTAGGGCATTCACTAGGATAGGGTCCCAAGTGTCTAGTGGTATTGGGAGAATTAAAGGACCACCAGCATTCCAGCTTGCATATTTTCTTGGGGGTATAGGGGTTCCCATATTTGATCTGAGTATTGGTACAAATTGGTTAGCTCTTCTTCTTAGAATTGTTACCAAAGGTGGAAAAAGAATACCTAAATTTGTATCAGATTGTGATCTAGTTACTAGTCCACAACTATGACTCCTCGTAGCTCTTTGGTTCATACGATCTTGAAAGAGACTTTAAGATTGGTCCCATCGAGTGTGCCAAAAACTGTTGATGATTTAAAATTGTGCTTGATTCTAATCAACAACAATGGGAAGTTTCAAGATGTGGGACTTGCATCTTGAAAAAACCTCTAGATTTTAGAGAAGTTGGTTCTTCTTTAAATCAAGTATATACTAGGAAAAGAGCAGTTATTTTAATAGAAACATAATGCAAGAAATAAAATCTAATCTATGGTGATGCGCTTGAATGTAATTTGACCTTAATCCTAAGCACAGTGAAACTATATGTAGGATTCATTTACATTTAAGAGAAAACAAGTGCATGATCAATTTAAAAGATTGAAACAATAGAAACAAAGGCTCACATCATAGACTTCTTTTGCTGAGATACAAAAAATGTCAACAAAGGCATAGGGTTCAATCTTCCTATTTGAATTTTCCAATCACATAAAAGGCGTAAAAACACATACAGTTATGTAAACCTTCTAGCTCAAGAAAATGAGATAAAATCAAATGACATTCCTAATCATAACTCTATAAAATCTACAGTCTAGACTACTTTTGCAAATGACACAGATAATATCAACAAAGGCATAGGGTTCAATCTTCTTATTTAAATTTTCCAATCACATAAAAGGTGCAAAAACACATATAGTTATGTAAACCTTCAAGAAAATGAGACAAAAGTAAATGATATTACTTAGCCACAGCTCTAAAAAGTCTAAACTTGTTACAATAATTCTCTCTTAAAAATTCTCTCTGATAATGGATTCCCTTTTTGGTGATCTCTGCACCCTTATTTATAGCCTCAAATTCACTTTAGATTGTCTGCTTGTTCCTAATCTAATGGCCCAAATGAAATCTATCCCTAACTAAACATGTCTAATAGAAGATATCTTATAGATTCTGAAATGATTCATCTTCTGGCAGTTCAATGGCTATAATAGATTACAGGTTGCTCCCTTCTCTTAAATACTACATAACACTTAGCCAATTTTCTTATTACTTTAGAAAATGCTGGAGAACAACACTTGTCATGTTCCTCAACAACTATAGAAGACACATGGCACTTTCCACATAATTTATACTCTTTTGTGTCTTTGCTCAAGAATGTTCTGCCTTTTGACACTTGTCACCATCCGCTTCCTCAAAACATTAATAGATTGAAAGAAAATAAGACCCACATCATCTCTTACCTGAGTAACTTTGAAAAGGATCATAGGGACAGGTGGAAATCTCTGCTTGCTTTAACAAAGGATACATGGTAATCTCCACTGCTCTTTAGCTATACTATGGAAATGTTCAGGACACATGTTAGGCTCCTACAGATGGTGACACTTGGTAGCTTATGCAGACTTTTAGAAATAAAACTCAAGACCCACCACAGTCTTTATTTAGCAGTGAAACACAAAGAAGATATTTTAGATGATGACACATGGTAGCTTCTGCTACTTTTGGGAAGATACATGGCATCTTTCGATACTTTTAAGAAGATACATGGCATCTTCCATTGCTTTTGGGAATGGAGTAGAAAGGGCTCAGTAGATGACACTTGGCAACCTCCACTTAAATGGTTTGGTTGTGCCTTACTACCTTCTAAAAGGGCACTTGACCCTTTGGTTTTTTGGGACACTCTTTTAAACTACCTAATTGTATTAAGACATTGAACTAATTGATTAAACTAAAAATGGTTTAATGGTTCAACACTATGCACCATTTACATATGAACTGAGGCAATGAACCAAAAATATTGAACTAAAAATTGAAACAAGGCATTGAAATGAACATATTTTGGATGCCGACACATGGTGACTTCCGCTCTCTTTATCTAGGATACGTGGTAGCTTCTGTCACTTTTAGAAAAGCAACACTGAGACCTTTCGCTATTGCCACTTGGCACTTTTTGCCTGATCTCGATACTTATCTTTTTGAAACCTTCCACTGCAAAGAGATAAAATGTGGGTGCTGATATGTAACCATAGATGCTGACACATGGCATGTTCCACTAAGCCCCTATGAGACACGTGGCACATTTTGACTAAGTCATAGAAAGTATGAAAGGTGTCTTGAATGATGACACTTGGCATTTCCACTTGAGAAAGGATGTCTTGGTCAACAACACTTATCAACTTTTGCTTGATTTCAACACTTAGGCAAAAATGAATCAAAGGAAAAATAGAGCCCATGCTCTGTATCAAAACTTTTCCATCTTGGACCAATGAATGTGAGGACAAAATTTTGCAGTGTGCAACTGAAAAATAGAATGAAACGTAGAGTAAAATTTTACTCTACAAGGTCTAAATATAGTAAATCAAGGTATAAAATATGCAATAGATACATCCACTAATTTGTGAAAGAATTAATCTAATATTATATTCATAATAATATAAATGAATGATACAAATAAGTATTTAGCTAGAAACTACCTAAGATGAAGCATCTAAAAGCTAAAAATAGGTGCATGAGATAATATGAGTGTCACAAACAAGATCTAGGTATTAGAAACCTTCTTGGATAATAACATCATACATTGGATAGTAGTGGTGTGGTGATAATGTCTAATTTTGGTGCTAATGTCCTCTATGAAAAAAATTGATATATACTTTTGGGAGTACTTGTGTCTATGTTTTCTAAGGATATTCATTTGCAGACAAACCCTAATTCAATGTTTATGACCTTTTTTGACTGATTTTGTATGTAAAACCTAAACCTCCATGTGATTAGAGAATTGGATTGGCACAAGTATCAAAAGTGTGATGTTAGTTGGGTAGGCTTGACATCCTCAAAAACCCACTATGATAACATTTACCTACATACCAATAATCTAAGGAGGGATCAATCCTAATGTATTTATCCCCACCTAAGTGTTGGTGTAAGTGAAGCTAGTATGAATGTTATTTTGAGTGTTTTGACTGAGGTTTGATATTGGAAATCTATGTATTCAAATATTAGGGTGGACATAGATGATTATATGTAAATATAAGGTATAATAGGGATTAATAAGCTTAATTATGCATAACTTTTTTTGGTCTTATTTATGTATATTTGCATATGATTTCCATATACTAAATAAAGGGATAAAATTCATGTATATATACTAATTTAGTGCTTATGTGGGGATTGAGATAGGTTTAGGATGACCCTAAGTGTCTTTAGTATTGAAAAGATATATGTTTGGGATAAAAAGAGGTAAAAGGATAATAACACCAACTGGGACACTATCATGGGGCGCTAGTGTCCAAATATATCACTAATGTCTAGGTGGTAGAACCTGAGGAACTATGGGCCTAGATGCCGAAGGAAGGGTCTGAGACTAATTTTGAGATGTCTATGGATGCATAGGCCCATATGAAAGCTATATAAGTGTCTAAATAGGACCTAAGATAGGTCAAAGGCTAAGCTAGGGATGGGTGGTCTTAAGCAACACTCTTGACACTTAAATGAAATTTTAGATGACTACGTATATAGTAAATACATCTATATCCATGGGTCATCTTCCTTATCACATCTGATTTCCTCTACAAACTATTTAAGCATTAAATGGTAGATTGTGAGACTAATAATTGGTAGTGCTGATATTTATTTCTAAGTTAGATTTGTATATGTTATTTGATTGATAGTTATATTACTTATTTTATGATCACTATATAGATAGATAGTTGTTTCATATGTCTTATTATGTTTATGAATAGATTGACTAATTTCATTTGCAGATTGATTGTAGTCAACAATTTATTTATGGTTATATGTTGATAATTTTTATGATAACCTCAAAATAACTACCTATATATTTAATTGAGGTTGTTATAATAATATTTTACCCTCACATGTAGTATAAAGGTAGATAATCATTAGACAGGGGGTTGAAAATACCAATAGTGGGGGTTGAGAGAAAGCTTCCCCAAACTCGTGCACACACAACTTCTAGTTTCTTGACTAAAAATGAATATTACTTATTATGGATTTTGGTAACAATTGAGTCTTATTACTTCATTTAGTCGATCACAAGTGTGATTTTCTTATGTATGTTTTATCTCTTTTAGAACCTATTGTGTTGTGTTGATTTTGACTATGTTATGATTAGATAAGGCATGAGTGTCAATTGTCTTATTGATGGGTCATCTTGATTTGTCACATTGTGATTTTCTTGGAATACTAGAGAAATGTTATTGACCTTGTTATGATTTTTAATTGATCTCTTTTAACTAGTTGTTTATCAATCTTGATGATGGTTGTATTTCCAAGAATCTTATATAGGAAACTAAGAC
Source organism: Torreya grandis (assembly GCA_037957365.1). NCBI lineage: Eukaryota > Viridiplantae > Streptophyta > Pinopsida > Cupressales > Taxaceae > Torreya > Torreya grandis. Next base: position 770,256 of record JARHVA010001675.1, read on the forward strand.
TGTCAAGATGTGATTTTATTGAATTCATTTATACATTTGAATTTTATATATATTAAATAAGGTGTATATTTTAGACTAATATTCCTTTTGATAAAATAGTTTAAAGGGAACCCAAAATAGATCATCTTAAATAAACTTTAAAACATTAGATAATGCTTTGATTATTCATATTCATTAGTATGCATTATGTAGCTTGAAATTAATAAAAAATAAGTTTTCATTGGGAAGTTTATATACTATGTTATTATTGTCACTTGGATTTACACCCATTTAGGAGATTCCTAGCTCTCCTCATACAAGTGGCATAATGGAAATATCTCTCTTTCTATGGGTAACAATTTGATGAGATGAATCTCTAGAAGGGCTAGTTCCCTTGATGCAATCTTTGAATTACTTTATTGCCTATCAAATTTAGATGAAAATGGTTAAGAAAACAACTAAGAAATATAAAAAATTTATGTACCAATATTATATTTCCTCTTATTAATTGAACTTATAATAATACTTAGATCTAAACAAGGCTTCTTTCACACAAAACTCACAATTTAAGTTGCATTATCACATCATTGTTTCATAAGCTAGGTTCAAGAAGGTATTTTGATAATTAAGAGTGTAATGGATTATTATTTTTTGGAATGTATTCATAAACCACTTATACACTAGAAAATAACACTAACAAAGACATGTAACAATTTCTCTTCTACACACGTGGTTAACAATCAAGGATAACATGTTAGAAAAGATCACCTTCTACTAGACAAGACCAAAAAGATTGAAATAACACTCAATTGTAAAAAATTTAAGTAGGAAAAATATATTTTTCATTTATTCAAGATTCATTCAAGTACAAAATTGGCCAGGGTTTCACCATCAACCAATAGAGGTCACTAAAAAGAGCCAAAAGATTCAATATTTATAGCCTTTCAGAGAAAAGCAAGACAAAATAAGTCCAAAGGTCACTTAGACACTTTTTAATCTCATAAAATATGTTAATATTTCAAGTTAAAGAGTTATATGATGAACCATGTAATTTTAGGAGGACCAAGTGTCAATACAAGTCATGAAACTTGAGCAAAATGTCATAAAATTCTCAGTCTTGGCTCAAAAAACTATCTTCATTATTTAAACCTATTTTAATGTCCCATAACCAAATAGGAATAGGTATGATTATTTGTATAATATGGAAGGTGTTTATTTATTTATCTCTATGCATTGGTTGCATTCTTACTCACCTAGAAACTCCTAGAAGGAAGCCATCACTATCTTTAGTCTTAAAAACTCCTTTTTTAGTCACCCCTCACACTTGCCCTTAAAAATGTCTTTAGTTTTCCATTAAAATATATGGGATGTATTTAATTACACCATTTAAGACCCTCAATGTCCTTATATTCATTATTCATTCTTTCAAAAGGCTCACACTTAGAGTGTACACCCTTCTCACCCTTGTGTCCACTATGCCAGTTTTGACTGGCTAAAAGGAGAGATGTTGTTTGAAAAATTATAATTTTTCAATTATAAATAAATTACCATGAGGAGTGATAATAATTATAAATATTTCCTCCAAAATTTATTTCACCTTCTTTAACGTCCTAGAACTTACAAAATAAAAAAATGTGTCAAAAACACCCTATTTTACATGTTGTCTGTACAATTCTATATAGATAATATATATGGGAGGAATAATAAATTAGTAATATATAATTTAAAATATATTATATGGTAAAACTATTTCATTTGGATGGATCTCCAAGCTCGTTTTCTCCATCAGGTCCTGGCTAAGGGTTTAGTAGGGTTTTAGGTAGTTTTTGGTATTAGGCTTTGTTCATAACTATTTTTCATTGAACCTACCACTAAATTATAAAAAATTTATTCAAATGGACCCTTATAACACCTAAAAACTCCTCTAGTTCCCATTAAAATCCTTATAAAATATATGAGTATTTGAAAACACCTCATCGAGCTTGTTCTTGCTTTTCCTGCATGCTTATACTTTCTCTAGGATAGAATTGGTTTCCTATAGGTTAATATAAATAATAATAGATAAAAAATGTCTATATACACCTAAATAACATTCATAAATCATATAGATAGTCCACCAAGATTTATAAATGAAGATGGACCCCTAATTAGTTATAGGTCTCCTTAAGGCCTAATAGGTTTAATAGGCACCCTGCTAGATTTAGATACTAGGACTAATATATTATAGCTAGTTTAGTTATTATAAATTTTAACATCCAATTTAAGCTTAAAAATCCACTACATAACCCTCCAAACACTCGTATTCCATTTCTTCTCTCATTCACTAACTAGGCTTAGTGAAGGCTTGTTTAATTGGATTGTATGCATGGGTAATTTAGTCACCTTGAGGGGTATTAAATTGATATATTACTTATCAGAAATTATTAACCTTCCATACACCTCAAAACATGTTTCCTAATGTTCAAAAATCATTTTGTCAACTCCTTTGACCATTTTACACTCACTAGCTCACTTTGCCCAAGCCTAATTTTTATAGACTAGCTGACCTCTGAGACAAAATAGTGAGATATATCCCTTACCTCCATGAAAAATTGAATATTTTTATATTTTTAAAAATTAATAATTATCATATTTAACAAATGGTTTTTATTTATTCCATGGTTTAGGTGTCTAACTAGCTCTAAATGCCCAAAAAAGGCCTCTAAAAAGCCTATTTTCCTACATATTCTACTTCATTCCAAGATTGAATCCTCAAGGATAGATCCAATGATATTATGCATTATTATAATTTTAATAATCTATAATTCATGAAAATTTATCTTTAAATTCAACTAAACAACCCATTCCCTCTTGAATTCTCATGCTTACCTATTGAGTAAAGAGCTCCTTAATGCAATTATACAAACTGATAACTTTGGTTATGAAGAGGAGTGGGTGGTCATCTTAAAGGAGTTATGGATATTTTATAAACATATTATTTATCAATAATGAACCATATTTTTTTTATTATTTCCTTCCTTTCTCTCATTCACAACTTTAACTCTTCATTCACCTTCATGTTCAAGACTGCAACATAGTGGTTGTAGGTGAACACAAGGGTTTAAGAGACACTTTGTAGGTTTGTATAGAACTTTTAATATTATAGGAGATTATTATTCTTATTATTTATATGTATACATTTTTATTATTTCTTATTTCCTCATACCATACTCCCATTAGCACTTATTACAAACTTTTGAGCTCACTGACTAAGTGTACTACCTATCGACTGCACATCATTATCCTTTACCCCTATAGGTGCCTATTGAGCTTGACATGGAACTTATTAATGATGTTATATAACTAATTTAACTCCATATTATGTCACATAATACCTATAATTATCTTAGTCTCACTTATATTCTCTATGGAATCTCAAACTATACTTTTTTTGGACTGAGACATCTCTTACCTTAAGACCATCTTGTAGATGCTTATTAGGCTTGACTGAGAACTTGATCATGATGTTATATAACTCCTTGAGCTAAAAAAATGTATTATTGATCATAAATTTATAATTATATCCCTAATAACACCATTTATACATCAAAATCAAGGTCATTGTTGTGTGTTAAGATATTCTAACTATAAGACTTGTTGTAAGTGTTTATAGGGGTTTGGCTAGGGTGATTGTGATGAAATAAAGGCCTTATTGAGTTCAACATGAAACACACAAAATTTACATTACATTAAAATCACCTTATATGGGATAAACACCATCTAAAAGCATGCATAATTCACTATTTATTTACCTTACTTGTCTGACCCTTGTAGGTATCCATCTCCATGCTTGAAGGGTACCTATAGGTAGTCATAGATGTCAAAAATACCTTGTATTAACCTCTCTTGATTAATTTTAGTAATTTTACCTCATCTCATTAGTTGTAAACAATTATTCATAAACCATTTTATCAATGTTTCTCCTTAGGGTGACAAAAGGTTATTTACTTCTACATGCTTGTAGATATTGCTCAAGCATTTCGATATGCTTTAGGACATGTTTCAAGTCTCAAACAACATACCTTCCCTCACTATCTGACATTCATTATTGTCATGGACCTAAAATATAATAGATTCAATCAAACCCAATCATATATATTCTTTGGAACATCTTTGAAACATGTTTTAAAAAGGTTATGAAAACCCCTTAGACCTCTATTTTGGCCTTTTAGGGATAATTTCCCAAAACATAGTCCTTTATCTCTTTAAGTTTGTTTCACACCTCAACTTGTCATATTGAAAATTTATATTTATTTTCAAATCTTATTCATCATACCAAGATTTTCAAGAAGTGTCAATTTACCTCCATTTCTTCATATAATATTTTGGTACCCTACTCAGCTACTTGTAGGTGGATGTTTTGATACACCATAGTGAGCTAGATGTGGACAATGGGAAACTCCCCATGCATATGAACCTTATAAGATTTTATCTAACACCATAATACACCTTTATAATTTCTAATAAGTTAGAAAACATATCCACCTCTCCACACATTAACAAGACCTTGTAGGTGGATGTTTTGGCTACGTAGATAGTGAGGGTATGAATTATAGAAAAAAATGGTGGTGAATGGATTCAAAACAATTTAAATGCATATAAAATTTTTAAATTACAATAATTTCCATCAATAACACCTTGAAAAAAGTTCTAATAGCTCTTTTCCAATGTGAAATAACTTGCACACATCTAGGATAAAGCAAGCATATGCATCTCATGACTATTTTAAACATGGTGAATAGGCTTGGGACCACACTTTCACTTTCATTACACATTTCAATGAGATATATTAAATTATTTATTCTTTTAAAATATATGAACCATGAATAAAACTCTTGGAACAAGATAGATAAACCCATTCATGTGACTGCAACTAAAGTTAGGCATGGAGTTAACAATGGGGAATGACAAGTTTGTAAGCTACCCAAGACATGAGATGGTGGAACCAAATTATGGAAGGAAGTGGTAAAATGACCCAAATACTTATTTAAAAATATTTACCATCTATATGAGACCCTTACATGATAAAAACACTCAATAAACAAGTACTTCAACTAAAAATGCACATGGTGACACCGTATTGCATCATGGCCTAACCTGCTCATCCAAACATTATGAAGATTAAAATAATAATGAAGACCATTTTACAAGGAATTAAACATCCTTTTGATCCAACATTACTAGTTGGTTCATATATATTTGACCAAAATAGAGTAAAACCTATAGGGTGCATGAAATAACTACTAGAAAAGTATAGTCAACTTCATGAGGATGGTTCATGAATCATAGACCACAATTATTCAAAATATTTATATGTAAATGAATTTATTTGAGTGTATTATAACCTCCTAAAATAATTTAACTTGAGACATCTTTAGCTATCTGTACTAAGCAAAAACTTGAAAGTCACTTTTATATGTCAAGGAAACCAAGAAAGGTGTTGAACGGTTTTGGACTCAAAATGGCATTTACAGAGTGAAATAGATGTTGGGTTGAGTTTTAATAAGGTTAAATTTCCCTCCATGATCTTATCCCATATGTCACACTTCCCCATGAGTTGTATAAGTGCCATTTTCTCCTTTTTCAGTTGTTTTCTATAATTTTAGTTAAACAACCCAAAATATTCTAATGTAAATAACATCCTTAATAGTTATACTAACTTACTAGATGTTTTAAATTAAAATAGGAAACCTAAGCACCTTTTTAACTATGACACTTGCATTAATGACCCTTAAAATCACATAAAATGACCCAAATTGATAAATAAGCTAATGAAACTATGACTAAGGCTAGAAGTACATTAGCTAACATCAAATAACATGTAATACACATAATTAAAATAAATTATACCCACCTAAAACATATATAAGCTAATTTTTTTCCTAAGGGTGCCCCAATTTAACCTTAAAATCAAATTTGGTCAATAGTTATTATGATGATTCTTTGACATATGCCAAAAAGGTAATCAATTAGGGTTTTGTTTTGGTTATTATGCCATCATAGAAAGAATTTAACTTACTATTTGGATTATGGTGGTTTCATTCTTCATCCATGAAAGTATATGTGGGAGATACTAAAATTTAACTAGAAGTAGGAATAAGTTGAACATTGATGAATTAAAGTGAGAAAAATGGCAATTTGGCAGAATAGTAGGAGATATTTGAGGTCATGAAGGTTGTGCATGAATGGTGGGAAAATAATAAAAGATAATTAATGGAATGGAAATGGCTATAAATTATATGGGAAAGAAGAGTTTGGATCTTTGAATTAAGAAAAAATAAATCTACCATTATGCAGATCTAGATGACACCCACTACAAGTTCAAATCCGTTAAATTATTTATGAATTCTAGACATAGTTATTCTTGATATGTGTTTTTATTGATTTGGCTAGATGAGTAAAATGGTAGTTTTTTATTAAATGTTATTTTTTTTTACGTAAATAGACCTGTGTATGGAACTATGTTCCATCCCCAGGCCTATATGAATAAATTTGAGCCTATGTAAACCACTATCCAAAGGAAAAAAATAATATTTCATTGTGTGTGAGTTTATATGGACCTTTTTTAATCTTGTTTATATTTATAGTTAGTTAGGTTATTAATGTCAATTTCATGTAGTAGATGAATTAATAGTGATTCAATAAGAACATTTATAAAAGCCACCTATGTAATGTTCCTTTCATTTCAGTCTAGTGATAGATATAATTAAGGAAATATGGGTTGTATGGGTAGTTAGTAATTTTTGTTTGGATCCCTACGTGACCCAGGTTTTAATGGTTGAAATGTATAAAATATAGGTAAAAATAAAAAATAACACATGAAACTTGATTCATGGATATATATATATATATATATATATATATATATATATATATATTATGAATATATATATATACATGTATATATATATGTATATATATGCATATATATGTGTGTGTATATGTATATATACACATATATATTTATATATATGTGTGTGTATATATATACATATACATATATATATATATATGTATATGTATATATATATGTATATATATATATATATATATATGTATATATATATGCATATATGTATGTATATATATATACATACATACATACATACATGTGTGTGTGTGTGTGTGTGTGTGTGTGTGTGTGTGCGTGTGTGTGCGTGTGTGTTATACACACACACACATATATATATAGACACATATACATATACATATATGTATGTATATATATATATATTTATATATATATATATATATATACACACACACACATATGTATATATATGTGTGTATATACATACATACATACATACATATGTATATGCATAAGAAAATGGAATTTGTAAACCTATATAAAAAATTTGGTCATCTTGTATAGTTTTTTGTTGTAATTATGATTTTTGAATCATGTATATATATGAGGATATGTAATCTTAAGGTTAACACTTTGAATGTGGACCTTGATGGATATAAAATCATGTACACATCTAACCAATCTGTAATCATTTGATAAAAAATTTATACCTTGAGTCAATAACATTTAATATTTATATATGGACCTAACTGTAAATCATTTTGAGCATAGTGAGATAAAATGTGAATGATGAAATAGGTAATTAGTTTCATATATATATGAACAATTGTTTGTAAAATAAATTAAGTAATTAGCATGAGTATGCATATATGTGTGTGTGTATGAGTCAAAGACTATTTAAACCTATATGTTATTGAATTATATGATGAAACCTAGGTGAATAGATTAGATAAAATATCCCCTTTGGAACTTAATTTGTTATTATATATAGATGAATGGGCATGCATATTCATTTTTGTCAAATATTTACTTATATAAATAATTAGTCAAATGAATACCATATACTACTCAGAGATATATTTTTATACCAATTGATTATGAATAATTGTTAATAATTATGATTAAATTATGAGCTAAGCAAATACAAGTGATTAGTTTACTATAGTAAGAATGATGACATTGTTTTGTTAAAATTAGCATTTTTAAATAAGGCAAAATAATGATGATCTATGTGTATATAGTATATACATGTTTTTAGATGTTATGTTGGTTGAAAAGGTTCATTGATAATCATAATTATATTGTGGTCCTATTTTTAATTAGAATTTCTTGTACAATTAAGTATGATGTAACTAATGTGAAAGAGATGTATAATGAAGTCTATAGAGATATTTTTGTATAAATTATCTTGAAATTCATGGATCAAATATTTATAAGTCCTATCACCAGATATATATACATGTCTATGAATTAGGTTCAAGGGATATTTTGAAATGGACTTAGAATAATTTGGGTTATTATTCTAGTCTTATATACATATTTGAGTTGAATACAGTTCATTGGATAAATGATTATTACTCTTGTGATTGAGTTAGCAAAATTAATAAGATTTATGATTATTTGCATCATATGTAATGTTGGATCATAAGTATGTTAAAAACTATATTATTACACTTGAATCCTTATGTTAATATTATTAGACTATAATTAGGGACAATAAGAGATAGTTAGACAAGGGTTCTAGTGGGAAAATCATATGCCTATCCCCTAATATCATGTGATAGTCATGATTTAGTCGAAGAGATTTTTGTGTGAGTGGAATTGACTCAAATTTTTAGATATGATATCTATAATGAAAAGTTTGGTCAAATAATGTTATAGTTGAGACATTGCATTTAACATTAATTATAGTTTACATGTGTGTTTTGATATCATTTAGATATAGGATTGTATTCCATGATTTATTTTATTTTTTCATGTAATAGTGATAGCACACATACATTCTAGTTGATTTATTGATATTTTCACTAATCTTATTTTCCCCTCCATGAAGTGTAGGGCCATTCCCAGTGGGGAGGTTTGTGGGAAACTATTGGTCTATTGTTGGAGATAAAGTACTCAAACGGTGCTCTCCCTCTATCAGTTGATTCAACCATTGGGACTATACTCAAGCTACATTCATAGATCAATGAGTTATTTATAAAGTTACTTTTGTGTTGTTCTACACATTATATTTTATATTTGAATTTATACTACATTGTAATTTATTATTTTATGGATAATTAAACATAGTAGTGGTTGTGTAAATTTTAATGTATTCTAAAAATTATAATATCAATGGATGTAAGATTATTCATGGCTAAAATGGATTATTTTAGTATGTGTTTTACTTGATTCTTTCTATTTTACTTGATTAAAAGTTATTTAGCTTGTAATCTAATTAAATTATTTGAACACAAGATGGATCAAATTTTTATATAGTGGGTTAATATATAATATCATCTATTGCCTTAGATACTTATAGTAGTTAAATAATGATTACTCAGATATTAAAAATGATTTTATAAGTAATCAATGTGATTTTAAAAAAAAAAATTGTAACTATTGGTTAACCTAGTGGGGATCCCAACACTCTTCTTTAGTTGGGAAAATTACCATATTTACAAATAAGATATAGATCTAACCTCTATTAAATATAAATATATTTTTTAATACTGAGACCATAATCATGTGACCTCTCCCTATGCTCTAGCTAGCTCTGTCTCTAACTCAGTAACCCTCACTACCAAAACCCTCTGTTATTGTGTTCTTGATACAAAATTATCCATATGTGCATGTCTCTCTACGGTTGAGGCCACCTATGCTATCACCACATGTTTCCATACCATATCCTCTCCCCTTGCCAAAAATACAACTAAATAAGTAGAATAAACCTTCTCTCACCACTCTAACTCTAAATGAGTAGCTCCACTAACCTAAACTAGCTAATATGCTCTTAGAAAAATGTGATATAATATCTAACATCTAGCCATCATATTTGTATTAGGTAGGAATCCATATAGGATCTCATGATGCTTAGCATTGATCATGAATCCTTATTATGAAATATCTATCACAACATCTATAAAATCAACCCACCTCAAAATCAAATCCCAATATATATAAAAATTACAAGGTAAATCTATCAATAATCACTAGAATGTACATATATAAGATTATAAATTAAATAGACAATAATTTTTAATGTATTTTAGTACCTATCTATGGGTCTCTTTAAGACACTCTTCATATATTCCCTACCCTCAATAATAATTTCTCCATCTCAACACTAGCTTTAATGAGTTTCTACACATCTCTCTAACTACACCACTTGCACCTGATGACCAAATATTCTCACCCATTTATCAGGTCTAGGTGGGGTAACCTCTACCATAGTTGTATAAATATTAGTCCTAATGTACTCATTTTCCCTCTTATATATCTATTATCATTTTTATCTCCTCATATCCTATGGAGAATGATGAATTCTCAATACTATGACATCCACTAGTAGCTCATATCCTCACACTCCTAGTGGTTATATAAAGTGACTCACCTAAATGGGTGGGATAATTAGTGTCACTATCAAGTGTGGATGTCTAAATTGATCTATGACTTGAGAAAATGAGTGGGTCTTGAACCACCATGTGTATTTTCTTGTGACCACTTTTTATCACATCTTCTTCTATCATGGATGGCTATGTATGCCATGAATATATGGTCCCATAATATGGCATCCATATGATTATATCCCACTTTATGGTATCTAATGTCATATCTATGGGGATACATCACACACTATGATATTGATCCCATATTCTCATAAAAGGAAAGTAGTATTTAACCTTTTTTGTTAATATTTTTGGTTGTTACATGGGGAACCTATCATAAATCCAACATGTAAATATTATGATAGAAACCATCATCTATTGTCCCCTATTCAACAATCCATATAAATAATGTATGATATGTATCCATATGGAAACTCCCATGTCATATATCATGCCCTAATCTAACATGGACTGACACAAGTCTATAATAGATAGTAGAACTAGTCCATCTAACATGTGACATAGCACACATAGTCACTAAGCTAATAAATCTTTTTGAATATCTATAAATTTTGACACATGTGCACCGAAGAGTCTCATGATCATCTTGCATTGATCATACCAATCAATATTTATGTCCCACTATGCTAGTTCCTAATGATACAAAATGGGCTCAAGTGTGTCAAAAATTATGGTTACACCTTAATGAGTATCCCCAATATGGCATTTACATCTTTTAAGGTGATGGCTACCTCTACAAGGCCTAATTTTTACTATGCTACTATTTTGGAATTTTTTATTATTTTTCATTATCCTAATTATACATTCTCTATCTAATAATTGAGGCACCAGATGCTTATTATTATGTTATGATTAAAATATTGTTTTTTATTTACATTATTTTATTATATTTCTTACATTACTATTATTTTTATGTTAGTGGTAGATGGTTTCATTTGTTGATTCATTTGTTTGTTGAAACACATAATTATATGGTTTTGCTAGTAGAGCTAGTACTTATCATATGATTTGAGTAGATGTATTCTTGAATGTTAACATGGTGATATTAATTCATTAAAATTATTAAGATGTTTTGTTTTATAAAATTTTTATTTATGCATTGTATGTTGATACATGTTACTTTAAATTATTACATTTAATTGCTTAAGGTATCTTAAGGTGGAGTAATTTTATGTGTGAAATGATGTGCATATTATAATAGGTCATGCAAGGGATATGGGAGTACACAATTATTTGTGTACCATGTGTATTATATGAGTATATTCCCTTATAACACCCTTAATCAAAATATATTCCTATTTTTGTTTTGTTAACTAGTTTTGAATCCTTGGCATTTTGGGCCAACTTGACACTATTAAAACCCTTTACCCATGCATTAGGAGTTATTTTAACCTTATAATGAGTTTAAAATTTTAATAGGGAGTCAACTTGAGTTTCCACTTGCCAAAACTCAGATGGAAAAATATATAAAAGTTTTGAAGGTAGTATAATGTGGAAAAAAGACATTTTAGGTGCAATTAGGGTATTTTTAATGAAAGGTGGGACTTGGAAATTTTTGGGAGTATTAAAATATATTTTATTAAAACCTATGTCATTTATTATGACATGGGAATTAAGATTAATTTATGATCATGCGAAAGCCTTGCTTTCCCACATAGGTGTTTAAGAGAATTAAATGCATAAGTATACTTTTGGTAAAAGGGAAAAGTGCTATCTCCAAATTGGTTATTGAATTTAGCATTTTATATATAAGTGAAGGGAAAGCCTTTCTTTTAAAAAAAAATAATTTTTTTCTATTTTGGATAAAATCTTAATCTTGAGTAAGAGGAAGAGGTTTGAAGTAGAAAAGGATTTATTGTAGCAATGCATAGTGGAAGGAGGTCTTGCTTAGTATCAAGTGGAGTAACCAAGGTAGGATACCTCACTAAACCCATGAAATTATTATTTTTTATTTGATTTTAAAATCATGTGTACCTTTATTCCTTTGTAATTTCAAAGGGTTAGCATGGCTATTTGGATTTACCCTTTGTATTTTTTTCCATGGTTGGGCCTTTTGCCACAATATTTTTTCAGGCTTTAAAGGAAATGGAGATGAAAAATTCCCTCCTTTTATTAATTTTATTTTTATTTAATTAAAGTGGTATTGTTAAGTTTCCCAAATGGACTTAATTTTTGGGTATGTATTATGCCATCTTTGGTAGGGTTTGGGCATAGGATTAAGTTTTGAAAGTCCTCCTAAGCAGGAAAACCAACATCTTCAAAAGTCCTCCCATGGAAATGGAATAATGGTTTGGGTAATTATAATCATCCCAAAGTCCTCCTTATCCTAACCCATTGAGTGTATACTATCAATTACTCTTCACATGGGTGATACTTGACTCTTTATAAATATTGAGATATTTTTTTGTTACCTTGTACTTAAAATAGTTTTTATTTGGGTGTTTCTTAAAATGACCTCATGTGTTTATTAATTGGGTGGTAGTATAAGCCCCTTTCTTATATGTAATAATATCATAATCCATCTATATATTCTTTCCATTTTACCTTACCCATAATTTGTATAAACATAATATTTTCCAATTTTATCAAATATTGATGCTTTATATCTTGCAGGAACCCATCAAGACTTAGTTTCTCTAAGTGCATGCCCTAAGGGGTGCACTATAAAAGAGGTGGTTAGAAATTTGGTGATTATTCAGATTGTTGTCCCTTATTTCCACATTATTACCAATCTAACCAGCTCTCAAAACCATTCCCTAAGCTACTTATCCTCCCTTGAGTATTCCTCTAGTCTTTTCCTCTTTCTATTCTTCCTTTTCTTGTCTTAAACTCCTTTTGGTCATTCATATATACTAGGTTGATTGGGTCAACCTAGTAGATTTTAGGGGTATTCTTTACTTTCTTATCTTGTTATCCCTTTGGCTGACCTAGCTTAGACCTAGTAAAGTGTCCCCAAAAACACATTGGGTCAACTAGGTTGACCCTATAAAGTCAACATTTTTTGAAGGATTTAAGGTAAGATCCACCTATATATAAAAAATCACTTTGGTCATTATTAATATGTGCAATTAAGATTTATTATTCACTCATACTTCTTCACAATATTCTCTTCCACCATTCTACTTGAGGAGACTTAGCTTAGGATTCTTGTTTAGGGAATCTAGTCTTGTGGATAAGTCTTGTATGATTTGGCCTTTCTTAGTGATCCTTAAAAACAACAACAACATTTTGTGAATCCCCTTTGGCCAAGGGAGATATTGAGTCTCAACAGGTTCACATTCAGGTAAGTATATTCTAACTTTATTCTCCTCTCTTTTAGTAGATATAAGTAGCATAAGTGTTGGCTTAAATGATAATATCTTTCATATTTAATGTATTAGGGTGATAATCATAATTAATTTAATTGAAGTTACCTATACATGTTTTATTTATTATTTCTAACCCACACTTTGTGCCACAAGCTTTTGTGTCCACTAGATTAGATTTTACTTTCTTGTTATTAGAATAAGTGAATGCTTTAAACATTAGGACTCCATTAGGGTTGTTGTGTGATTATGTTAGACTATATGCTTTGGAACCCTTCCTAGCATAATTCACTGTGACATGTGATCTCCTAATCAGGTCTAGTGGATCCCTATATTGGTCATGCTCCCGTTTAACAAGTATATCCCCAATCAAAAGTGTAGGTATGCTCTATCTTCTTTGAGCCAAGATTGATTTATAGACATGATGCATTTTTATTGCATACATTCTGGTGAACCCAACATGAAACTAACCCTTGTAGGACTATTTCACTTTTTCACTCTTTTAGTCATTCATTGTTATCATATATTTTGGCATACTAGATTGATTCTATCAACCCATCTATTTTTATCTATGCATAGGTTTTTAGGAATAGGCAACTAAATCGACCAAATTGACCCAATATAGGTTTATATCCTTTTAAAAACCCATTTAAGCCTACTAAGTAGACTTAGTTGACACCTTATAGTTATAACACTTTTTCAACATGTTCTTTTCTAGCTTGATCAATTCTATCAACCAAGTTTATAGATTTCTCAAGCATACTTCAATGTTATTCATAAAACATCTTCATTCATTTCATCTCTAATCCACCAAGGTTCCTTTATACATATCTATTTATTTATTTTCTATCTTTATTTTCACATTTTGTATTCTTCAAAATTTCTCAAGCATAGTCAACTAGATCGACACTACCAACCCAATTCTGTGTTTTGTGTGCTATCTAAAATAACTGGATTGACACTATTGACCTAGTTCATTTTCAAACTTTTCTTCCATAGTATAATTTTGACCCTATTGACCTTGATATATATTTTTTACATATAGTGTCAACACTATACCTTGTTTCAAATTGTAATTAACCTCATATCTGCTAGTAATTAATTCACACTTTTTTCATGTTGCTTACATGTTTAGAATAGTTCACATAGTCTAATTAGGGGATTTTTAATTAATAAATTAGTTTCACTATTTATATTTTATGCACACATGGCCAAATAATAAAACATAAAAAAAAATTTAACATTTTGTCTACCTTAGGCAAACCTACTTGGATTTCATCACCAAGGGGGAAGCCAACTTGATGCTCTATTTAAGTATAAATCATGATTAATGGTATATTCTAGATAAGCACTTGATACCCTTATCATTGTAGTGTATTAATTGAGGGGGTAGGCCACAATACCAATCTTGTATCATTACCACTAAAGTCCCTTTCAACCCAAACTACCTAAAACCATCCTTAGATTGATATCTAGTACCTTGATTATATCCAAATTATAATCATATTTAAAATTATTTATTAATAATCTAATTAACATTTGGGTTGACCAATTAGTTAGCTTTGCTTTTCAAGTTGTTTTCTTTCTCTTTATTCAATTTTATATGCAAAAACTTGCATTAACAAGTGCTAGTGAAAGGTTTTGTTTTGTGTGACTCAATTGGATTCGCTAATGTTGATCCAATTGATTATTTGTTTCCTTTTAGCTCTTACTTTCCTAGAGTATCTAAAAAAATTATCTTATTTCAACTCATAATTTTTTATCATCTTTCTCTTTCTCCCTTTTTGCTATAATAAATCAACCCAATCAACCTTGTATCTTTTTTAGCCCCTATTCACTATACTCAATCAACCTAATTTACCTTGTATAGTTTATAACTCCTTTTTCATCTTTTTACTACCTCTGTTCACTATACTAGATAAACCTAGTCAACCTCATCTAGTTTATAGGCCTTGTTTTCTATATTGGATCAACCCAGTCAACCCTATACTATCTTATTTCCTTGTTTGTCAATCTAATTCCTTATCCTTTCAATTTTAAATTTTATTCATCTCTCTTTTGTTAGAATGAAATTTCCTATCATAATCTTCTTGGATATCTTGAATCCATTTAGATATTATATGGGATGTTCATTTCTTCCTCTCTTTTCCTCCCAAGATCACCATTACTCTTAGGGCATATCTTTTCATCCTTCATCCATGAACTATAACATGGTGTAAACAACACCTCAAGATGAATTTTATGGATCTAATCCTTTCTATACCTACCAAAAAACTTCTCAAAAACTTCAAACTAATGTGGGAGTGATTGATACAAGTTTACTTAACAGTCCCACTAGTAATTCTTGTTCTAGAAATCCTCCCCCTAATACCAATATGGGGAGTGTTCTTACAAACACAAACCCACCTCTTGATATAACCAAAATTTTATCCCAAGTCATTAAACAAATAAACATTATGAAAAATTATAATAATAACCAAATGATGCAAATTCAACAACATCTAATCAATGTGGCTAATCAAACTCTAACTATTCATCCTCAAGCTAATCCTAATTATATTGTTCAACCTTTTAGGGATGCCTCAGGTAATGTTATTACTCAACCCATAATGAATAACAAGATGCTTCAAACCATTAAAAATGATTATTTATCTCCCTTAATTTTTTTCATTGATATTGGTAACATATCTCCAACTATCAAAAATGATGGGACTAAAGACCTTGCCTCATTTATTAGAGCCTTTGGCAACCTTTACAAAGAGTGGATCCCAACTAATACATTAGCCACTACTGAACTCTTAGTAAAAAATTTACTGGTGATGTATTAGAATTGTATAATCAACTTCCCCAACATTTTATTTGGCAACTTGAATATTTCATTAATCCTTTGGTTAAAAAGTTTAAACACAATGATCTTCTTGAAGATTGTCTTAGCCATTTCATCAATGCTAAGTAATCTCTCACTGAATTAGCTCATGACTTTATCAAAATATGAAAATATTTAGATCATAAAGCTGATCATAACATGAATGATGATAATCTATTTAAACTCTTTATCATGGCTCTAAATCCTACTCTCCAATATAAGGTTCAAAACTTTGCTCCTTAAACACTTAATGAAGCTCTTGATCAATCTAAGTGTCAAGACTTTCTTATGAAGCAATGAGAACCTAATCCTAAAATTATTATAAGATCTTTCTAATCATCTAATGTTATCACTATTAATAATCTTCAAACCAAACAATGGGTTGCCAAAATTGATATTCCTTCACCTTCTCATACACCTCTTTTGGTTTAACAAATGAACAATTTTTATTACCCTTAAAACCTTTCATCTATCCCAATGCTCTTCCTAAGTGGTATGACCCTAATATCTTTTGATGGTTCTATGCTAACATTGGGCATTCTCATGAATCTTATAGAGGGCTTAATAAATTTGTTGTTTCCGATATGCTTGGTGATTTACTCAATAATGAAGCTATGATCAAACTTTGTCATCAAGAATAAACTACTGCTTCCAAAAAATGACAAACTTCAAATATTCTACCTCTAATAACCATAAAATTTATTCTAATAATCAAGAAAATATGAAGGATGTTTGTGCCATTGATGTCAATTACCATTAATATTATAACAACTCTCAATTTGTCAACACTACTAAAGTCAATTATCATCATAACCTGGCTCACAAAGAACCTATTACCAAGCTTAAAAATCCATCTTTAAAATAATAACTTCTTAAAAATACTACCACCTCTAATATTTATTTGAAAGCACTTGAGGAATAACTCCCTCCTTCCAATCCTCCAACCATATCTATACCTTCCAAAAATACTTTACCTTATAAAAATCATACCTTTTTTTCTAAATCTCATTGGAATTTTCTTGAAGAACTCAAATCTATGCCTTGTAAAATCCCTTGTATGGAGTTGGTTTGCACTTCATCCTATCATCATAAATTACATATACAACTTCAAGAAAGTGAAGATCAATCCTCCATCGATGAATAACCACCTTCTATTGATTCTAAACCTAATAATGTCAATAACATTGAAACCTCATGTCCTTCTTCTATGCCTTTTATTGAATTTCTTTAAGAGGACATGATTAACGAAGAAATTCATTTTCATGTTGATGATCTACCACTCTTTATTAAAATAGCCATTAAAACCACTCTTATGTGAAAATTCTTAGTTGATGAAGGATATACTATTAATTTTTCATCTTTTTGGCTTATATAATAACTTGGTTATAACAAATATTATCTTAAGAAAAGAATCTCTCTTTCCATACTAATCAAAATACACTCGGTTGTATTTGGCTTCCATTAAGCATAGGATCTAAGACCATTCTAACCAAACTTATTGTCCTTGATCTCCCTTTATTTACAATATTCTTTTTGGTCATCCATGGACTCATCTAATGAGGTCCATCACTTCTTTTGGTATTCAATGTATTAAATTCTTCTATAATGGAAAATAATACAAGCATGAAGTTGATCCCAATCCATGGAGTATCCAATTTCCTAATCCTAAACCTCAATATCATATTCCTACAAATCCTAAGATTAAAAATTCTTCTTTACCTGAGTTTATCAACATGATTCTTGATCTACAAATTACTCTTATGGATTTTGATGATGATGAACCCCATGAATTAAAACACACTTAAAATACTACCAAGTTGCTTCCATAAATTTTGTAATGGGTTCCTCCCTCTCTATTAACAAGAGACTATATTATTCCTCTTATTGATGAGATTACCAACCTTCACCTTCAGGCAATGGTCATGAGCCTTCTTTACTATAATATGCCTTCAATTTCAATGATTTTTGAGAGTGGATAACTTATTTTAAGATCCTCTCATCATGTCTCCTCATACATTCAACAATATTGGGATTTCACTCTCTGAAACTCCCCCTCATTCTCACGATTTTATGATTTATCCAACATATGATGACAACTATATCATGGCCCAAGATAAATATAGATATTTGGATGTCTATCATTACCAAAAAACTTTATTCCAAATCCATGCTTTTAATCAAGATGTGCATACCATTTTTGTGGATCGTACCTTAGATTTTGAGGGTCATGTGCCTCCTATAAATCCTCTTCTTATTGATACTCCTTGGGTGGTAGAACAAATTATGCTTTCTAAATCTATATAAGTTCCTACACCTTTGAATCTAATCATTAAATCCAATCCTTTTTACATCATTAAATCCACTGATATACCAATATCTTCTACTCTATCTACTTTTACTCCTAAAATTACACTTGATGCCAAGGCAGCTAATGTCCATCAAATTCATTCTAAGTATGATAGCCATGGAAATAAAATTCTTGATCATGAAGTAGATATATCATATTATATTCCTCTTCCTACCTTGCCTAGTGATGAATTTATCCTTGAGTTACTTCATGCTCAAGAACCTAAACTTCCTTAGCATCATCATAAAATTGGAAACTTTAAAACTAAAACTCCTTGCTTTAATAATTTCATTACTAGTATTGATCCTAAAATAAATCCAATTTAAACCATACCCAATTCACCATACCAAATTTAAGATGTAAATTTAATGTTTATTAAAGAAACCACTTACATTGAATATGGTACCCCATTTTGTCATTGAACGATTATAGTCTCTTAAGAGATTTCACCTACTGAACATGACAATTTTAGCTTATTCTTTGACAAACATCATGAGGATTTCACTTGGTCTTATGAGGACATGCCTAGAATTAACCCTAACATTGTGATGTATAATATCATTACTTATCCTTATACAAAACACGTGCATCAAAATCAAATAAAATTTCCACCTAGAGTTTCAAGTCTATGTCATAAGGAAATCATCAAACTACTCAATGCTAAATTTATTAAACCAATGGATTATTCTGAATGGGTGTCCAACATTATTCCCATTTAGAATAAATTCACTATGTTTATTCACATTTGTATTGATTTCCACAACTTTCTTATCCTAAAGACAATTTTCCCTTTCCTTCAATAGATGACATCATTGATTCCACGGCTAGTTATGAAATGTTCTATTATGGATGGTTTTTCAAGATACAATCATATTCATATTGCTCTCGAAGACCAACATAAGACTACTTTCACCATGAAATGGGGCATCTATTGTTATGTCAAAATTCCCTTCAATCTCAAGAATGTCAGAGCCACCTACCAATGCATAATGACTCACATCTTTCATGATCTCATTCAAAAAATTGTTAAAACTTATGTGGATGATCTTATTTATAAATCCAAACATTATAAGAATAATATTTTTGATATTTATATCTTCTTTAATTATCTCCTTAAGTATAAACTTAGACTTGATCCTTACAAATGTGTCTTTGGAGTCACATCTAGAAAATTGTTAGGATTTTTAGTCTCTCTTTGTGACATTGGCATTTATCCTAACAAAATTAGTGCTATCATCAACATTCCTATTCCTCATTCCATTCATGGCATTCATACTTATTTAGGTAATCTTGTGGTAATTATATTCTTCATCCCCAAAATGGAATATCAAATTCACTCCATCAATTCCCTTCTCAAGAAAATTAATATTTTAGAATGGATGGATCCATCTCAAAAAGCCTTTGATAACATGAAAGAGTCATTGCTTCATCCACCTACACTTTGTCTTCCTTCAAAATATAAACCTTTGAATCTATATACTTCTTCCACACCTATTTTAGTTGGGGCAATGCTTGCCCAACAAGATGATACAGGAAGAGAGTATGCTATCTACTACATTAGCCGAGGCCTCATTGACTATTAAACATGTTATACCAAAAATTGATCATGATTTCCTCACTATATATTTTTTGAATGAAAATAGTCATCATCATAATCTTTACCAAACTACTAATGTCATTATTCATTCTGATCCCCTTCATCATTTATTCTCTAAAGCCTTTATTCTTGGAGATATAATTGGAAAATGGATGTTCCTCCTTATGGAATTTTATCTTTGCATCATCACTCAAAAAGATGTTAAAGGGCAAGTCATAGCCGACTAACTTGCTAAGGATCTCATTCTAGCCACTTTTTCCCTTCAAGATGAACTTTCAGATGATAATATCCCTTACATTAAAGGTCTTAATCAAGTTATCTCTCTTAAAGGTTACTTTCATATCTTTACCACTAATCTTGAAGCTCATAATATTGAATAATCTTCTACTCCCTCCAGTACTACCAAACCAAAGGTAACTATTGAAGAGATTCTTGAAATCAATGTTGAGTTGCATGACGATACTTGGACCCTTCACTTTGATGGTGATAAATTCCTTCAAGGAGCTGGGGAAGGTTTCATTCTCACAATTCCTCTCAATAAAATCATTCCTTTACCTTTTCATTTTACCTTTGATGTCACCAATAATATGGATAAGTATGAATCTCTTATCTTAGGCATGAGAGCTACCTTTGATTTAAACATTCAATATCTTCATACTTTAGGTGACTCTCAACTTATTTATCATCAATTTAGTGGTTATTATAAATGTTAAAGTGAAAACCTTATTACCTATCATCAAATTGTAACCACTCTTGCTAAGGATTTTATCTCTTTCACTATTGAGCCTATTCTTAGAGATCAATATTCTATTGTTGATTCTCTTACCTCTTTAGCTTCTCTATTTCATCCACATTAAGTTATTTTTTATCCTTCTTTTCTTATACAAATAAGAAAATTTCCATCTTAAACTCAACCATAAAATTCACTCATTTGCTATATTGAGGCTATTACCTTTAGACAAAGCCCTTGGTACAAATACATCATTCAATTCTTAGAACACCACACTTATCCTCCTAATTTAGACTCTTGTGAAAAGACACATATAAAAAAAAATTAAAATATGTATTCATCACAACATACTTTATTATCACAACATTGAAGGTACCTTGCTTCATTTTCTTATGAAAGATGAGGCTCCTCCTCTTTTTGAATAAGAACATGGGGGCGTTTGTGGTGGTCACTATAGCAGACATGCTACAACATGTAAATGTCTATGTATGGGTTACTTTTGGCCTACCCTTGAAAAGGATGCAATTGAATATTCTAAAAAGTGTACTCCTTGTCAGATTTATGATGATCTTATCCATTCACCTCTTGTTAAACTTTAGAATATTGAGTATCTATGGCTATTTTCCACATGAGGATTCAATTTCATTGGTAAACTTCCTCATTCCCAAGATGGTCATGTGTTTATCATCACCACTACCAAATATTTTACAAAGTGGGTATGATCCATGACCCTCATTAATGCCATCAGTCCTAGCATTTCCAAATATATTCTTAACCAAATTATTTTCTACTTTGACATTCCCCATACCATCATTTTTGACAATGGTGGTAATTTAAAAAATAAACATGTTAAACAACATTGCAACAAATTCAAGATCAATCACAAGTTTTCCATGCTTTATCATCTGTAATGCAATGTTCAAGCTAAGGCCACCAATTACATTATCAAATAAATTATCCAAAATATAATTCATGAAACCCATATGGACTAGCATATTCATCTTTAGCCTACACTTTAGCCCTATTAGAATAGCATATGCACTACCACTAGGGCAACTCCAATTTCTCTAGTCTATGGTTCTAAGTCTATTCTTCCTTTAGAATTTGAGCTTCCCTCTCTTCGTATATCTCTTCATGGAATTATTACTAATGAATAATTACATGAAGCTCACCTTCATTCCTTTTATCTTCTTGATGAACATCATCTTTCTACATTACAACATATCTACCAATACAAGGCTCGCATTCCCAAACAACATAACAAACATGTTAAAATCTGCACTTTTAATGTTGGTGATCTTGTCCTTAAATTAGATTACACCCATGATAAATAAGGTAAATATGCCAAAAAATGGTGGGGCCCATATTTAGTTAAATAAATTCTTGGTCCAAGCATTTACCATCTTCAAACCAATGAAGGCCATGTTTTCAAAGATCCCACCAATGCTCAATTCCTTAAAAAGTAATTTGCCTAAACATTTACTTCTTGTCATGATTTCTTTCTATATCTATTTAATAGTTTTTGTAGGTTACTTAAGCATGGGTCTCTCTCTTTTCAATATTTTCCTTCATTTCATAAACTTTTACTCCTCCCTTTTGGTCTTTCTAGTTTCTTTATGTACAATAGTATTCTTTATCTCCTTGCATTTTCTATTATTTTTTGCACCCGTTGGGTTTATCTTTTGTGAGTTTATTTTTAAGACCATGGATAGGACTTTACATTCCTCAAAAAACCACCATATTTTTATCTATTTTTATCTTTAATTGTTGCTACTTGCCAATGCTATTTTGGCATCCTTTGGGTATTTATTTTGTGAGTTACTTTGTAAGACAATGGATAGGACTTGACATCCCTCACAAAATACCACCATTTCTTTTCTTACCTCACTTTGTTTTTTATCTTGTTTATAGACACCCTCATGGGTTTCTATTTTATGAGTTTCTTTTTAAGATCATGGATAAGACCCAGCCATCATCATAAATTACCACCTTTTCATGCTCTTGATCCTTGTTCTCTAACTTTAGATTTTTTTTCTTTGGCTAGATGTAATTTGCACAAACAATCTATGTTAGCATGTTTTCATTCATTTTATTATTTTTTATGATAAATAAACACACTTTACTATCATTGTATCCATTTTTTACCTTTGTCACATTTTTTTGTAATTTTAAGTAATTTAAATTGTTCCATGTGTCACTCCTCCTGATTTCCCCTTCCTTTCTTCTCCACATTAGATAAAACAAGGTCAAATTCAAGATATCACTTTTATTTCACCAAGATTTATGAGACTCTTAGAAACAATGCTATTTTAAGTTCTCTCTCTTAGAAACCTTGTCTTAAGTACTTAAATAAAAGTCATTTTTAGTACCCATGTTTAGTTTTCCAAATCTGTATGGAGGAGGAATAGAAAAATCCATCAAGAAAGTTAAAATCCAAATCATTTTGAAAAAAAAGTTAATGACATCTAAAAGGCAACATAGAAATCTTAAAAGTCAAATTCACACTAAAATACATGATTAAAATCACATCTCATATCTTTAATCTAAGCTCAAACTCCATAATTATCCTCACATAGATCTGAGGTCCTTTGGGGTGTAGTAAGCTAGTAAATTGGAATAGGGGATTTCAAAAATCTCTATAGTGCTACCTAATTTCTCATGTAAGTACCCAATATTCATAATAGATCAATGGCTCTATAAAGGGTCCTAAAGAATGGGGAACACATCATGGGGAGATAGGTCCATTTTACTTTTCATGCATTTAGCCTTCATGGGATGATATATATACTCCATTTATTGACCTAAGACTTGTGTTGTTAAGATAAGTTCTTCCTTGTCCTTAAGGTTAAAAGTCCTCTTGTTTTGACAAACCTAATTTGAGTCTCTTAACTTAGATAAAGAGTTTCTCTACCTTGATTTTTCCTTCATTCTCCACTCCACCCATTTCATTTTCCCCCATTGATAGAAATTTTTTGATTCCAAATCTATTTTTCCTTCTTATTTAATTGATTCTTCTTCACCTCTTAAAAACATTCTAGAATTACTTTGTTTTAGTTTTATCTATCCTTATAGTGAAACAACATGTTTGAGTAACTATGGATTTATTATTTATTTACACCATAGTTTTACATTTATATACTTACTTTACATTCTTTTTCCCATTTATCATTATTTTGTTGTCCTATTTTTATGGACACTTGAGTTCATACCCTTTTTCCATTGTTGAGTGTGGTTGGCTTGTTACTTCTCACTTGACAATGTTTTTTTCCCTTTTATGCATCCTTTTCCCATTGATGATTGAGATGTGGATTGTTACTGCTCACTCATTGATGTTGTATTACCATTTTGATTAATATTTTACCCATTTATTTGTTTTTTATTTACCATCTTACTTGACATGTAACCTTGGTTTGATTTGATGACTTTTCCTTTCTTACTTGAGGATAGCTTGTTTGATTTTTTTAGTCTCTAGTAGCCTTGGATTTTTGGTTACCCAATTCTTGTTATTTTGACTTGGTCATTTGGTCTAACATAACACCTATCACCATAGCTTGCCAAATTTCCCAAGTATGTCCTATCCTCATAGCACTACCTATCTTGTCTTTTCTTACATTTATTTACTTTTACTCTTTCATTTTGCATTCTTGGGTTTGTTGAAAGTAGTCTTTATACCATCCATAATGAAAACTAAAAACATATCAGATAACCATCCCATGATAAAGGTAAGTCAAGGTATGCATTGCATTTACTTTTCAATTATTTACTTTTTATATTAGTTTCCCTTTTAGTCATTTACTTTCAATTATTTTATGCTTTTAAAATACAACTTGTTTTTAGCATCAGCCTTATGTGTTACTATGTTCTTTCTCAAACACCATCACCTATTACACTTTAGTGATACATGATGATATTCAAGTGGGGCATATGAATACACATAATATTTTAAAATTTTATCAAATATCGATGTTTTACATCTTTTAGGAACCCATTAAGACTCAATCTCTCTAAGTGCATGCCTTAAGAAATGCACTATGAAAGGGGTGGGTAGACCTTTGGTGCTTTGGAATATTTTTGTCCCTTATTTCCACATTATTACCAATCTAACCAGCTACCAAAATCATTCCCTAAGCTACTTATCTTCCCTTGAGTATTCCTCTTGTATTTTCCTCTTTTCATTTATTCTTTTCTTATCTTAAAATTATTTTAGTTAGTCAGTTGTACTAGGTCAACCCAGTATAGTTTAGGGGTATTCTTTACTTTCCTATCTTATTAGACCTTTGAACAACCTAAGTCAAACCTAGTAAATTGTCCTTGAAAACATAATGGGTTAACCAGGTTGACCCTATACAATCAATTTTCCTAGAAGGATTTATGGTAAGATCTACCTATATATACAAGATCATTTTGATCATTATTTATATGTGTTATCAAGAGTTATTATTCACTTTTACTTCTTCGCAATCTACTCTTCCACCATTATACTTGAGGAGACTTAGCTTAGTTTTCTTATTTAGACAATCTAGTCTTGTGGATAAGTCTTAAATGATTTAGCCTTTATTAATGATCCTTACAAACCACAACAACCTCTTGTGAAGCCCCTTTGTCCAAGGGAGAGATTGAGTCTCAACAGGTTCACATTTAGGTAAGTATATTCTAACTTTATTCTCATCTCTTTTAGTAGATATAAGCAGCATAATTGTTGGCTCAAATAATACTA
This sequence comes from Torreya grandis, assembly GCA_037957365.1. Taxonomy (NCBI): domain Eukaryota; kingdom Viridiplantae; phylum Streptophyta; class Pinopsida; order Cupressales; family Taxaceae; genus Torreya; species Torreya grandis. Next base: position 796,258 of record JARHVA010001675.1, read on the forward strand.
TCTTTCATATTCTATGTATTAAGGTGTTACTCATACTTAATTTAATTGAATTTCCCTATACATGTTTGTTTTATTATTTTTGACCCCCACTTTGTGCCACAAGCTTTGGTGTGTACTAGATTAGATTTTACTTTCTTTTTATTAAAATAAGTTAATGCTTTAAACCTTAGGACTCCATTAGGGTTATTGCATGATTATATTAGATTGTAGGCTTTAAAAACCTTCCTAACATGATGTGTTGTGACATATGATCCCATAATCAAGTCTATTAAATCCCCTTAGTGGTCATGTTCCTATTTAACAAGTGTATCCCCAATCAGAAGTGTAGTTATTCTCTATCTTCTCTGAGCCAAGATTGGTTTATAGACATGATGCATTTCTGATTGCATATACAATTTACCTTACCTAAAACTTGTTGGTAATACCTATGCTTATATATGGGGGCCCTTTACTCAAGGGGTGCCTAGGGTAGTCACTTAATGATTCTATAAATATATGGGAGGTGTGATAAATATAATTTTAGAACCTATGAAAACTAGGAAATCAAATGAACAATGAACTTCCTATTTTAAGACTAAACTAGAACCTCAGTTAAAGTTATTCAATAAAAAGAAATAAATCAAACAATAATTAAAAATTAACCATATTAGAAATAATATGAATTACCCTCTCTATTTATTAACTTTGATTTACTCTTACAATATGATATTTGGATGCTCAATTCATTCTCCAAGCAAACATAATTTTAGTAGCATATGGATGTAATAAATTGATTTAATTATGGATGCACAAGATGATTTCAATATCACTTTGATAGCTTGATGATGGATATTGAAATAGATGATGAAAACTCAGTGTATATGTTTTTGGGTGAAAGGATGAACTATTGGGATAAATCTAGATTTATTTGATAATGTTAATATTGAACAGTCATATTTGTGTCATCATCCATGTGGAAGAGACCAATTCCTCATGTGTTTGAGATAAAATGGAAAATTTATTTGGTAGTTTAAAATGTCTTATGAAAGAGTCAATACAGTTGGATGACTCACCAAATTATTTAAAATGTTTAATGATGACTCAAAATTTGGTTGAGGAAGTTAAGGAAGTGGTTAGATGACTCAACACTTAGTTGAGAGAAGTATGGAAGATATTGGTGACTTGAAACTTACAAATTTTAATTAATTTTATATAATTATGTGTATGATTAATTAATTAATATGTATTAATTAATTATTTGAAAAAGAGAGGGAGATTATATTAGTGGACCTTAAGATAAAATTATAACTTGGGGTGGTAATTAAGTTAGTGTGTCAATATTAATCAAATTTAATTATGACATTAAATGTGGTGGAATTTATGTGTCTACATTTTCCCCTCTTTGAAATGGTGTTGTGACTAGATGAATAAATGCCTTTTCAAAGAATAAATAAAAAGAAAATTGAAACATATCTAGAAAATATTCCCTAGTTAATTATGTATGACTATGAATGATGCCCCATAAAGTGGTCATATGGGGAAAATAGATGTGGATGAACACTCAAAATAAATTATGTAGTCGATACAGTAGTAAATGGGAGTATGATTATCAATAAAATGCTTACAATAGTTATACGTATATGTAAAATAACTTTCCCCAAGAAGATAGCTTTTGGGGAGTTAATTAGAGAAAATGATATGTTTAGATATAAGTTGCATGCTTGGATTTTACACCATGAATATTATTACTTGGAAGTGGATTTAGGAATGATATATCTCATTGGTAAACTATGGTAAGGGATAAATATATTTTCCAAGGATTTTTAGATAAAATATATGAAATTGATTTACAAGTAAATTTAAAGATATTTTATAATCCGATTAATTCATGAGATGTCTTGATGTAAAAATGAAGTAGTTATGTGAAAAAATAAGTGAAATACCATGTGGGTGGTTTAAAAATGTGAGTTGGATTGGTGAATATATATGGGTTAGGGTAAATTTGATTTTCATTGTGTGAAATTTCATTTGGTTGATTTTCTAGCTTTTGTTGCTTTATGCTCTACAGTGCAAGAGAGTGGAGAGGAAAATGGAGTGTATTCTAGTAGATAGGCATAAAAAAAAGTGAATATAAGTGTAAAAATGCCTAATAATAGTATGGATATAGTAAGTGACACTTTTGAATTCTTATTTTATCATTTATATGTCACAAATTCTAGGCTAAATTAGGTCAAATAAAATTGTCAATTTCTAAACGGTGGTTTTGAAGTCAATTTTGGTAGGTTTGTTAGAAAAATGGTGGTTTCATGATATAGTTTAATGGTTTTTTTAGTTTAGTGGATTTTTTAAAAGTAATAGTGGATTCATTTAAACCTATAGTGAGTTAATTATATCATATAGTGAATTCATTATAGCATAAAATTTGTCCAAGGGTGCATTGAATTTGTTAAAGGTTTAATTAATTTAATGTTGTGAGCATATTAGATAGAGATGTCTTCTTTAATGGATTATGAGGTAAATAATGATTATGATAAATATATTTCTAATGTGAAAAATGATAAAATTTTGCATTTTGGATGTGTTCAATAGATATGAACTATACTTATTATGTAGGAGAGGAATTCAAGTGTGTTAAAACTAATGTAGAGATTCATAAATTATGAGGTAGGTATATTAGAGGTCGTGGGGTTATCTTACATTCTAAATATTATAATATTTGTGTTGATATTGCACTATTAATAACTTTAGCAGATCACTAGAATCAAATACTAGCATATTGTAATTACTGATAGGGGATATGATCTTCACACTTGAGGATATGTGGAGGATGATTCAAAATCTAATATGGGGTTTTAAGGTATATTGGATAGATACTACACATGTAGTATCATTATCGAGGGTGTTTGGATAGGAATTTGTCCTAATGATATATATAGGATAGATTTGGATGTATGAATGTCTTTAGAGGAGGTAAATATAATTAAATTGGTAAAAATGGCTCTTGTTAGTGGCATGTTGATACTATAAAAGAGTGAGAGGTTATTTCCTAATACATTATAAGATGTTATTGGTGATATGTTAGAGAGTAAGACAAGGTTCACATGGGTACCATGTGTACTAACTCACTTTTATAGATACCTACATATAGTTGTGTAATATGTAAGAGATATCATAGGCCTATCTACACTTCTTCAAGTGTGGGTGTGGGAGCATATTGTACTTAAGAGTCTAGTTGGATAGTTGAGAGTGAGCAGATAGATATCTATTTTCTTATAGATGAAACATTATGATTGGTGTAAGGAGGCATCACTTGGCATATGTAACATTTTATAGGAGGGTACTGGATAAGTTTAGGCCTACATATATTATATGATACCTTATAAGGATGAAAATCCATAGTGGGATAAGATGAATTACATATGGACTACATACTAACACTTTATTATATTATTGGCAAACATGATTAAATTATATAGTGCTACATGCTAGATAGCATTTTGAGACCATTTAGTAAATGGCAAGATGTAATGGTAGGGCCTAATTTGTTTTAGTAGGTAATATGAGATAGACCCTAGTGGGGACTAGGTCTAGACCTAAATATGGTATAATATAGTTAGGTACATATACAAATTATATGATATCAATTGAGGATAGATGTAGTAGATGTAGGGATTATGAATGCATATACTAAATAGTGGGAGTAACTATAGCTAATGATATTAAAAATTCCTCATTAGAGGCCAAGGACATAGAGGAAGAGGTTACATAGTGCCTTCATGGTATTACCATGAAGAAGTAAACAACATAGGGTATATGTGTAAGTAGTTGCTCCAATGGATGGAGGATAGGCTGGTGGTGAGGATCTTCACATTGAAGAGGTATTGGTTGAGGAGGTTTAGGGGGATATATTAGGAGGTGATACACCTATTATTATGATCAATAATGATAAAGAGGAATGTGTGGAGGACATGGTGATACATGTATCACCATAGATTCATATTGGTGGAGATGATGATGTCAATCCATCAAGGTCAACATGATCAATGGAGGATGAGGACTTTATTAAGAGGTTATTATTAGCACTCTAAGATGTACCCTTTGAAGGAGGTTATTTAGGCATACCTTCAAGGATATAATAATATGGAAATAGCTCCCCTAGTATATATATTTAGGCTCAAGATCACTAATGCCTAATATTTTTGGGGTGAAAATGGATAGATATTTCATAAAAGAAACCTAATATAAGGGATGGTGATATACCAATATTGCTTATCCACTCAAATTGGACTCTTAATAACACTAATGAATTAATAATGAATTAAATCACTATCCCCAAGGATCATATGCAAAAATATTTCACATGGAGGTTGTAATAGGTATCTATAGTATGAAGTTCATGATAAGGATGTCTGTTATGGTGCACTTACTATTCATATCACACTTCAAACTCAATCACCAACACTCTTGCACACCATGTAACCTATATAGCACACCTACTAACATCTAAGTGAGACAAGTAGCTATAATGAGAGTAAAATATATCACATATGCATATAAACAAGGATAAACACATTATATGTCAATCATGGACAATTTGTAATAGTCTATTAATAGTCCATGAGATTTATCAAGTACAAAACTTGGTAGAGTTTCCTCATACTCAAGTGAAGAACACAAATCAAGGCCTTAAGTTCTAAATATATAGAATTTATAGAAGAGATATGGATAAATATAGCATATATGTTTAGATAAGGCATCATAATAACAATATTCAACTCATATAGTAGTTACATTAACCATAACAGTCACCATATATCTCCCTCCATGCATTGGATTTCAAAATGATGGTTTTAAATGAGTTATTAGATGTTGAAATGAAGTGGTGAGGTTTTATTTGACATATAAAATGAATTTACATGCCTAAATTAGTCAATTACTCACTCTATGATAGTTACTAAGTGTGAATGAGGATAAGTTAGGTTTCCAACCAGCCTTTATGGGTCATTAAGTAGTTCATCACCTCCTTATGCATGTTGACCTAGTTATAAAAATTCCTATTCACCATAATGATAATGGAAAGTGTAAATAAATAAATTTAAGGAATATTTAAAATATTATAATTCTCATAAATGGACTTCTTCAACATCCCTCTACTCCAAACTCTATCTTTTTTGATTGACTACATAGGCCAATTAGGCCACTAGGCCTAGTGTCTTGGTTGTTTGTGCTTGGTGGACATGAAAGACTATATGAGACTTTAGAAACGTATTAATATGTGATAATCATGTCTAAATAAACATCCTACATCATTTCATATGCCTTTCTAAGTAATAGACACTTTTAACTTTGCCAAACTAGGTGACTAGGTCACCTTGCATTATCCTTCCTAGACTACCTATTTGGATGATACTTGCAGAAGTGTTTCCAAGGAGTGTGGGAAATTTATTATTTTGTAAGGTATAAAAAGTACTTAAACACCCCCTCCAATTACTATAAACCTTCCAAATAATTTTTTACCCTACTCTTTGCTTAAAAACTTGAAAAAGTACCATTTTCTAACAATTTTATATATTGTTCATACATACCACTACCATGAACAAGGTTTATTTTGAGTGTATTATATTTTTAAAGTTTTTATTGGGTAAATTAGGATTTTTTAGTATCTAAAATATTAATTTTTCCCAAGATGGGTCTATCTTAGGGTTTAAGAAGTGTTTTGGAGGTCTACTATCTTAGTGATGGCTCATAAAGATCAGACCTCCAATCCAAAATGTGTAGTCATGTATGTTTGGTACATATACCCCCATAAAAATATTTAAAATATTTTTTTCCCATGAAACTTGTGTGTGGAGATACGAATAGAATATGGTGGACCTTAAACTCCTTACAAGCCTTCTAGACATGTTTACAGTCTTAATAATGATTCATAAATTTGGTCCCCTACATCCAACTCAATCCTTCATTTATATTGATTACATAGGGGTTAACAAATTCCCATAGGATCCTCAGCCTTGATTACCTCTACTATGAAACTTATGACTACTTAAAGTTACATCTCAAGTTGGTAAGCTAGTATGTTCTAGCTTAAACTAAGAGCTGAGACTAAACTAACCTTTCCTTTCCATTATCCTATCTAAAAAAAATATTTAAAGGTTTTTAACATCTTATTAAACCTTATCTTAGTCTTGTATTTTATTTGGGGTTTTGTTTATAATACTAAGGTAAACATGGGGTTTGATGTCTTAAGAGTGGATTTTAGGCTTAGAAGACCTAGACTAAACACTAGATGTCTATGTGACCTGTAGGTGGTTTGGGATTCAATAATCATCATAATACCTTTTTCACTTAGATATAATCCTTTGGTATCTATCTACATCTTTCCAAACTCCAATTCTATCTCCATTCCCTCATGTGAGTCTACTTGTAGGTTATTATTTTACTTGTTAAGCCTAAGAATGCTTTGACAATAATATGGGAGGTCTGAGTAGGATATGGTCTCATTTTTATAATTTTAACGAGTCTATTAAATAATTTAATATTTCCTCATATGTTTTTGATATTTCTTGGATTGAGTCTTCCTTTACTTTATTCTCTGATTCTCTTCATCTCTTACCCTAGGATTTATGCATAGTCATATTTTCTTAACCCTAATGGTTGATTTGAGTGTCTCTTTTTAATATGAGACTCTTAGTAATTTTATAACCATGGTTATATATATATATTTCCCTTTCAATTTGGTGTTTTTAAGTTTCCTATTAGACTCAAAAAAGCATATGCCTTCAATTTTGGTCTAGGTTTGTGTGCATCTATTTTAGGCCTAAAGGCCTAGTAGGACATTAAGTAGCCATCAAAATAATATTATTATGACTTGAAACTATTAATACACTCTTCCCACTCACTTTATTATATGTTTCTATCCCTTAGACCATCAACCTTGACTAAGAAAATACCCTTAGCTTATGAACACATTCCTATATGTCTCAATTTTAGGCCTAGTTAGGTCATTAACCCCTTCTATTTTTGAGTCTGGTACTATTTCCACTTGAGGATATTAATATATCTTTAGTATCCATTTGTTTATGTGTTTTAAACCTTTCAAAAATTCTAAATTACATACAAAACTCTCAATTGATATGCATAGGTTTATATTAGGCCTAAAAGGCAACTTTGCCTGTAGAAGAGATTCTTGACCCTTAATTGTGTGTAAGAGAGTAGGCCTTACCTTCAACATCCTTATCCTCATTTTTAATCAATAATATCTATACATGGATTATTGAATCTATTATCACCCCATGTATTCAAAATACCTCAAACAATGTCTCTTTTAACTCCATATATACTATTTATATGATCAACTTGTATATGGTATTTGGCCATTGGCTACAAGCATGAACCTTATACTTATTCTTATTTTTTCATGTTATTCTCTTACCCTTCATTTCTCCTTGAGTTAACTCACTATTCTATTGACCCCCTCATTCCCTTCATCACCCTCAAACCCAAGACACTGCTTGTAGTTAATGACCCTACCTTTTGACTATGTATAGATGTGACTAGATAGGTTTTGCCTCATGATAACCTTCACCCTATTATTATTAAATTTCTATTTATGAATTTATGAATTTATACTCCTTAGAATATTAAATACATCATTTAAATGTATTTCTTTTTCAAAGTGTTTTCCTCTTACATTTAGGTTTGTAGGTGTTATTTCTAGGCCTCTAACTGAGAATGTTCCACTTGAGAGGTGATTTGATGATCCCTTGACTCTTTAAGTGCCATCATCATTTTGGTAATCCTCTATTTTCTTTATAACCTCCTAAATATTCTCCAAAATTTCATCACTCTCTTAATGTCTCTCCAACCTATAATCATAGTTTTGAGTGTACTCAAAGGAGGCATGATTGAGTTATTAATTTAGTGGCTGAGAGTGTTGATATTACCCTTGACCCTGATTTCTCATTTCCATTATTCCCATAGGCTCATGTGATTTCACAAGGATCTTTCATACCTTTTATATCTAAAACTTAAAAATCAATACCCTACTTACATATTCTGCCTTATAAGGCTTGCACGGATTATGAGAATGCTTATCTCTCAAGGGACTAAAGATAAAGGTTTATACTTATTAGACTCATTTATCTCATATTTCATATCAAACCATAGGTTATTATGACCTAGGTATTTATATCCATGTCCCCAATGACTCATTCCAACAACCTTTCATCTAACTAATCTCCTTAAAACCTATAGGTACCAAAATGAGGGTTTGCTTTTGAAGTCATGAGGCTAAGATTATGCTAGATCATAGGGAATTGAGGGGTGTGTGATGAAAAAACCATATATAATGACATATTATGGGACTAGTTCATCTTATACTTACCATGATGCTTCTCCATAACCATTATCCAAGACACCTATTCATACTTGCAAGAATCTTTCATTATACACATGATAGTCACATGAGTGTGTGTTTGAAGTGGTTTTTTATCCTGATGGTGGCTTATTTAAGTGCTTAGGTAAGGTAGAGGAGTATTTAAAATGCTTAATGGGCCTATTAAACAACATGAAACATCATCAACACTTTCATTATATGCACCAAAGACCTTGTAACCTAAGAAACTCAATCTGTAGTTTGTAAATAGAGATAACATGAAGATTTTCCTAATATCACACCCCCACACATGTGAAAAATGGTTTAATACTGATGTATATGATATATTATGACATAAAAAACACATACTAAGTGTTTGTTTTCAACAACTCCTCAAAAATGCACCAAAATTATTACACTTCTAACCCCCATACAAATGAAGAAGCTCACTAGGGTGAACATATTATTAGTTATTATTCATAAATTGTAGGGAATGTATTTGTATATAAATAAAATGAATAATAATTTAAATATACCCCATTAATTTCCTCAAAGTCTCAGATATTTATCTTCTCTCTCCTGTATGAAATGACTAAAGACCTAAAAGTTTGTCTGGACTACCAACGAGCTCGATGGAGAGAGAGGAATGGTTTTGAGCTTGTTTTAAATATTATAATCATGAATATCCACTATAATTCCTACCATTATATCACATAAAATATATTACCCCCATATAGATGGAACTAACCATACAAGTCTATACAACTTACTAAAACACTTGAAAACTCTCTTTTTCTTACATTTTATCCATGTTTCTAACCTTAAATCACCATTTGAGGGTAAAGGGAGGGAAAACATGAGTTTAATGGAATTTTAAAATTTGTGGTATTTTGGGGAGAGTTTCAAATACATAATTTCCCATGTGTGGGACCCAATTGATGAGTGGAGAGGTGGATTTGACTACAAGATAGACCTTTTAAAGTTATAAAATGCCTAGTGATGACTTGGGGATTTTTATAAGAACTTTATTAAATTATTATAAACTTTAAATATTACCCATTTACAAATATTTTATAGTTCATTTAACCAAAATGAGGTATTTTAATTGTGATTAATGACTTTTTAAGGGTGAATTAGGGTGAAATTGGGCTTGGATAAATGTAACATGAATGATGACCTTAAACACATCATTTACCCCAATTCATGAATTAAAATAAGGTTTTGAAACCATTAAATCCCATTATTAAATTTATCCCTTATTTAAATTTCTTAAATAGGCCTAAAACTATAAGGATTAGAAACCACAATCTGGTTAAACAACATTAATTTTTGCTAGGAGACCTTAATCTTGCCAAACACTATTTATATCACCTTCAAGCCTTGAGAAGGACATTTAAAACTTTTCTACTCACTCCATGATCATTATGACCAATGACACATCACAAAATAGACCTAAAAATAGTTATGATGTGATGATTTCACAAGTAGACTCTATGACAACTTTAACAATGTTAAATGACTTCAAGAAGCAATTTAGGAGACATCACCATGTAAGAGATCACCATGTGCAAGCTTGAATGGGTGTCATGAAAAATATTTTGGCTATAGGGGTTTGTATTTGGATTTAGAGGCCAAATTTCCCAAAAAAAATGTGACTCAAGTTTGACCAACTTGTTAGTCAAGAAAACCCACTGATATTCATGACAATGATGACTCATACATGGTAGTAAGACTTGATGACCACTCTTCGATTACCAAAGGGATTAACACTTTATGACACATATAGGACTACAACAAACATAATACACAACAAGGAAAGTAATATAAACAACAACTAAACCTAAGAAACACACCTAACACCTAATTAAAGTAATAAGATGAGACACCAAAATAACCTATTAATAGACTACCCACATTTGTGTTGACACTTATTGAAAACAAGATAAGAAACTACTCAGAAAAAGTAACTAGAACACACATAAGTTATACTCTAGGATAAAAATGTAAACTCCTTTGATCATATTGGCTCCATGACGTTATATTACCACATTATGACTAAAGTGAAATTAGGTACTATCTACTAAATGAGGGCTCTCACTTGTAGCTAAAGGCATCTGCATGTTCATGGCTTCTTATGAGAGTAGATGGACCTTATTTGTCCACTCTTAGGTGTATTTATTGGATATTTTAGTTAATAACCCAATCATAATCATTACATATTTGTTTTCTTTGCATGAATAATGTTAATTCTGCCTCAATCATGGGTTGTTCTTGATCATAATGGAGAGCTTGAAGTGGCCCTTATGTTATGTCTACAAGGTTAGATTACAAGAGAGTTTCATATTATTTAAAGATTATTTTAGGCCACTTGAAATTATTTCCACCCTCAAAGAGTGAAGATACATTTTTATATGGTGTGAGGAGTTGATATCCTTGCTTGAAAATCTGAAATAAGTCACCTTCACATGAAATAGTTCCTTAAGAAGGAATGGCTGAATGGTTGTCTTCCTTTTATTTGATAAGACCATTCTCCTTAGTATGATCCTAATAATAACATGTTTCAATAAGTTTTTAACATATCCCAATGATGGAAAACAAATCTCTTGACTGATCCTCATATGATTATAGTTTACTTACTCTCTCTTGATTCATAGCGGTTGAGGTAGGTGTAGACACTAGAAGAATACACACTTAGATTTTTTGATGACTAAATGCCTTAGGACCCCCTAAATACCCCCTAAACCTTATTAAACCTTAACCAATCCCTCTTAAAAACACAAATCACTATTCTCTTATTTACATAATACTATTCAAAAAAATTATTTGAAAGTAGTATTCACTATCACTATTCACTGTGGGACCCACTATCACTATTCATGATGATGTTTCAAGTGGCATGGTAAGTGACATGGAAATTTAAATGGCATGTGACATGGTAAGTGACATGTATTGTGATTTGGGAGGTGATATGGTAAGTAACATGGCTTAGAACTAAGGTGGCTTGATGTGGGACATCATATCCCACCTAGGACCCTTTCCTAATGTGCTTAATGACCTCATTTAAGCATCACAAGGCCTCCCCTTGAAATATGGTTAATTTAACCTTAATATTCCATCATTAAACATGTATTTTTTCATCACACATGAAATTGGCCTTCAAAATGGGATACCCACCTCTTTAGTGCTTTGGAAAAGACAAAGGGCTTTATATTTGCCCATTTTTGACTTTTTAACCCAAATGGGAGACCCATGATCAAGGTGGGAATTCCATCACCCTCATATTTTGACTCAATCATGAACACACATGGAAAATTTTTCCATATTTTGTGGGGCATCTCTTTAATTTCTAGGATGAAGATAAGAAAGGGTGGTGAAAAGTCTTTTAGTCTCATTTATGCCCATGTGAATGATTCTCATTCAAAATTGGACTCATGTGAAATGTAGGAGACACAACAACCTAAATGGGAGACCCATAATAAATTTTAGAATCCACCACCCTAATATTTTGACTCATTCTTTTACCCACATGGAAAATGGCACCACATTTTATGGGGCATCTCTTTAAGTGCTTGGATGAAGACAAGAAAGGGTGTTGAAAAGTCTTTTGAGATCATTTTGACCCATGTGCATGATTCTCATTCAAAATTGGACTCATGTGAAAGGTGGGAGATACATAAACCAAAATAGGAGACCCATGATCAATGAGGGAATCCCACCACCCTCATCTTTTAACTCATTCATACGCCACATGGGAAATGACACAATACTTCTACTATTCCCTCTTTTATCATGGTTCTTGACAACAAATACTATGAATACCCCCTTTCCTTCACCCAAGGTTAATTTGGAAGTTATTATTTGGTTATTAACATATTGTTTCAGGTATTTTAAGGAGGTCATAATTTTGGAGGTCATCCAGTTCTTGGAGGAAAATAATTCAAAGCAATGAAGCTCTGCCAAAATTGCCATAGGATTCCTTCTTCACATTATCAACAACATCAACCACATCAACAAGCCTCAAGATAACCCTATTTGTATTTTTTATTTCATTTATTTACTTAATTCTTTCATTTAATTACCTTGACCTATATCCCGTAATCCAATTTCCATATTAATCCATTGACCTCCTTTACCACCTTTTCCATTGTAATTCCATTTACCTCATTTTCCCTCTTTGCACCTTTGCCACCTTCACCCTCTTTTCCCTATCATCCCTTTTCTGACCTAGTTACTTGTTTTTTTATCTTTTAAAACATCCATACCTCTCATTTTATTATCTCAATCAACCCCAACCAAACCATTCTTTTTACCCTCATCAAATTACTAAACCCAAAACCATAACCTTGCCTTAACTAATTTTTAGCATTAGTATAATCAGACTAGTTACTTCATTTTGGTTAACTTAACAAAGCATCTAATTTTATAAATTAATTTTATATCATTTTCTATATTTTATTTTAGTTTTATAGTCACTTAGATACAATATATTTATTTTGTCATTTCCATTTAAGTGTTTTAAAGAAGGTGGATTGACAACTTCCTAGAAAGCTTTTACTTCTAAGATCTAGCTCACGCTAGGCAATCCACCCATCTAATTTTATAAAAAAAAGTTTAATTTAGTATTTTATTATTTTAAGGTCATCCTCCCAATCCAAAAATTATCTCTCTAAAATCACTTAGATTCAACATGTGCACATTCAACATGTATTCTTCCACACCCTTAACTAGTTTCTTCTTTTCACACTTAAGAAAAAATGAAAATTAGACAGAAACATTTTGGCACGTCAGGTGGGACCCTTGAGTTTTATTAGGTTATTATATGTTTTATGACATTATAATTGAATTAGTGAAATTAATTTAGTTTAATTATTATAAAATTAATATTTTTTCTTTACCAAAAAAAAGGAAAAAAAAGTTTTAGTTGCATTTTTTAGAAAATTAAATTTGATTGCATTTCTAAAAAGAAAAAAAAGAGCATTCATCCTAGGATTAGGATTGAATTTTCATGTGAATTTAGGTGGATTTTATCTATTCTTGTCTTCATTAAAATAAATAAATAAAATTATTCTTTTTTAAATTGAGTGTATCCATTGACTACTTGCTTGATTTTAGCTCACCTAATTTAATTAAAATCATTATAAATTAATCATAGTTCATAAATATTACACAAACCAAATAACTTGCATAATAAAACATCAAAACACACTTGAGACAAGGATTTAATAGGATTTAATCACATATAATACCACTTTACCCTTTCCTGGTTATCTTACTTTGATTTAATCATTGAGGGGATAACCAACTCAGTTCTCTGGCTCAGTATAAACTCTGAAAATTGGTACATATCGGTTGAGCATCCACACCGGCTGCAGGATTGTGATGTGGGGGAGCAAGCCCCAAGTACTAGGACATTTACTCAAACCAATATATACTTATATTGAGTTCCTAAACATGACTTGAAACCAAACATAGACTACCTTGTTTAGGACATATTCAAGCCAATTTCTTCTTCACACTTTTCTAAGGCATAATCAAAAAGAGAGATTAATAGGAATCCTAGGATTTAACACACTCTTAGTGAATAAATTGTTTTCCTTGAGTATTTTTATTTCTATTTGTTTGAGGTGTGAGAATGTATCATATTTTTCTTATCTTCTCATATGGTTCTCACTCACCAATAAAAAAAAGATCTTGAGGAATAAAACCCACCAACAAATCAACCATCACCAACTTCCACCTCTTCATCCATGGAACACATTTTCAAACCTACAAACTCCCCTCACTATCTAAGAACTCCTAATTGGGTAGTCTTAAGAGATGTATATTTTTCCACTTTCCTAAACAATAATCATGCAACCTTACAACACTACCTAAGAACCTTGTCTTACTAAATCCTAGTTTCGACCCCACTCATAGATCCACTTTATGGAATTCCTCTCCACCATAAGAAGAATACCTCCACTACCATGAGAACTACTCAACCTTTAGTTTCCCAAATTTTATCATCAACCAAAAAATCCCTCAAAACTAACCCATCAACCCAAACTAAAACTAACCTTATACCTATTACTAATCACTCCCCTACAATAGGAGTGCCTGCCTATATCACTACCAATCTTCCTCTATTTACCTCCAATCCATAAAACACTACTCCACTTCCAATACTTGGGTGTCTATACCCTCCATGTTACAACAAATCAACACAAGAGTCACCACTCTTCCATTAGCCACTAACCTAACCACCACTATGACCCAACACACAACCTTTAGCTATCTTCATAAGTCATAAGGGTATATGCCCTCTATCCAACCACCTACCTCTACCCAACCATTAACATCCATATACCAATATATATCTTCCACCTAACCTCTAAATACCACATACCAATACATGGAGTCATCTCAACCATCTATTATTTATTCACACATTACCCAACCTCAATAAAATATATCATATAACTACACATCCCAACAATCTCAAGCAAAATTCATAGAGTTAATCATGGATAAGATGATTACTCTTGACTCATCTATCTCTAGAGCCCATAATCTCCTATCTTATGATCAAATTTTCAATGAGTCTATTCACCCTTTAGTCCCCATCAAACCTTATTTGGCGTAGTGGGAGCTTCTAAAATTTACCAAGTTTAATAGTAAATAAGACCCTCAATAAAATTTAAAATCATTTAGGCATTTATGCTACTTGATTTCCCATGATGACACTCTTCTCCTCCATACCTTTCCTATGTCATTATCTGGACAAACATTGGATTATTATAATGTGATACCCAAATATTCTATACTCTCTTTCACCTAACTATCCCAAAACTTCTTGGATCACTTTTAGATCAATATATCCAAGAAAGTTTTAATTATTGACCACTACTCCATTAGATAATTCTAAGATGAATCTATTTCTATTTTTTTGGCTCATTAGAAGAGCCTAATGAACCAAATTTCCTTTTCATTGCCTCAACTTGAGCTTATATAACTCTTCACCTACGCATGTGCAAAACATATTTCATCCAAATTCCATGTCCAAAGCTTTTAAACATTTGATGAAGCTTTTACCATGGCTCAAAAACTAGAGAATAGAGCCATTGATGAAGGAAGGTTAAATTTAAAGATCAAAAACTTGAATTACAAACCCAATGAGCTCTTTTATTTCAAACCAAAAAATCAAACCAATCCCAACACTTAAAACAAATCAATCACCAACACCATTGTCCTCAAAGTCATACCACCACCATCTACTAATCAATAGAACCTAAGGAACCAAACCTTTGACTCCTTGAATTATTCAAATCAAAACTAAGAACCAAACTTGGATTAATCATAAGTAATTAACTCCACTTGGAGAGCCCTATTTTTATATTTTGCAAAATTTACCAAAATATAATATCATCCAACTTTCACCAATTAAACCACCTTAATAGTTTGGTGCTTCTTGCCCCATATCAGGTTGGTATAATGAGAATGACCATCACACCTTTCATCGAGTCATAATACATGACATAAATAGGTGTAACACCTTTAAATACATTATCCAATCCCTCATTTACAAGTGATATCTTATGTTGGACAATCCCAATTCACCATTAAACCAAGACTTTAACATATTTCACAAGCCTTTTCCTAATCATGCTCCTTCTACCCCTTATCATGACAATAAACTAGAACCATCCCATGAGGCGCATACTATTAATGTGGTTACTAATGAACCCATTTTTGAAGAAAAAATTATCTCAATCACCTCTTTCCATATACCCCTAATAGAAGGGGAGAAACTACCTTATATTCCTTTGGACACCCAAATAAAGGAATTCATTATACCCACACTTATATTTAAGGATACCACACTTACCTCCCCTATCATAGAACCATCCACTCCCTCTTTGGAAGCTATCTCAAAAGAGAAGATAAATTCATCCACCCAACCTCTAATTTTAGAATCTTTTGTCAAAACCCAAGATAAAGTTAAAAGAACCATTCCTTCTCCTCCAGCTAAGGGCTTAACCATTAAAAATAAGACCCAAGTAACCAAACCCCCTTCAAAATTGACAACCAAAACAACCAAAGAGGTAAAACCACAAAAAGGCCCAAAACCCTAAATTTTGCCTCCCTTAAACTTACCCTCCATTTTGGGTCCTCATCCCTCTACCTTGAGTATGAATCCCATTATTTTTACCAAAACCCCACCACCTTTTTTGGTCATACCTTCATACTTACTTTCTAAGATACCTCTCCTCACTAGACTAATGATTCTTAGATTACCTATCTTACCATCCTCTGCCTCTAGCTCATCAACCATCTTACCTAAACCAAAACCATCAAAGCATACCACCTTACCTAAGACACCTATCACCAAACACATGTCTAAACAACCTTTTACCTCAACACACAAATAAAAAACTACTAAATATTTACCACCTTTACCTGAGTCTTATTCAACCATGATATAAAGGTTGTTGTGAACCTCTTCCTTAGCCTTCTGACCCATAAAACCTTTTAACCCTTCACATCCTAAATCATCATGGTTTAATGACAATTTCATTTGACTCTATCATAGGACACCTATCCATGACATAAAAAACTATAAAGATCTTTAAACTCTTATTCATTAGTTTTATAAAGAGGATGATCTGTTAATAGATGAACCTCCTATGTCACCCCTATCGACCTAAATAATAACCATACCTACCCAATACCTACCCATTCCTCCACCTTCACCTAAGAATAAAGGTGAGTCAAACAACTCCACTACTTCAACCTTTCCTATTATCCATACAATCAATGTGTTCACAAGATCACAATAGAAGGATAAAGGGAAGGCTAAGGTGTCCATTCCTTAGACTTATCCCTCCCCAAACTCTCAAGCCAACAATACCCAACCATCTCCATCATAAAAAAAACCCAAGGTGTCTATATTAGGTGCCTCCCCATCTAACCCTCCATACCCTAACCCATATGCAATATCAATTTAGAAATTTATCCTCAAGTAGCTTCACCAAACTCCAACAAAAATGAGCTTGTATTAGTTAGTCTCTACCTTTCCCCATCACTTCCAAGAACTCATAAAATCCTTGTAATCCATCAAGGTCCAACCAAATGACCCTCAACCTCTAGCCACCTTTGTTTTTACCCTTCAAACTTCCAACCTTATCACCTTCAAAAATTTATAAATACCTTCTATTCATCTAGAGGATCTCGATCCCACCTCTTCATTATGGCATATGTTAATCAAACCTACATTAAAATGGTGATGATTAATGGAGGATCCAGGATCAATATTATCTCCTCCCATGCTTATGACTAATTACACTTACCTATGAACATCATGTCTAAAATCACAGTGGTCCTTAATTATTTTAATGATAACATGGCTCTTACCTTGGGCACAATTATCCTCTATATCTGTGTAAGGCCCTATACCATTCCCAAACTTTTTTATGTTGTAAAAGGATAATTACAATATAATGTTTTACTTGGGCACCCTTAGATTTTTGCCATGAGTTTTATCCCTTCCACCTTACATTGATGTGTCAAATTTGAGCACAAAGGGCAAGTTGTGACTATTCAAGTTGATCTTAGTCCTTTCACATCTTAAAATATGACATATCAGCCTAATGATGTCCTTCTTCCTCCATCCACCTTACAACCATATGCTAATGATACAACCCCACTAACTAAAACCCCTGACATTTCCACACTAAATGTTGATGAATATTCTACTAGCCCATCTATCCCTTCTTCCCATATTCCTATAGATAACCCCATGGTAACCACATTCCAACATCTTTCCCTCAAAGAATATAAACTCTTAGCCTTAGATTCCTTCTCTATTCCCCAATAATATGGGAATCTCATAAATGACCTTTCTTAAGACCTTAACATTGGAACCATCATACTCTCTAGGATCTATAACCATAAAAAAAATTCATTTATGGGGGACTTGATGAGCCACTTCTATCACCTACCACTACTTCATCCATCCAACCATTTACCTCTAACTTTTCCTATCTTAGCAAACCAGAGTTTTCTAAGTTTTATCTTCATAGATGTGCTTGGAAAGGCTTTGGCCTTGGTATCTATGAACAAGGGCCTCATGATTTACCCCATATCAAAACATTATAACCTTATGAGTCATTTGGCCTTGGGTATGAACCACATAAAGAACCCATCAATTCACCCAAACCCATTGCCACCATGGAGGAAGATATCCCATCCTCACCAACCCAACCACTTTCCCTACCTGAATATCTTGACATCATCCCCCCTAATTTTTTTTCTATTCAATACCATTAGTTTTAGCCTTCTCATCTACCAAAAGGTTGGCCAAACAAAATTCCTTCCACTCATACACCCTAAAATGGTAGAGAATGAGTCTCCTACCATCAACACCATCCAACATCAAGATGATGATTCCATTCTTACCTACTTCAGTGGGAGGGATTATTCTATCCAAAAATCCCTTCCTCCTGAGGCCTCAACCATGTCAAATGAATCCACCATGGATATAAACTTGGGCACTATGGATAATCCCTAATTTGTCAAATTGGGTCAATAATTGAATGTTAAGGGACTTTGGGACTTCTCTATCCTCCAAGATTGTAGCATAACATTAACTTGGTCTTACAATGATATGCCTAAGATTGACTCCACCATTGTTACCCATAACATAGTCACTCATCATGATGCCAAGCCTATTAAATATAAAATTCAATGCATGCATCCTCATATAGCCCTTCTCATCAAATAAGAGCTTTAGCATCTCCTATCTATAAACTTCATTCAACCCATTGACTACCCCTAATAGGTCTCAAATATCATACCTATCACCAAAGTCATTGGGGGTTTATATATTTTTGTGGACTTTTGTGACCCTAACCTCACCTACCCCAAGGATGACTTTCCTCTACCTAACATTGACCAGTTTGTTGATCTTATAACTGACCATGAGATGTTGTCTCTCATGGATGGGTTTCTGGGTTCTAATCAAATCTTGATTACTCTTAAAGATCAACACAAAACCACCTTTACCACCACTTGGAGAATGTTTTTCTATAGAGTCATTCCTTTCAAGTTAAATAATACTAAGGTAACCTACCAACATGCCATGACTTATATCTTCCATGATATCATCCATAAGATTGTAGAAGACTATGTGGATGACCTCCTTGGGAAATCTAAACTCTAAAAGGATCGCATGACTATTCTTATGATCATATTTAAATTCCTCATCCATTATCATGTTTGCTTTAATCTCAAGAAATTCATTTTGAGAGTCCTTTTAGGAAATATTCTTAGCTTTATCATCTCTATTCATATAATAGAAGTAGACCCTAAATAAGTCAAGGAAATTTTGGACGTGCCTCCTCCAACTAGCCTTAAGCATCTTTGTAACCTATATGGAAAACTTCAATCCATTCGCCATTTCATTTCCCAAATTTTAGACTGGTGCCAGCCTTTCCATCACCATCTAAATAAGGATGTCTATTTCAAATGGAATAATGATTTTTAAAAGGCATTTGATTCACTCAAATAGTACCTTTTTTCACCACATATCCTTACCTCTCCTAAGGATGACCACCCATTTTACCTATATATCTCTACCACTGACTATTCCCTAGGGTTAATGTTGGCTCAATGAGATGAAGAATACAAAGATCAAGCCATATATTACATTAGTTTCATGCTTATATAATATGAAACTTAGTATACACATACCAAGAAACTCTACTTAGCATTAACCTTCATGGCTATCAAACTTTGCCTCTAGCTTATTAACCATAAAACCTATGTCATAACTAATACTAACCCACTCAATTACATGCACTCTAAACCATACGAAAATTATCATATGGCTAAGTGGTTCATGATCCTAGTTAAATTTTACCTTTAATTCCTCTATCAAAAGTCAATTAAAGGGTAGGTCATTATTGACCAATTGGTTGAATCTTTTTTACCAAACAACCAACCACTTCTTCTTGCCTTTTTAGATGAGTCTATCATGACTCTTTTTCAATAAGATGGCATAACCTACAATATGAACATGTTCTTTAATGGATTTAAATGTCAATAAGGAGGGGGTGTTAGATTTATTCTCATTCCTCTCGATGGTAAACCACTTCCTCTCCTTCAAATTTGACTTTAAATACACCAATAATATGGCTAAGTACAAAGCCCTAGTGATAGGTCTTCAAACTGCTCTAACATTGGGATTAAGATAATCCATGTCTTTGGTGATTCCTAGCTTATGGTCAACTAGGCCAATGGATACTATTAATTTAAGAATGATGTCTTACAAAAATATAAACTTTTAGTTGACAAACTCTTAACATCATTCAAACATTACCTGGTCTAATCTATTCCTTGATCTACCAATAAAATTTTAGATACAATGGCATACTTTTATTCCTAGGTCCCTTCTTAGCCTTCCAATTCTAAAATATTTTTCACCATTCATCATTTTACCACACCCTCTTATATCCAATCCAACTTCCCTACCATTTTTAATGTTGAAGAATCCACATCCAACATTTGGCATGACCAAACTTTCAACTACCTCAACCTTAGCATCATTCCTCCCAACCTCTCTAAGAATTTTTAGAAAAACTTTGTTTAGAGTACATCTCATTACACCATACTAGTGGAGATCCTTTATAAATGTGGTTTTAATGGTCTCCTTCTTTATTGCTTATGTAACCATGAAGCTTTGCATGCCATTAGGGAAACACATGATGGGATATGTGGGGGATATTTTAGTGGTCTAGAGGTTGTTAAACGTATCTTTTTCCTTAGTTTCTATTGGCCCACCCTCAACCAAGACTATTTTGATTATTTTAAAAAGTGTGCCAAATGTCAATAACACTCTAATTTTCATCATGAACTACCTAATGGCCTCCAAGTATCTAAGGATTTTTGGCCTTTCTCACAATGGGGACTTGATCTCATTGAGGAAATTAACCCCCATTATTTTCAATCACATAGATCCATCATCACAGCCACCAAATACTTCACTAAGTGGGTGGAATCTATTCCTCTTATCTCAACCAAAGTGGAGAGGATTGTCAACTTTATCAACCATCATATTATCTGTTGCTTTGGTGTTCCCCATAAGATCATCACCAATAATGGTAAATCCTTTAAATATAAGAAAGTTCAAGGTTTATGTGATGCATTTGGCATTTATTTAAGCTTTTACTCACCTTAACAACCATAATAAAATGGATAGGTAGAAGCATCTAAAAAAATCCTTAACAAAATAATAATCAAAGTTGTCAGTGCTTTAGGTCGAGATTGGCACTACACATCCCATTTGTCTTATGGGCCTATCGTACTAGCATTCAAACCTCTATGGGTGCTACTCCCTTATAACTAGTATTTAGAGTAGAGGTAGTCTTGTCTCTTGAATTCCAAATTCCCTCTCTTCACATATCTTTACAAGATCTTATTTCTAAAGAAGATTATCATCAACACCATTTAACTCAACTTGAGCTACTTGATGAGCATCATTTATCAGCCCTTACCTACCTCTATACCTATTAAGAGTGTATCAAACATTATTATAAGAAGCATCTCAAACAATGAGACTTTAATATTAGAGACCTCGTCCTAAAAAAAAACCAACACGTGACCAATATGGAAAAGAGTAAATGAGGCAAGTTTGTTTTCAATTGGCTTGGACCCTACATCATTACCCATAAATATGGATTAGGAGCTTATCATTTTTCCTCTCTCAAAGGTAAACTAGAACTTGAACCTCTCAATGCTTCACATCTACATCCATTTTTTTATTATAGAAGGATCAAGCTCACTCTTTTTGTCTAAATTAAGCTCATCCCTTGATTATGATATTTTAACCCTCACCCATCTTTCCCCTCTCTTTTTGAGGATAATTGATTACAACATAGAGCCATGTGATTAATCTTCATAGTCATATCCTAATCCAAAATGTGGGTACCATGACTCTACCCATAACATGGTGCTCATAGATACTTTTTGTCTCTTAAAAGATAGAATCCCATGGTCATTATCTCTCAAAAATTGAACTTTTTCATATCATTGACCTTATTGTGTTAAAAAATTTCCTTCATAAATGTAAACTTCTAAACCTAATTAGAATTTTCCATGTCTAAAAACATTACATCCAGAAATAATTTGGATACCAAAATATTACCCATTTTAATATCTTACACATTGTAGACTATTCCCTCAAAGGACAACTACCTAAAAACAAAATAAAAATTTCCAAATACAAGGTAGATTTCTCCCTTGAAATATAGCTATCAAGAGCATTAAACAAATCCAATAAGCTTAGACCACTCCCTTAAAGGATGGATAAGTTAACTTTATCAAAAGCAGAGCAATTTATTCGAAGCTTCTTGCATCGATCAAATTTCCATATATAGTAATATAGAAAAAGACCCACTATCACAACAAAATCTAAAGCCACAATCAACTCTCAAGCATCATAATAAGTTAGAATCCACAATCAAATTTCACATGTAGATTTATTACATTGATCAGTCTACATCTAGCATACGACATGGACTTGTCTATTACCATTATTAAGCCACCTATAGAAGGGACAAACTAATTCATATAAGGTTATCATACATATCACCCATTACCCTTCACACCACCTATCACCCATCTTCCCTTTAGACTATATATAAATCAAGGGATTTAGAGCTTATTCGACACCTTGTGATCAAGAAACTTTATTTTATCAACTCATGACCACTCATGCACAACATTTGAAGGGCTTATATTCATTAAACCAATCTCACTTTGGGTCTATTTTTAGTCCTTGTCAAAAACAAAGAATCATTCCCTATTCTTATCTTAATGTGCTTGGTTTATGTTATCATCACAACTTTTACCATCTAGTGTTGCAACAATAATAATCATTATTTTTACATCAAGTGAGATTACAAAAAACATAACCATAACATTCATAAGTATCCACAAAACCTTAAGCATGATAACATTTAACTAACAACATCCAACACATTTTGTACATGTTTACAACAAATTGTACAATATTCTATTTAGGGTGTGAGGAGTCATACATCACATACAAAGTTATCAGACTATCCACACTTCACCTAAGGCCCATACATACATTATTTTCCTACCTAAGCACTAGGATAATTGTTTAGTGACTCTAGATTTGTGTTTAACCATCCTTCTACTTGATTTCTCACTAAACTAACATCTATAACATTCCCTATCTCAATAGTTTCTAAAGGGTGTACTCTGGTCTCCTCTTCTACATTCATCCCCATAAGATGAGAATCATATCTACTCTATGTCTTTCACCTTGCTTACCTATCATAGCCATTTCATCCCTCTGCTTTGGTTATTCTACGCACATAGGTACTGTCATTTGTTGTTATAACACACATCCACTTGGATAGTGAGGGTTCCCTCTATAGATAGGCCAACTATCATGTTCTCTAACCCTACATATTGTGTAGTGAAATTATTGCCTTCTTCACTGCTACAAAGGTAAGAGTTCAGGCTCAAGCTCACACCATGGGTGCCTTTCTTCTTGTTGTTGATCTAATAATACTTACATTCTCACCATTACATGTTGTATTATCCAATAGATTTTCACATTCACCATATCGATTATTTTAGGTCATAGGGGTTGATAATTATCTCCACTATTTTTCCCATCGTTTGCCATTTTCAACCTTATGTAGTTCTCTACACTCTTTATAACCTACAAAACCAAATAACTCAATGATAGAAATTCATCCTTATCTTGATTATTTAAATAGAATACCTAACCATTCTTCCTCATAAACATGATTCTTCATTCCACTGATGAGGAAGGTCATATGATGTCATTGATTCCCTTGAACAGTCTTCTCACTTAAAATGGTTATGTCTACCTACCTTTTTGTGTAGACACGTACCCCTTGGTCCACCTAGCCATTTTGATAAATGTATCATGCACCATCATGATTTCCCTTTGTTACCCTTGTCATCTAATCCACATATGATGTCTTTGATTATTATGTATATTATGATCTTTATCATCTTGATCATTGTCACCTTTAACTCAGTTGACATAAATTGGCTTCCAGCCATGTGCCACTACAATAGTCACACCTCCAAAACTACCACTATTGATGAGAATGGTAGCTTCTAAATCCTTGTCACTATAGAAACTCTTCCATCAAATCTAGACCACCATGAATTCACAATAATACATCTACCTTCTTATCCCCTCTACCCTCCTGTTACTACTAGCCCATTACCATAGGATATGAATGTTAGACCCCAACCATTGGAAATAGCTACTCGAATATGGTAATATTTTCTTTTGTGTGAGTTAAAATTTCACCCATAGTAGGGGAATGATCACCTTCTCTAACTATATAATCAATCTCTTGGGCCATGTAGCTTCTTGTTGATTAGGCCTGACCTAGCAGAACTAATAAGTAATTTGTTCTAGGGTATTGGGATAGAAGATGCAGACATGGACAACTTTTTTCCCAACATGGATATGCATCTCTTGAGATATGTATAGTCCATCCTCTATCACTCATCACATTTCTATATTTCTACCATGTGTAGTCTACTATACCTACAAATAAAATATTTACAGGTCACCACTTCACTATATCCCATAAAACTTAGCTCATAGTGATGATGAACTTTTCCCAAACTGACTATGTAAATCTTGATGGAAAACCCTCTTCTAGAACTTGGCTCATAGTGATAATTACTATCACTATGCTTATACCTTTGCAAAATTTTAGAAGGTGAAACATCCTTAAAAAGGCACCTCTTCTTTGGATTAGCTCCATTAAAGGTCATTTATGGTGCTTAGAATTTTGTTCCCTTCTAATTTATCCTACCTTGCCCATTTGTGTCTCTCGTCCTACTAAGTGTGGGATCATTATGGTAAATATTCACCAATCTACACCATTCACCTTCACCATCACCTTCACCAAAACCCAAAACCTCTATTTTACAAAACCTTCTCCATCAGCCTAAACCAAACCATGTGGTCCATCAAATTGGGGCAGCCAATTTGAGCACCATTTTCCAACCCTATTTGAACTACATTGGCCTAATGTCCATTGACTATGTAGGCACTAATTAAATTATAAGGGCATTTTGACCACTAAATACTAATTACCCTCCCCTTTTCCTTCTCATTAACTTCCTTTTCTAACAATGCCCTCTTGCCTAGGGCATCCTATGTCAGGGAAGCTTTATATTATTCCTATAATCCTTATATTTTAACATCATATAATAATTCATATTTAGTTTTACCTGAGCACTAAGAGAATTACATTGGCATGAGGTATTTTTGGACTATGTAGGTAGTTTTCATTTACTAAGGTCAGCTCAACCACATCCTTTACTTTATTTTCCTTTCTCATCTAATATATTTTCCTCCACCCCTCTACCTATCTCCTCACTACCTCCCTCCCTTTATCTTGTCAATCTCTTTTAACCACTTTTCTAGCTTTTTAATCTCTTTTAACATAAGGATTGATAGCCTTCCTCATTGGCCCCTATTATCTCCCATAAAGCCACCACCTACTCTACTTTGTTGGCCTCCCTAACACCTTTCCTTTTACATGTTTCACAACTTACTTCCCCACCCACTTTTTGCATTTTTTGTCTTTCTCTCCACTTTTTACCAACCTTGCCCCTATCTCGTTTGTCTTCTTTTTCCATCCTCATCATTTCCCCTTGTCCTTGGAAATTTATCACACTCTCTTCATCACTCTCATTTCCTCACTAGTTATAGATTATATTATGCATTTTGCAAGCTTTTTATTTCTTCTGTTACTATACTTTTTCTTTACGTGCATCACCATTCTCTGTCATTTCACTACTCTTCCCACCTTTATCATTTTCCATTCTTATTTACTTTATTTTCATCTATTCATCCCTTTTTTATTATTTTTTCCTCCACAACTAGTTTCTACCTAGGTATTTATCCTTTAAAAATCCTTCCACAATTTCCCATTTTATTATTATTAGTTCTTTCCTTTTGCCTTTCACATTCCCCTTTTCCTCTTTCCATCTTGATAATCACTTATCTTTTGCATCTATGTGAGAATCCATGCTTTATATCCCTACTTCAATTCTTCCTTTTTCTTCTTATCATCCCTAATCTTCATCCTTTATCTTCATTGTTTTTCACCATCCTCTCCCTTTTATCCATTTTATTTCATTTTTCTCATCTTAAGGACATTCCTTATTATTCTTGACCTTCTTTTTTCCCTCTTATATGTCATTCCTAGATCCTTCCATCCTTCTCCACCTTCATCTTTATATGCAACCTCATTATTTTCTTCAGCTATCTCTTCATCCATATCTTGGTCCACCTTCACCTCATCCATTGTTGGATCCCCTTTATTTTCTCCAATTTAACCTTCACCTCCTTAGAGTATGATCACTAGTTGAATCACTTTTATGTGCATCTCCTTGTCTTCTTCCTTGTTTCCTCCATGCCCTTGCTTTAATGCATGAAATCTAGTTAGATTAATTACTTAAAGTGCATCCCTTTATTCATTTAATTCCTTTTCATATTAAACATAGATCCTCTTTTTTCTCCTGCTCTAGTTATTCCCTTCACCCTACCTATCATATTTTTCCCTTTTAAACCCTCTACCCATTTTGAGCTCATATGATCATAAAATATATCAGGTTATGGATATGAATGTCTTCCATTTGATTTTGGTTTACTGTGATATATATACCAATCTTAAAACTCTATAACACAATCAAACATTCCCACAAGATCATACAACCCATAAGAAAGAATGAGTACCACCAACTATTAGGATGCAGATTCCTTCCCCATCTCCTCTAGTCTTACCTATTTTAAACCCCTTTTACTTCAACCTTTGGAGATTTTAGAATAAAAACTAAAGCCAACTTCAAATGGAATATTTGGGGTATCTATTTGTGGATGCTAGCTATACCCTCTCACATGACCTACCTCCCAACTAATAATTCCCCTTGATTCTCCCTACCTGGCCTACATCTTCTTATGCACAGTAATAGCCCTACTCTTTAATCACATTCCACCTATTAACCTTATATAGGAGTAACCTCTTAAACCAAACTATTTTCCTCCTTGGTCTCTTTTAGACCTATTTCTCCCATCTTCTTTTTCAACTCCCCAATCTATTTGTCTTCATACATTCTTATTCTATTTTCTCTCTTAGTTTTCTATTTATACCATTTATTTTCCTTCTTATTTCAACATATTCCCTCATTTAATTAATATTATTATTATTCACCTCACTCTATATTCCAAAACCCCTTAGATTCTTTCTCTAAATTCTTTCAAAACTCAATGCTTACTTATTTTGGGGCCCCATTGGCTTAAGTATCAAGGGTTCAAATCTTTACCTCTTCTCATTTACCCACTCTACTACTTCCCCAAATCATTGAATAATACCCTTCCATAATATTTTAACAAAATTATTGTGGAGTGCACACAATATCATCTTATTTGGATGGTGATGAAAGAACCCATCAAGTCACCATGGGAATTTGAGTAGTGCCAGATTTTCTAAAGCCTAGTAAATCATATTTCTTGGTTTTTTAAAATGGTGGTATAAATTTCATGTTTGAATATGATTATCCATGTTTGAATATTATTTTACGCCCTTTGGCACTTCCCTTTCTCCAACATCCTTCAACTAGACCTAACTTTATTATACATCAAATTAGGGAAACCAAGCTAACCAACACTCCCCACCTCATAAGAACTATATCAAGCCTAAAGTTCATTTTGGACATTATGTCCATGAAACTATATATGCAACATCCACTTGCCTAGTGCATATGGAGTCCACTCAGTCACCCCATTCCAACCAACTAACCCACTTTCCCATGTCTACCTCAATATTTTCCATTTTTCACCTAACCTCTTTACATGTTTTGTGATGACCTTACCCTAGATACCTATGAATAACATCAACCTTATCAAGATGACTTGATAGGATTAATCTGATCAACTATGACTAATGTTGTGGATGGGTTACCCTATCATATGTCCATCTAAAACTTGACCTTATTTTTATCAACATTATTAACTTTAGTCTTTGTGTAATCTTGACTATCACACTTAGTTTCATTTTTTGAACCCATTGGCATTTCACATGCTCGACTACCTTGTGGCACCACCTAGTGCCTCCCCACCAACTACTTATCAAACCTACACCTAATTTGGCCTTTCCTCATCGACTCTCAGTTTGAGGGGGAATACCTCCTACCATATTAAGATCACCCTAACATTTGACCAAGTTATATTTTTTATCTTGTTAATTCAAAGCTACATAACAAAAAGGGGAAAAATATAGATAGTAAAAAATTCCACACTTATAGTTTTTGATGACTAAATGCCTTAGGACCCCTTAAAGACACCCTAAACCTTCTTAACCCTTAATCAAACCCTCTTAACCTAACCAAATAAATATTATCCTATTCACATAATACTATTCAAAAGTACTATTCACTATGGGGCCCACTATCACTATTCATGATGACATGGCAAGTGACATGGTAAGTGGCATGGTAAGTGACATGGAATGTGACATGTAAAGTGACATGGAAGGTGATTTGGGAGGTTATATGTAAATTTACATATCTTATAAGTGAGGTCTCTTGATGTGGGACATCATACCCCACTTGGGACCATTTTCCAATGTGTTTAATGACCTCATTTAAGCATCACAAGGGTCCCCCTTGAAATATGGAGAATTTACTCTTAAGGTTCCATCATTTAACATGTATTTATCTTCACACATGAAAGTGTCCTTCAAAATGGGATACCCACCTCTTTAGTGCTTTTTAAAAGACAAAGGGCACTATATCTACCCATTTTTGACTTTTTTACCCAAATGAGAGACCCATGATCAAGGTGGGAATCCCACCACCCTCATATTTTAACTCATTCATGCACCCACATGGAAATTTATGACACATTTTGTGGATCATCTCTTTAAGTGCTTGGATGAATACAATAAAGTGTTTTGAAAAGTAATTTAACCTCATTTATGCCCATGTGCATGATTCCTATTCAAAATTGGACTCATGTACAAGGTATGCTACACATCAACCTAAATGTAAGACTTATGATCAAGCTGTGAATCCCACCACCCTCATATTTTGACTCACTCATGCACCCACATGTAAAATGGAACCATATTTTGTGGGGCATATCTTTAAGTGCTTTGATGAAGACAAGAAAGGGTGGTGAAAAGTCTTTTAGCCTCATTTAGATCCATGTGCACGATTCTCATTCAAAATTGGACTCATGTGCAAGGTGAGATAAAAACCAACCCAAGTGGGAGACCCATAATCAAGGTGGTAATCCCACCACACTCATATTTTTACTAATTCATACACCACATGGGAAATGGTGCCATACTTATACTATTCCCTCTTTTGGCATGGTTCTTGACAACAAATGCTATAAATACCCCCCGTCTCCTTCACCCAAGGTTAAGTTGGAAGTTAGTATTTATTTATTAAAATATTTTTGTATGTCTTTGAATTATTTAATAATTTTTGAGTTCATCCACATCTTGGAGGAAAATAAATCAAAGCAATGAAGCTCTACCAAAATTGCCTTAAGATTCCTTCATCACATCATCAACAACATCAACCACATCAACAAGCCTCAAGGCAACCCTATTTATTTTTTATTTAAGTTATTTAATTAATTAATTAATTTAATTACCTTGACATATGCCCCTTAATAAACTATCCATCTTAATCCATTGACCTCATTTACCACCTTTTCCATTGTAATTCCATTTACCTCCTTTGCCCTCTTTGCACCTTTACCACCTTCACCCTCTTAACCCTCTCATCCCTTTGATATCCTAGTTAATTGTTATTTTATATTTTAAACCATCCATACCTATCATTTTATTATCTAAATCAACCCTAAAAAAACCATTATTTTTACCCTCATCAAATTACCAAAACCAAAACCACAACCTTGCCTTAACCAATTTTCAGCATTAGTTTAATCAAACTAGTTGCTTTATTTTGGTTAACTTAGAAAATAATCTAATTTTATAAATTAATTTTATATCATTTGATGTATTTTATTTAATTTTTAAAATAATTTAAGTAAAATATATTTATTTTATCATTTATACTTTAGTGTTTTAAATAAGGTGGATTGACAACCTCTTAGAAAGCTTTCACTTTTAGGATCTAGCTCATGCTAGGCAATCTACCTATATACTTGTCTAACAAAAAAGTTTATTTTAATGTTTTATTATTTTAAGGTCATCCTCATGATCTAAATAGGATATATACACAATCAATTATATTAAATTCATGTGCATTCAATGGGTGTTCTTCCACACTCTTCTTAACTAGTTTCTTCTTTTCACACTTAAGAAAAAGCAAAAATTAGATAAAAATAGTAGGAGTATAGATAACATAGTTTGATGAAGATTCAAAAAGAATGTAATATTATCCATGTGTATGGATATATAAATAAATCATTATTAACTATTATATACTCGTAGTATAACTCACACATACAACAACTTGATCAGTTTGAAAGCTCTCAAATTTACCTTGTTCATCATCTTCATCGGCTAGTCTGCACCTTTCTTTTGCAACTGTTATGAGTTATTGAGGACTATCATGATGAAGTTACTTTGACATATCATTAAGGAGTTCCTAAATTTCATATTATCCTCAACCATTAGATATACATTCTTATATTTACCTACCTTATTCTTTCATCTCATCTTCTTCTACATCTTTGAAAGCTAAGGTGTGTTCCTCCTTACCAAGAGGTGTCCCAATGATAAGATCCTATTAAACTCCACTCAAATAATCATCATAAAATTACAAATCAATTTGAAATTATTTTCCCATTTCTTCAATAATTTTCTCTCTTAATGAGTGTCATGGGAGATCCTTGGAATGACTTTATGAGAGAAGTCATGTATATATCATTCCCGTAATTCAGTGGATTACTGTTCACAACCATCACATCCTCTTTCTTATACACATTACCTTGAATGTATTTACATGAGGGGAATGCCTTGGACTTGTGAAGAGGGAGGGGTAGGGACATAATGATCTTAGACTTATCATCCAATTTAACACTTGGCTTATGCTTGGTTGATCTTCTCTTCCCCTTGACTGCATCACTTATCCCCAAATTAGAAATTTAGATGTAGGAGCCACTTATTTTTTATGTGTTTCATCTTTGGGAATGAAAGGAGGAACTTATTAATGGGATGGAATTGTTATTGAAGCTCCCAATAATTAACATAGGTGTTTATCTACAATTTTAATCTACTTTTTTAGGTGAGCTTTAAAATCAAGCCTTAACTGATTAGAGATCTACTCATGTTGAATAGTCCTCTCAATGCATACATACTCCTCATTTTGTATTTTTTATTTCTAAGTAGTAAAATTTAGAAAGTATTTTGAGGAACTTTGAGGTATTTGGCACTTATTTATTTAAGACTCTTGAGGGATGATGGGAAATTTAATCAAGGACTGGTCTAGGATCGAGGAGGGGACATAAGGTTGATGATGATGATCTTGTTTCCCCTCATGTACTGCTAACCTCTCCTCAAGGCTTAAAACTATACCACTTATATCAAGCATGTAAGAATTGACCCTTGAATGACCTCTCATGAAAACTTATCACTCTTTATTAACTTAATGTAATGAGGTTCTCATACTCTCCATCACTTGTATATGGATTTCTTCTCCATACCCTCTCTATGTGTTAATGTTCACCATGTGTATTTCATAACTGTTGACGCTGGAAAGTGCACCCTGTGGCAGGAACACGGATTCCTGCCCTCTCCCCGCAACATGGAAACCCCTCTCTTGCCTGTGGGATGATGAAGCAGGAGAGGAGAGTCTCTAGATATGGGCTAGTTCCCTCTGATGTATCTTGTTTGTTTCACGCAGTGCAAAAATATAGGTATATAGGTATACTGGGGGGATGAAAAGAGATAGAGAAAAAACATGAAAACAAACAACCTACTCTAAAAGAGGTGATACACCAAAAATAGGTGACCTTCCCACATCCACTCTCAGGATCAGACAAAAACATACATACACTCATATCTGGTAGAAAAGACCAGGTCTCTGGGATGACAGGGAGGTTCTTATGGAAAGCACAAGAAATAGGGACTCACCAAGGTGCTGAGAAACACACACTGTAAGTAACCTCACCTATTTTATACCTTCAAAATAGAACTTTACTCCTGGCAGTAGCAGACAGTGGCGCTTTGTAGATCATAAGTTTGCTGGTGTTAAACCTGTGAGAGCATCAAGAGACAATGACTGGACACAGATTAACATTCAATGCATACACTGAAAGATCCATCCAAATAGAGGTAAAAACTGTCTTTTATTGGTTCAGGTGGAAAATTTGGATAGCAGTGCTCTTTACAAAAGTTAGGAAGATCCCTAGAAAATGACTAAGTCCTTGTATTTATAGTAAAAGAGCCAAGAGAAGTTTCATTGGGAAGAGTGAAAAACACTATTGATGACATAACAAGTCTGCCAAGACCATGCTTGTTGCCTCGTTTTGCATGCTAGTCTTTTCCTCTGGTGGGTGGGCGGGTTTTTTCTTGTGCACTGCAAGTGAATTTTGCCACCATCTCTTATGGGTGGTGAATTTGCTGCCTATTGCATGGACTTTATATAGAACTCTTGCCGACGTCAGCTGATAAGCTACCGATGGTGGCAGTCATGCCGACGTCGGTCTGTGTAAGCTATCGATGTCGGCAAAATTGTGCTCTGGGCGGCAATTTCTCCTTCCCCGCCATGGGGCAGGGTTTTCATTTTTGCTACCATAGGGCAAGCTTTTCCATTTCGCCACCCTTGGGCAGGCTTTCCATCTTTGCTGCCTGAGGGTGGGACTTTTTTCCTTTTTCATCTTTTGTTGTGCTGCCGACGGTGGCAGTTCTGCCGACATCGGCTACTTTAACATGCCGACGCCGGCAGTATTGCCAATGTCAGCTGATGTCGATGGCCTTTTTCCTTTCCTTTGTGTTGTGGGTGGCAAATTTGCCACCCTCTGCATGTTTGTAGGTGGGCTCCTTTTACCCGCCCTTGTAGTGGGCAGTGATTTTGCCACCCTATGCATTTTTTCTGCACTCTTTTTTGCCTAAGTGTTAAAACACTCCATTTTTTTCCTTCTTCTCTCCTTGCCCAAACATTCAAAGATTTTGTCTTTCACCACCGTGAACGCTAATGAACTAGGCCGATGAACCAATGCTCTGAAATAGAAACTGTCAAAACCTGAAGGTGGACCTTGCACCCTGAAATGACTGGTTGTGCAAAGCAGGTGTAGGAGGTGACCGGGATTTTGCCTGAGGGGCAAAATTGGGTCAACAAATTGGTGACTCACGGGGGAAGCGTGCCTGCTATGCTTAAAACCTAGTTGCCTTGCATATCTATTGGGTGAAGAGTCGGATGGTAATTTTGAAGATAGTTCACAACAGCTCAAAAGATTTTGAAATCAAAAATATAGAATTTACCCCCACTGCAAAGGAAAACACACAAGACTAAAAACAACTAACTGTGTAAACTACACTTAAGGAAAATAGGGAAAACAAGGGAAACTATGTATAGCCAAACCAAAATTTAGTGGCAATGCTTCAGATGTATCCCGTTGACTGGGACACGCAATTCTTCGCTGTCCAACTTGGAGAGTTGGAATGCGTTATGCTGCTTGCACTGAGTAATCATGTAAGGACCGCTCCAGAGGGCATCAAATTTTGCATGTTTTTTGGGCTTAGCTCTATCTTCATCCCATTTTAGGACAATGTCTCCTTCGATGAAACTTTTTGATGAAGACTTTTTGTTGAAATGTCTTTTCACTTGATGCTGGCGACTGATCATAGAGACCATGGCCTGATTTCTTACCTCCTAGAGCTCCATTAGTTTACAAAATCTGACCTCCATGTTGTTTCCTTCTTCTAGCTGCAGCTGATGAGTGAGGTCCAGCACTGGCAATTCGAGTGAGATAGGAAACCTTGCTTCCCTTCCATACACAAGCATATATGGATAATTTCTGATTGATCTTTTCGGAGTGATTTGATCGGCCCATAGAGCTATTTTCAACTTGGCATGCCAAGTTCTCTGATTTTCTTCCATGGTCCTCTTTATAATCTTGGTCAAATTTTTGTTAGTGGACTCAGCCAGTCCATTCCCCTGCGGGTAGTAATTTGATGAAGCACTGAGGTATATACCATACCTTAATGCCCATTCACTAGTTTTGGTTCCCAAAAAAGCCAAGGCATTATCTGAGATTATAGTGGCTGGGACCCTAAAACGTGTCACTAAGTCCTCATAGAAATCTAGGACTGCGCTTTCATTTGCTTCCTTCAAAGCAATGGCTTCTACCCACCTAGTGAAATAATCTGTGGCAGTCAGGACCCACTTGTGTCTGGCACTAGAGGGAGGATTGATCATCCCTATGAAATCCAGGCCCCACTGCATGAATGGTTGTTCAACTTGAATGGGCTGTAGGGGCATGGCAGCCAATCACTGCTTTCCATCAAAGAGTGCACACTTTTGACACTTTTTTACCCAGGCATGGGTATCCTTGAAGAGAGTGGGCCAGAAATAGCCAGCTCTCATTATTTTTGCTGTTGTGGTCTTAGGGGCAAAATGGCCGCCTGCTGGCCCATCGTGAAACTCAACCAATACCTTGTCAGTCTGACTAGAGTCAATGCATCTCATGAGAACCCTAGAGAGATCCTTCCTAAATAATACTCCATCAATCAAAACATAGGGAAGGGACTGAAGTTTAAAATACCTTCTTTCGGCCCTACTGAGACCCTGTGGACATTCGCCCGTAAGAAGGAAACGTCTCATGTTCAGTGTCCAATCTCTTACGATAGCTGGTTCTTTTGCAGTGGTTGTGTCATGGATCAGCAAGCTGTCTTCATCCTTTTGTCTAAAATCTATGGCTAACTGTTCACGCAGGCCCCTTCCTCTCACCAACTTGGTGATTTTGATGTCTATGTCGTACTCCATTACCTTGGTGATCCATCCCGCTCTTTTCTTGTTTAAGTCTCGATTGGTCAAGAAATCTTTGACGCCAGGATGTGGAACCATGAGATGGATCTTGCTATTCGACAACATATATATGAATTTCTTCAGGCTGCGCACTACTGCCAGGACTTGCTTCTCTACATAGGTGTACCTGGTTTCAAAATCCTCTAACCCTTGGCTGAAGAAGGCGAGTGGTTGCTCAAGGTCATCACGGTTTGCTTGGGTAAGCATGGCAGATATTACTTCTTTGTTGCTGAAGGTATAGAGATTGAGGTCTTTATTGAAGTTGGGGCTGATTAGAGCGGGAGCTTGGGTCAAAGCCTATTTGATTGCTTCAAAGCTGTCCTTTCTTGGCATTGTCCATTTGAATTCTTCACCCTTATTTAGCAAGGAGGTTATGGGTTTAACTATTTCAGCAAAATTTGAAATGAACCTCTGAATGAAATTTATCTAGCCAAAGAAACTCTGTAGGCCTTTCTTGTGGTTTGGTAGGGACATCTCTAGAATGGAGCAGACTCTCTCGGGGTCAATAGATAAACCTTCCTTGGACACAATGTGGCCAAGAAGTTTCCCCTCATGAACCGCAAATACACATTTCTTTGGATTTAGGGAGATGCCAAATTCCCTGCACTTCTCAAAAATCTACCTGAGGTGCTTCATATGCTGTCCAGCCTCCTTGGAGAAAACTGTTATATCATCGAGGTACACCAGCACGTTCTTATTTATCAAATCACTGAAAGCCATGTCCATGGATCATTGGAAAGTAGCACCAGCATTGGATAGTCTGAAAGGCATTTTCTGGTAGGCAAACATTCCCCATTTAGTGGTGAAGGCTGTTTTGTATTGGTTGGAGTCTCACACCAGAATCTGATTATATCCTGAATAGCCATCTAGGAGGGAGAAGCGTTCGGAACCAGTTAACTTTTGGAGGATCTACTCCATGTTCAGAAGGGGATAATGATATTTTAAAGAGACTTTATTAAGGTCTCTGAAGTCGACGCACAGCCTGATCTCCCCATTTTTCTTTCTCACTGAAACCAAATTAGCCAACCATGAGGAATGTTTGATCGGAAATATAATGCCAGACTCAATCAACTTGGCCAATTCTTTCTGCATAAGGAGCTCGACCATCGGGTTGACAGGCCTCTACTTTTGTGTGACTGGCTTTGTGCCTTCATCTAATTCAATGGTGTGTTAGGTGAGTCTTGGATCGAAGCCTTTTAAGTCACTATAGTTCCAGGCGAAGACATCAATGAACTCTTGACACAACAGAATGAAAGCTTGCCTTTCTTGAAACGTGTAGACCTTACCAAGCACTAGCAACTTGTCCTTGAAGATTTCAACTTTTTCATAATTCTCCTCTTTGGTAGTGATGCATGCTTTGTCATCTTTTAGTTGGTCCTCTCCATTGAAAATACTTTCAAGTGTGACCAGACCCTTAGGGAGTTTATTATTCTTTAATTGAACAATCTGATTTCCATATTGCTATTGTAATTTCACTTGATTGTGGACCGCAAACTTAGATTCTTCCTGCAGGAAAAGAGCTATCTATTGGTCATTTTTGAAGACCTGCCAATTTGTAACATTGTCTGGAATTGAAGGCCGAACCACCACTTTTAAATGGTGTGAACAACAACCCCTACTTATTTCTTTTAAAACATCAAATTGGGCACCAATAGCTGCCAACCTGTCAGCCTGCTTATTTTGTTCCCTAGGAATTGAGGTAATGTTAAGAGCAAGGAAATCCTCCATCAAGCCCCAGACCTTGTGCTTGTAAGACTTTAGCAAGGAGTTCTTGGTTAGGTTCAGGCCTCTTATTTGGTTCACTATTAGTTCACTGTCCCCCAGGAATTGTAATTTCCTGATCTCTCTCTTTCTTGCCCACTCAAGTCCATGAATCAAAGACTCATATTCTGCAACATTACATGTGCAAGAGAACTGGAAATGAAAAGCTAAAAAGTACCTTTGTTTAGAAGGGGAGATTAACATTGCCCCACCACCAGCACCTAGTTTGCTTCTGAAACCGTCGAAGTACAGCTGCCACAGGCCAAGGTCTTCTTTGTTCTCTTTCATTATATTGGGCATGACGGCACTTTCTTCATGCAAGCAATAGACTCCAAGGTCTACCTCCTCAATAAACTTATAAGGATCATGCTCAAAGTTATCACTTCCCCACTCATCCAAGAGTAGATCTGCGACTCCTTCAAGAGCAAAAGATGAAGATTTGTCTGTTTATGAGTCTTTTGGATCAATGATAGTGTAACTGACATTCACTGCCTTGGGTGAATAGGGCTCTAGGTGGTCCTTGTATAGTGGCTCGGATTCAATTTTCACTTTAGTTCCATACTTGGTTCTGAAAACCAGGTATGACCAATTTGCTGCTAGATAGCCCCCTATCTTGGACGTAAAGTCCCTTGACAAATAGATTGCAAAATATGGAGGAACATCCGCTACCACTATATCTTGGGGGATTGAGAATGTCGGGCAGGCATGCAATGTTAAACTCAATCCTGTCAATATTCTGACTGTCTTTGCAGGCATGCCATCTAGTTACAAGACTCCTTTATTCATTGCTTCATACTTTAACCCCATCTTATCAGCAATGCATTTAGGCATTACTGAAGTGTTGGCCCCACTATCAATTATGCAATTGTGTACTAAGAAATCCCCTATGATCAAAGATACATAAAAAGGGGGAGTCTTTCCTTCTTTCTTTACCTGACCTGGAGCTAAAGGCTGCCCATTCATCATTAGGACGTTATTAGTGTCTGTTGGGATGGCCTGGCGATCTAGCTCATGCAATTCTTTCTTCAATACCTCCTTTTGTCTCAGAAGAGACAATGAATCTCATAGAGAAATGCTCACATGCAATTTCTTCATTTGATCAACTATATTAACTTGGGGACTGACTCCTTTCGTGTTTTCCTTTGGGTTGATCCCGATTGGAGCTGTAGACTGAGGAGCTAGAGGTGCAAATGGTTGTCTAGGAATTGGAGCCTTTTGAAAAGGGTGTGGTGGAGGATTCACTGATGCCTAAGGGGAAGCTTGCACTTCTCTAGCTGCTCTTCTTTTAAATCTTGTATTGGCTACAATGCAATCAGCATGGTTGCATGTAGCACCTCCATAATTAATTACACAGAGTTCACCTTCCTCGTGATTTATCAAGGTAGAATCCGGCTGAGTTTGATTGTTACTTGTGCTGCGTTGGGCTGGAGACTCAAAAAATTGGGAAAAATTAGCAGCCTGATTTTCTGAATTCTGAAAGAAATTCATCATGTCATTTGTATGGACAGCTTGCTCTTGACTTTGTCCCATGGTCGAACAGCCTAGCTGCTCCTGCACTAGATTGTTCTGAGTAGGCACCATGGCTTTAGATGATGAAGAGGGGCTTGAGTTATAATTTTGATAAGGCCTGGTTGTAGTGAGCTGCCCCTAACCTTGGTTATAATTTTGAAAGGGGGGTCTAGGGGCATGGCCATAATTTTGATAACTCTGGTTTGGCTTGTGGCTTTGAGCTTGTTGCCTTTTAAGGGCAACAAGTTCATTTGACATGCTCTGCAACAGGCCCTTAAATTCATTTAATTCATTGGATGGAACAGCGGCTGACCTCTCAATGATAGGTAGGGGAGCAATTGTAGGAGTGATAGCCTGAATTGGGGGCAGCGGTTCTAGAAAAAGTGGCATATGAGGCCTAGGGGTGATTTTCCCAACTTGAATTAAGCAATTTTTGGCTGCAATGGCTATGTCATAAGCAGCTGACAGTATGTGTCCCCCCATAGATTGGATCATCATAGCAATGCCACTATTTAATGCTTTTAGATAGTACAAGAAAGCATAGCTGGGGGTCGGCCTTACCAGGATGGGAATTCTATCCCAAGTCTTTTGAAATCGCGTGTTGAAGTCCTGCATGTACTCGTGTAGAGCTCTTTTTATAGTTGTCAGCTGCTCAGCAAGAGAGAGGCCGTCACTTTTCTCCCCAAAATGATTAGTCAAATGGGTGCCCAATTCATTCTAGGAATGTATGGAATTTATAGGCAAGGTGCCATACCAGTCAAGAGCTTTCCCTTTTAGAGACAAGGCTAACAGTCTGATGGCAATGTTTTCTTTTGTTATGTTGTGAATATTGCAAAGATTGGCAATATTTTTGATATGCTCAACAACTGTAATAGGTCCCACTCCATCAAAAAAGGGCACATTTTTTAGAGCTGTTATGGGGATTAGATCATAGCATGGGAGATTTAAGGGGCTCTCACCATGAAAAGCTGTAAAAGGCAATGTCATGGCTGGAACAAGTTGTATTTGTGGCTGAGCTAGGTTGGTGTTCCTAGCAACAGGTCTAGGGGGATTTACCAGTGGATAAGGGTGAATGCTGGAAAGTGCACCCTGCGATAGGAAAATGGATTCCTACCCTCTCCCCGCAACATGGAAACCCCTCTCTCGCCTGTGGGATGGTGAAGCAGGAGAGGAGAGTCTCTAGGTATGGGCTAGTTCCCTCTGATGTATCTTGTTGTTTTAGGTAGTGCAAAAATATAGATATATAGATATACTAGGGGGGGATGAAAAGAGATAGAGAAAAGCATGAAAACAAACAACCTACTCTAAAAGAGGTGATACACCAAAAACAGGTGACCTTCCCACATCCACTCTCAAGATCAGACAAAAACATACATACACTCAGATCTGGCAGAAAAGACCAGGTCTCTGGGATGACAGGGAGGTTCTTATGGAAAGCACAAGAAATAGGGACTCACCAAGGTGCTGAGAAACACACACTGTAAGTGACCTCACCTATTCTATACCTCCGAAATAGAACTCTACTCCTGACAGCAGCAGACAGTGGTGCTTTGTAGATCACAGGTTTGCTGGTGTTGAACCTGTGAGAGCATCAAGAGACAATGACTGGACACATATTAACATTTAATGCATACACTGAAAGATCCATCCAAATAGAGGTAAAAACTGTCTTTTATTGATTCAGGTGGAAAATTTGAAGAGCAGTGCTCTTTACAAAAGTCAGGAAGATCCCTAGAAAATGACTAAGTCCCTATATTTATAGTAGAAGAACCAAGAGAAGTTTCATTGGGAAGAGTGAAAAACACTATTGATGACATCACAAGTCTGCCAAGACCATGCTTATTGCCTCATTTTGCGTGCTGGTCTTTTCCTCTGGCAGCTGGGTAGGTTTTTTCTTGTGCACTGCAAGTGAATTTTGCCACCATCTATTGTGGGCGGCAAATTTGCCACCCACTGCATGGACTTTATATAGAACTCTTGCCGACATCAGCTGATAAGCTACCAACGGTGGTAGTCATGCTGACATCGGTCTATGTAAGCTACTGACATCGGCATAATTATGCTCTGGGTGGCAATTTCTCCTTCCCCGCCATGGGGCGGGGTTTTCATTTTCGCTGCCATAGGGCGAGCTTTTCCATTTCGCTACCCTTGGGCGGGATTTCCATCTTTGCCACTTGAGGGCGGGACTTTTTTCCTTTTTTGTCTTCTGTTGTGCTGTCGACGGCAGCAATTTTGCCGACCTCAGCCGCTTTAACATGCCGACACCGGTAGTATTGCTGACGTCGGCCGATGTCGATGGCCTTTTTCCTTTCCTTTGTGTTGTGGGTGGCAAATTTGCCACCCTCTATATGTTTGTAGGTGGGCTCCTTTTACCCACCCTTGTAGTGGGTGGCAATTTTGCTGCCCTCTGCATTTTTCTGCCCTCTTTTTTGCCTAAGTGTTAAAATTCTCCATTTTTTCCCTTCTTCTCTCCTTGCCCGAACGTTTGGAGATTTTGTCTTTCACCACCATGAATGCTAACGAACTAGGCCGATGAACCAATGCTCTGAAACAAAAACTATCGAAACCTGAAGGTGGACCTTACACCCTGAAATGACTGGTTGTGCAAAGTAGGTGTAGGAGGTGACCAGGATTTTGTTTGAGGGGCAAAATTGGGTCAAAAATAACTCAATAAGGTCTATTTAAGGCTTGATATGAATTGAATTCGAACATGAGTAGGCTGACCAGGAACATCATGATGTTTCCATGACTGATTAGGTTAATAAGTAGGCTACCAAGGAGGTGAATGAGGCTCAAAAGGAGGGTTAGATTGGTGTACTTAGTATTGAAAAGTATCATAGGCCTAATGGGGAATCTCATATTGTTGAAAATGGTGAATTTAGGGCTGGTAGGGGTCAAAATAAAGTTGATAGGGATCATAATAGAATTGTAATAGATTATAGGGCTTTTAATAAGGAAGTGAATGATAGAAATATATCCCATATGTAGCCATATCTCATAATAATACACATGAATAATATTGAACTCTCAAGAGCAATTATTCATACCATAAGATAATGACCTTATGAAAACCTTTGTCATGAAGTTTTGACTACAAACCTAGTATGTGAGTGCATGAAGCTACTTTATATAGACAATATGCTATTGTGAAGGCTCAAATGCTTGAATATAGTCCCACTAAGCATGATAAAACTATTATCACTCCAACTTAAACCCTTTAAATGAGGTTGTTTAGGCCTACCTTCAAGTCTAGACTAATGTGGTAATAGCCCAAGGTTGTGGGTGACTTATTATGGGGCTAGACCTCTAGATTATGGGGTTAGCTCCCATAGTGTATTTATTTAGGCTCAATATCACTAATTCCTACTACTTTTGGGGTGAAATCGATAGATATTTATTTAAATCAACCTAATATAAGGGGTGGTGATGCACCAATATTGCTTATCCACTCAAATTGGACTCCTAACAATATTAATGAATTAATCATGAAATAAAGCATTATCACCAAGTATCCTATGAAATAATATTTCACATGGAGGATATATTAAGCAGTTATATTATGAAGGTCATGACAAGAAGGTCTTTTATGAGGCACTTACTAGTTAGATCAAACTTCAAAATCAATCACCAACACTCTTGCACACCATGTAACCTACATAGCACACCTACTAATATCTAAGTGAGACAAGGACCTAAAATGGGAGGATACTATACCAAATATTCATATCAAAAAGCATAAACACACTATATTTAAATCATGGACAAGCTATAATAGTCTATTAACAGTCTAAGAGGTTCATCAAGTACAAAACTAGGTAGAGTTTCCTCATACCAAAGTGAGGGATACAAATCAATGCCTTAAGGCCTAATATATAGAATGGATATAAGATATAAATGGTAAAATATGGTGTATAATTGTAGATAAGGGATCATAATGACTATATTCAACTCATATACTAGTTACATTAGCCACAATAGTCACCCTAAATCTCCCTCCATGCATTGGCTTTTAAAATGATGGCCTTGAATAAACTGTTGGACATTTAAATGAAGTGGTGAGGCTATATTTGACATATTAAATTTATTTACATACATAAATTTTCCAAACACTTACTTTATGAGGTTAATTTAGGTCTCCAACCAACCTTTATGGGTCATTAAGTAGCTCATCACCTCCTTTTACATGTTGACTTTGTTAGAAAACTACATAATCCCCATAATTATCATGGAGAATGTACCTATAAACCTTAAATTAATATTTAAAATGTGATAATTATCTTATATTAAATTTTTCAACATTCATCTATGCCAAACTCCATCTCTTTTGGTTGACCAAGTAGGCTAATTAGGCCACTAGGCCTAGTGACTTGTATGTTTGTGATTGGTGGCCATGAAATCCTATATGATACCTTAATAACACGTGAATATGTGATATTAACATTTTAATAAGCATCCTAAATCATTTTATAGGCCTTTATAAGTAATAGACACCTACAACTTTACCAAACTAGGTGATTAGGTCACATTGCATTAGCCTTCCTAGATTGCCTATTTGGATGAGATTTGCAAAAGTGTTTCTAAGGAGTGTGAGAAATTTATGATTTTATAAGGTATAAAAAAAGTCATAAAACACCCCATATAATGATTTTAGACTTTAAAAACAATTATTTACCCTTATTTATACTCAAAAACTTGAAAAAGTACCATTGTTTAACAATTTTGTATAGTATATGTACATATCAATACCATGAACAAGGTATATTTTAAGTGGAATAAATGTTTTAAGTGTTTATTATTTGAATTAGGAGTGTTTTTTTAAAAAAAATCAATTTTTACCAAGTTAGGTATGTCTTAGGGTTTAATCAGGGTTTCAGAGGTCTACCATATTAACGATGGTTCATAAAGATCAAACCTCTAATACCAAACTTTTGGTCATATATGTTTATTAAATAAACCTCCCTAAAACTCATAAAAATATTTTTGTCCCATGGAAACTATGTATGGAGATACAAATGGAAGATGGTGGACCTTGAACTCCTTGCAAGCCTTATAGACATATCTACAATCCTAACAATGATTCATAAAGTTGGAACCTTAAATCCAACTCACTCCTTCATGGATATTGAGTCCATAAGGGTTCCTAACTTATCCTAGGATCCTTAGCCCTGAGTACCTCTACTATGAAAGTTATGAGTACTTGAAGGTACAACTCAAGTTGGTAGGCTAGTATGTTATAGCTCAAACTAAGCTTTGAGACTAAAATAACCTTTCCTTTGTGTCATCCTATATAAAAAAACTCCTTAAGGGTATAAAAAATCTTCTTAAACCTTATCCTATTATTTTATTTTCTTGGGGGGTCTAATGATTCTATTGAGGTCAACATGGGGTTTGAGGTCTTAAGAGTGGCTTTTAGGCTTAATAGGCCTAGACTAAAGATTAGAGGTCTATGTGACCTATAGGTGGTCTAGGGTTAAAT
The DNA here is from genome assembly GCA_037957365.1 of Torreya grandis. Lineage (NCBI taxonomy): Eukaryota > Viridiplantae > Streptophyta > Pinopsida > Cupressales > Taxaceae > Torreya > Torreya grandis. The sequence continues at coordinate 840,435 of JARHVA010001675.1, forward strand.
CATCATCCTAATACCTTGTTTAATTATCTCTCATCCTTATTTATCTATCTCTATTTTACCAAAATTGAATTTTATCTCCATTCCCTCATGTAAGTCTACCTATAGGTTATTGTTTTACTTGTTAAGCTTGATAATGGTTTGACAGTAGCATGGGGGTATGAGTATTCTCTAGTCTCATTTTTATCATGTTAATGAGTATATTAATTCAATTAATATGTCCTTATATGTTGGTGATGTTACCTAAATTGAGTCTTCCTTTTTCTTTATTCTCTACTTCCCTTCATCTCTTACCCTAGGGTTTATATGCAGTCAGATTTGCTTAACCCTGTGACTAACTTAAGTGTCTTTTTGTTCATCTAAAACTCTTAGTCATTTTATAACCTAGTTTATATATATTTTACCTTTCCCTTTAGTTTTTTTAAGTTTCCAATCATCCTCAAATAAGGATATACCTTCAATTCTGGTGTAGGTCTGTGTGCATCTATTTTAGGCTTAAAGGCATTAAGTACCCATCAATATAATATTATCATTACTTGAAATAATTAATACACACTTACTACATTCTTTATGATATTTTTATATCTCCTATACCATTAACCTTGAATAATAAAATACCCTTAGCTTGTGCACACATGCTTGTATGTCTCAGTTTTAAGCCTATTTAGGCCTAGTTAGGTCCTTAACCCCTTTAATTTTTGAGTTTGGGACTATTTAAACTTGAGGATATTAATATATCTTAATTATCCACTTGTTTAGGTGTTTAATATTTCAACAATTCCAAATTATGTATAAAACTATCAACTAATATCCATACGCTTGTCTTAGGTCTATTTAGGCCCAAAAGGCCTGTGTGGGTTTATTAACTCTTCCCCACTTATCTCAAATAGAATAAATGGTTAATTTAAATATAATAACCTTAGGAAAAAACCAATGGTTTTAATTTCATTATTACATTTCAACTGCTACATACTCATCACATTCCCATTCTCTTGCTAATAACTCTCCTTGTAGAAGATAGTCTTGTACCTTAACTATGTGTAAGAGAGTAGACCCTAACTTCAACATCCTTGTCCTAATTTATCATCACTAATATCTATACATGGATTATTTAATCTAGTATCACCCCATGTATTCAAAATACCTCAAATAATGGCTCTTTTCACTCCATCTATCTTATTTATATAGTCAACATATAGATGTTATTTGGCCATTAGATACAAACATGAACCTTATACTTCTTATTAGTTGTTCATCTTATTCTCTGACCCTTCATTACTCCTTGAGTTACCTCACTATTCTATCAATATCCTCATTCCCTTCTTCACCCTTAAATCTAAGACAATACCTGTAGTTGATGACCCTTCCTTTTAGCTATACACAGATGTGAATACAAAGGTTTCTCATTCATGACAACCTTCACCATATTATTATTCAATTTATCCTTATTAAGTTATTCATGTTTTTTCTTCACATTATTCAATACATATTGAAAATGGATTTCTTGTTCAAAGTGTCTTCTTCTTATAGTCAAGTTTATAGGTGTTATTTCAAGGCCTCTGATTGAGTATATGCCACTTGAGAGGTGATTTGATGATCCCTTAAATTTTTGGGTGACATCATCATGTTTGAAATCCTCCATTTTCTCTTTAACCTCCTAAAGCTTATATAAAACCTCATCACTCTCTTAATGTCTCTCTAGCCTATAGTCATAGTTTTGAGTGTGCTCAAAGGAGGCATGACTGAGTTATCACTTTATCGAATGGGAGTGTTGATCCTTCCCTTAACCCTAATCCCATTTTTATTCTTCTCATAAGACATATGAATTGACAATTCTCTTCCATAACTTTTGTATCTCAAACTTAATAATGACTATCCTACTTGCATATTCTACCTTGTAAGGTGTATACTGACTATGAGAATGTTTATCTATTAAGGGATTGAAGATGAATATTTATCTATATTCAAATTATTTATTTCATCTAACATATCAAACCATAGGCTATTATGACTTAGTTAGGTCTCTCCATATCCCCAAGGACTCATTATAATAGTATTTCATCTGATTGATCTGATTAAAAACTATAAGTACCTTAATGAGGGTTTACTTTTTAAGACTTGAGGCTAATACTATGATAGATCATAAGTTAGTGAGGGGGTGTGATGAAAACACCATAGAGTTTTACATTAGATAGGACCAGTGAATTTTATAATTATAATGATGCTTTTCCATAACCATTGTCTAAGACACTTATTCATACTATATACATAATATTTTCAATCTTTATCAGTTATTGATGCTTTTTATCTTATAATAACCCATAGATTCTCAATCTATTTGAGTGTACACCTTAAGGGGTACATCAATAAAGGGATGGGTAGAGCATTAGTGTTTTTTAGGATTTTTTATCCCTTTTGTCACTTGTTATCAATCTAACCAGCTCCTAAAAACATTCCCCTAAGCTTTGCCTCCTATTTTTTACCCTCATATAGTAATTTGACTCTTTCATTAGCCTTTTCCCTAGCTTAAACCCCTTTTTGGTAATTTACATGACTATGCCAGCCACATTGACCTTGTATTCTTATTAACAAAACTTATTAGGGTCTAGTTCAACCCCTGGCTGACTTAGTTTGTGACCTCATTAGTTTTTGTCAATTATGATAATAGGTTGATAGGGTTGACCTTGTCAACCAAATTTTTTGGAAGGGTGTGGGGTTAGATCCACATATATAAACACATCCATTTCACCATTATTGGGAGAGACAAAAATAGTTATTATTCATTTACACTTCTTTATATTATGCTTTTCCACCATTCTACTTGAAGAGTCTTAGCTTAGGGATTTTACTTGGAGAAGAATCTAGTCTTATGGAGAAGTATTGGATGCTTTGACCTTTATTAGTGATCCTTAAAAACCACAAAAACCTTATATGAAGCACCTTTGGCTGAGACAGAGATTGAGTCTCGATGGGTTCATCTTCTAGGTAAGTATCTCTAACTTTGTTCCTTTTTTTAGTATATAGAATTAGCATAAGTAATGGATTTTGAATAATATTTCTCTCTCTATGCATTAGGGTCTTATCAATACATATATTAATTAGGATTATATTATGAATGTTTAATTTTAATGTTTATTACCCCACTTTAATCCATAATCTTTGGTGAGCACTAGATTATATTTTTATTTACTTGTTATTAATTTGGTGAATATGAAAACATAGGGCCTAGTTAAGTTTATTGCATAGTTTTTCTTGAATAGAGGATTTGGAACCATCCCTAGTGATATTATTATGGTAAGATATACCTTAACTAGGTCTATTGAATCTATATTGGTCATGACCCCAATTGTCTAATGTATCACCAATTGAAAGTGTAAGTAGGATCTATTTTCTTTGAGCTAGGATTGATTCATAGATCTGATGCATTTTCCATTACATACATCTTGGTAAACCTGATGTGAATCTAACCCTTGTAGGTTTTATTTCATGCTTTTAATTTCTATTATTTTTTTATTTTTTATATTTGTGATACTAGGTCGACTAGTTCAGTATAGTTCTAACTTTTGTGCATAGGTTTAACATATAGTCACATCAAAATGACTTTGTTATTTATATGTAGGTCTTCATAAAATAAGAGTTATTGGATCAATTAGGTTGATATAGTATTCTTATTTAGTCCTAGATAACAAACTATGTTGAACATGTCAACTTAGCCTCCTAGCCAGCATCCAAAACAACATACTATATCAATTAGGTCAACTTAGTCCCCCAATCAACATCTAGACTAAAAAACTACGTCATGTAGATTGACTTAGTCTTAAAATAAACATCCAAATAAAAAACTAAGTCAACCATGTTGACTTATTCATTTTAACATGATTTAACAAATAGGGTTTCACATAACTAGGCTGACCCAGTTGACTTTGTTGGTATAAATAACAAGTAGCATTACAGGCACTTCAACAAAAAAATTCAATCCTTAGCATCTTCCAATCCACCAAGGTTACTTTATTTCTCTCTCTTTAAATTTATTAATTCATTATATTTATAGTTTTTGCAAGTTTAATGTCTTTAAAACAACAATCCTACAACAAACTAAGTCAATTTGGTCAACTTAGTTCTATAGCCTATCTAAAACACTAAGTCAACTTGGTCAACTTAGTTCTTAAGGACTCTTAATTTTACAAAATAATAATGACTTAATTGAATCTATTATGTATTTTTTCATATAATTTCATCTAAACTAACTCTATACCATTCTTAATTTGATAATTAATAACTATATACTAGTAATTAATTCACACCTTCATTTTCAATTGTTTACATGCTTAGAGTAGTTGACATAGTCTAATTAGGTGGTTTTTCAAATTTCCAATTAGTTTCACTATTTTGATATTTTTACATACAATACCAAATCATAAAAATTTCAATACTCATTTAACATTTGTATTCCCAAGGCCCACCTACTTAGATTTCATCACCAAGGGGGAAGTCAACTTAGTTTTCTAGCCAATTATAAACACGTGGTTAATGGTATATATTGGCAAATCACCCAACACCCTTATCACTATGAGATTGTGAAATGAGGAGGTAGGCCCCAATACCAAGCTAGTACCATTACCAACATAGATCCCGTTTAGCCTAAACATCCTAAAACCATTAATATATTATTTTTTAGTTCCCTATTTTTAGCCATCTTCCCTATCACACATAAAATAACATTTTGTAATAATATAACAACACTCATGATGACCATTCAATTAGAATTTACTTTTTAGTTGACTGCTTGCTCTTTGATCATTGTGTGTTATATTGTTAAAACTTGCATTGGCTAGAGTTGGTTCAAGGTTTTGTGTTGTGTTCCAATTAGATCATTCCCATTGATCCAGTTTTTTGTGTCTACTTTTATTTCTTGTCACAAATTACATTTGTAAAATCTTTCCCTGTTCTTAGCACACTGATGTTCAATTAGGTTATAGTACTAATTCAACTTGGTCAAATTTGTATCCTTATCAAGTTGTCTTTTTCCCTATTTACAGTTCTCAATTGAACTGGTTGACTCTATACTCTTCTACCTTCTATCTAATAGTACTTAGTTAACCTTGTTGACTATGTACTTTTATCATTGCCTTTTCTCTATTATATTGCTGACTTAGTTCTCTTATCTAGATGACTTAGTTCTCTATTTATATTTCCTTAACATTCTATTCATTTCCTCAAAACATCATGAATTCCCCTATTATAATCCTATTAGACAACTTAAATCCATTTAGACACTATATGGGGTATTCATTTGTCCCTTTATTTACCTCCCAAGAGAACCCTCACTCTTGGAGTACCTCTTCCCCTCCTTCATGTGTACAATGTAACATGGTTCAAATCACATCCCATAAGGAAGTAGGTGGATCTAATCCTTTTTATACCTATAAAGACAATCCTCATCTTCAAAAATTTCAACATAATGTGGGAGTAATTGAAACAAGTATATCCAACAATCCCACTTTTTTAACCTTCCAACAACCTTCCCCCCTAATACCAATTCAAAGAGTTCTCTTATAAACACCAAACCACGAATTTATATGACTCAAATTATTACATAAATCATACAAAAATGGCCATAATTCAAACTTCTAACACATCTCAAATGATACAATTACAACATCATTTAATCAATATGGATAATCAACCTATGTTTCTCAATCCTCAAGCCAATCCAAATTTTATTCCTCCACCTCTTAGAGATGCCTCAGGAAATGTTATTCCTCAACCCATCATGAATAAAGAAATGCTTCAAAATATCCAAAATTATCCTTTATATCCTTTCATCATGTCCATTGATATTGGTAATATATCTCTGATGATTAATTATAATGGGACTAAAGACCCTACATCCTTTCTCAAAGTATTTTAAAATATTTATAAAGAGTGGATCCAAACTAATAATTTCACCACAACTAAACTTCTAGTTAAAACCTTCATTGGTGATGTATTTAAATGGTATAACCAACTTCCCCAACATTACATTTGGCAACTTAAGGATTTAGTCAATCCTCTAGTTAAATATTTTCAACATAATAACCTTCCTGAAAATTGCCTTTGCTATTTCATCAATGCTAAGCAATATCCCACTGAATCAGCTTATGATTTTATAAAATGATGGAAATCTCTGGCCCACAAATTTGACCATAACATGACTAATGACAATTTATTCAGCCTCTTGATAACTTCTTTAACTCCTTGACTTCAATATAAGGTTAGAACTTTTTCTCTTGAAATGTTTAATGAATCTCTTAACCAAGCCAAATGTCAAGACTTCCTCATGAATAAATTTGAACCTAACACTAAATTCCTTAAAGGATATTTTCAAATTTATACTAATGCCATCATCAATAGTACTCCTCAAACCAAATCAGGAGTTACCAAACTCAACAATATCCCATCTTTTCACATACCACTAACTATGCATCAAATGAAACAAGTCTTACTTCCCTATAAACCCTTTAATTAACATAAAAATCCTCCCAAATGGTATGACCATAATCAATTTTATTGGTTCTATGCCAATATTGGGCATTCTCATTAAATTTATTGATAGCTTACTATTTTTTTATCTCTCACATGTTTGGTTATTCTTTCAATCATGAAGCCATGATTCAACTCCATTGTCAAGAGTACAACATTGCTTCTCTAAAATGACAAGCTCCTAAAACTTCTTCTAATAAACAAAAACAATTTCCACATCTAATCATCAAAAAACTACCAAGGATGTTTTTGCTATTAATACCAACTATGACCAATATTACAATAATTATCAATATGTTAATACAACGAAGGTCAATTATCATCACAAACTAGCTCGCAAAGATCCTATCACAAAACCTAAGAAAACATCTTTGGAGTAACAACTTATCAAAGATATTACAACCATTCATTTAGCTTCAAAATCCCATGAGGAATCACATCCTTCTTTTAAACCCCTAATAACTTCCATTCCCTCAAAACCTACCTTACCTTCTAAACCTTTCATGATTTTTTCTTCTAAATCCCATTGGAAATTTCTCAAAGAACTTAACTCCATGCCTTACAAGATTCTATTTATTGAGGTAGTTCATACTTCCCCTTATCATCATAAATTCATTATTAAATAATTATAATAAATTGAATATCCATCTTATATATATGAATACCACTCTCTATGGAGCCTCAACCTACCAATATGCATACCATTGAATTTGTGTATCCTTCTTCTAAACTATCTATTGAATTTATTGAAGGGGACATGATTAATGATGAAATCTATTTTTACACTGATGATCCACCCCTATTCATTAAAATATCCATTAATAATACCCTTATTCATAAAATTTTATTTGATGATGGGTCCAGTATTAATGTGACATATTTATGGCTTATACAACAACTTAGCTATAATAAGCATCATCTCAAGAAAACCCTCTTTACCATTATGTATTTGATAAAAATAATCAAAATCCACTTGGTTGTATTTGGTTTCCCCTAGAAAACACACCCAAGACCATTATAACTAAACTTATGGTCCTTAATTTACTTTTATCTTATAAAATTATCCTTAGTTTCCCTTGAACTCATAAAATGAGGGTTGACACTTTTTCCAGTAGCCAATGTATAAAATTCTTATATAATAACAAATATACAAGCATGAAGCTTACCCCAACCTTTGGAGTATTCAACTTCCTAATCCAAAATCTCAATATTGTATTCTTACCATCCATACCATCAATAATGTTCCCTAATCTAAATTCATCAAAATGAATCTAGACCTATAGGTCACTCTTGTTGATTTGTATGATGATGAACCTAATAATTTTTAACATACCTTCAACACTACTAAGATAAATCCATATATATTGGAGTGGATTACTCCATATTTATTACCTGATGATCACATTATTACTCTCATTGATGAGAGCACTGATTTCCCCCCTCTATGCAATATTCAAGAGTATTCTTACCCAGAAGATGCATTTAATTACAATAACTATAGAGTAGATAAATTATTCCAAGATCCTCTAATCATGTCTCCATGTAAGTTCAATGAAATTAGAATTTCAGCTTTTGAAACTCCCTCAAAATCTCAAGCATGTATCATTTCTCTAACCTATGATAATAACTACATCATGGCCTAATCTCAATATTGAGACTTGGATTTTCAGCATTATTAGAAAAAATTAGCTCAAATAAATGATTTTAACTAGGATATTCACACCATTTACATATATTTTTAATTATATCTCAAAGGTCATGTACCTCTCACTAATACTCCACTTATTGATACTCCTTGGGTGGTCAAACAAATCCTTCCTTATAAACCTCTATATATTTTTGCATCTTATTTATTACCTACAAATCCCATCATTACATCTTATTCTTTCCCCATCAAATAAACTAATGACACACCAATCTCATTTAGTCAATCTACTCTTCTGACTCTCAAGATTACATTAGATGCCAAGGCTATAAATGTCTATCAGATACACTCTAAATATAATATCCATGGTAATAAAATTATTGATCTTGAAATAGACATTGATTATTATTGTCCTCTTCCCACTTTGCCTAGTGATGAAGCTATACTTGAATTATTTAATGCCTGGGAACCCCAACTTCCTTGGCAACATCACAAACTTAAGAATTTCAAAAATAAAGCCCCTTGTTTCAATAACTTCATCACTACAATTGACCCTAAATCTAATCTAATTTATTATTTACCAAATGCATGACATCATTTCCAAGATGGCAATGTTATGCTTATCAAATAAATTACTTATATTGAATATGGTACTCCATCCTACCCTTGACTTATTATAGTTTCAAAATAACTCACTCACTAAACATGATAAATTTAACTTATTTTTATATAAATATCATTATATATTCCCTTGGTCCTACAAGGACATGATTTTTATTGACCTTAACATTATCGTGCACAATATCATCACTTATCCTGATGCCAATAATGTACACCAATAGCAACAAAAATTTTCACCTAAGATTTCCACCTTATGTCACAAAAAAGTTATCAAAATTATTGATGATGAGTTTATCAAACTAGTGGACTATTCTAAATGGTTTTATAACATAGTTCTTATTCAAAAAAATTCACCATGGTCATTTTCATCTGCATTGATTTCCATAATCTTAATCTTGCTTATCCCAAAGATAATTTCCCTTTATCTTCAATAGATGCCATTATCAATTCCATAAATGGTTATGAAATGATATCTCTTATGGATGGTTTCTTATGATATAACCAAATTTACATTTCCCTTGAAGACTAACATAAGATAACTTTCACCACAAAATGGGGCACCTATTGCTATATTAAAATTACCTTCAGACTGAAAGATGTTAGAGATAATTATTAATGAGTAATGAATCATATCTTTCATGATATTATTAAAAAAAAATAGAAACCTATGTGGATGACCTCATTGCTAAGTCTAAATATCTTGAGACTCATCTTTTTGATCTTGTCATCATATTCAACTACCTTCTTAAATACAAAGTTGGACTAAATCTTTATAAATTTGTTTTCAGTGTCACATCTGGTAAATTGTTAAGGTGTTTAGTTTCTCTCCATGGTATTTATGTTGAACATACCAAGATTAATTATATCATTAACATTCCCATCCCTCAATACATTCCAGACATTCACACTTATATTGGTAAACTTGGGGCAATTAGACACTTTGTCCTTGAAATGGCTTACTATATATATTCTATCAATTCTATCCTTAAGAAAGGTAATAATTTAGAGTGGATGGATCCCTATCAAAAATAATTTGATAATAAGAAATAATCATTGATTCACCCACATACTCTTTATCCCTCTTTAAATTATTGACCTTTGATCCTATATATCTCTTCCACACCCATAACAGTTGGGGAAAAGCTTGCCCAACAAGATGATACTAGAAGAGAATATGCCATCTACTATATTAGTTGAGGCCTCATTAATTATGAAGAATGTTACATAAAATTCAAACATGATTGCCTTGCCATATATTTTCTAGCTAAAGAACTTTAACATTATATGCTTTATCATACCACTTATGTTATCATCCATTCTAATCCCCTTCATTGCTTCTTCTATAAAGCCTTTCTTCCTAGGGATAGAATTGGCAAGTGGATGGTCCTTATCATGGAATTTGATCTCCAAATTATTACTCAAAAAAGTATATAAGTACAAATCATCACATATTAACTTTCCATAACTTCTTTAAACACTATCAACAACCTTCAGGATAATCTTCTTGATGATAATATTCTCTATATTGAAGGTATCAACCAAGCCATATCTCTTAAAGATTACTTTCATAACTTCACTATTGATATTGAAGTAATTAATATTGACAAATCCAATATCCTCCCTAATACTACTAAACCAAAAGTAGTTAGCAAAGAACTTCCCAAAATTAATGTTGATTACATGAGGATACTTGGAATCTTCACTTTGATGGTCCTAAGTGAATTTAAAGAGCTAGGGTAAGTTGTATTATTACAATCTCTCTTGTGAAACTCATCCATTTAGATTTTCACTTAACATTTTACATTACTAAAAACATGGTTGAGTATGAATCTTTAATCTTAGGCATGAGAGTTACCCTTAATTTAGATATCCAATACGTACATGATTTAGGTGATTTTTAGCTCATTTATTTCCAATTCAATGGGGATTACCAATGAAAAATAAAGAATATAATTTATTATCATCAATTTCAAAGTAATCTCACCAAAATATTTCATTTCTTTCACCATTGACCCTATCCCTTGAGATCAAAATTCTATTGTTGATTCCCTCACTTCTTCAGCATCTCCTTTTCATCTGCATCAAGTTCTTACCGATCCAACTTTTCTTATCCAAATAATAAAATATCCATATTCTACTCAACCACATGATTTAATAATCTACCACATTAAGTCCATCACCATTTGATAAATCCCATGGTACAAAGATATCATTCAATTACTAGAACACCAAACTTATCCTCCCAACCTAGAATCCTATGAAAAGACTCGCATTCACAAATAAGATTCTAAGTATGTATTTTGTATATCATCCTATATTATTACAATGTTGAAGGTACATTTCTCTACTATGTTATGAAAGATGAGTTTCTTCCTCTTCTTGAATAAGCACATGGGGGTATTTGTGGTGGCCACTGTAGTGGTCATGCTATAGCCTAAAAATGCTTACGTATGGGATACTTTTGGCCCACTCTTAAAAAATATGCCATAAATTTTGATAAAAAGTGTACTCCTTACCAGATTCATGATAATTTAAATCATTCACCTCCAACCAAGCATCAAATAGTAGAATCTCCTTGGCCATTTTCTATGTGGAGATTATATCTCATATGCAAATTACCTCGATCTCAAGATGGGCATGTCTTTATAATCATAGCCATAGAATATTTAAATAAATGGGTTGAGGGTATGACCCCTATTAATTTAATTAATAATAACAACTCCAAATTTATCCTTAATCAAATCATTTTCCATTTTAGCATCCCTCATATTATCATCTCAGATAATGGTGGTAATTTCAAAAACAAAGATGTCAAACAACTCTATGCTAAATTTAAAATACATCAAAAATTATCCACACCATATCATCCACAATGTAATGGCCAAGCTAAGGGTACCAAAAAAATTCTTAATAAAATTTTCCTAGAAGAAACTTGCATGGATTGGAACCTTCATCTCTATCCTACTCTTTGGGTGTATTGCACTATCATACACATTACCATTAGGGCAATGTCAGTTTCTCTAGTCTATGGTTCTGAATCATTCCTTCCATTAGAACTTGAGCTTCCCTCTCTTTGTATATCTCTTCATTGTATCATACTTAATGAAAAATTATATGAATCTCACCTTCATTCTCTTGATCTCCTTGATGAGCACTATATTTCTACTTTACAACACAATCACCAATATAAGGCCCATATTACCAAATAACATAGCAAATGAGTCAAAGTTTGCACATGTATTATTTGTGATTTTGTCCTTAAATTATAATATGCTCATGATAAATAAGGTAAATAAACACAAAAATGGTGGAGACATTATTTAGTCAAAGATATTTTTGGTCCAAATACTTATAGCTTTCAAACCAATGAAGGTCATATATTCAAAGAACCCACAAACACACTCTTCCTCAAGAAGTATTTTGCATAATCCTCCCCTTATTTTTCATTATTTATATATTATATCTATCTAACAATTTTTTAAGGATAATTTCATGATTCTCACCCTCTATGGTAGTTCTCTATTTTCATAAACGTTAGTCCTTCCTATTTGGTCTTTTGGTTTCCCCTTTTTCTCACGAGTTGCATTGTAAAACCACGAATAGGATCTAATCTTCCTCATGATGTAATTTTATCCTCTTTATTTTCATACCTTTTATGGATTTTTTTACACCCCTTCAGTTTCTTTATTGTGAGTTATAGTGTAAGACCAAGGATAGAACATGGCTTTCCTCATAAAATTACCATCTTGTCATTCTTTTTTTATAAAATGTGTTTTGTAATGGTTACACGTTTTTGATCCTTTGTTCTCAAACTTAAGTTTTTACTTATTTTGATAGATTAAATTTTCATAATTGTCTATATTAGCCCATTTTCCTCCATTTACCTCATTCTTATTATAATGAATCACATTTTATGTCATTATATCATTTTTTCCCTTCATAACATTTTTTGTGATTTAAAGTAATTCAAATTGTTTCATGTTGCATTCCTCTTGATTTCATCTCTTTTCACTCCACATTAGATAAAACAAGTTCAAAGTTAAGATAACACTTTTATTTCACCTAGATTTATGAGACTCTTAGACACCATGCTCTCTAAGTTATCTCTCTTAGAAACCAAGTCCCAAGTATTTAAATGAAATTCATATTTATCACCTATGTTTGGTTTTCCAAATCTATATGGATAAGGAATAGAAAAAGGCATCAATAAATTTAAAATCCAAATCATTTAAAATAAAAGGCAATACTATATAAAAGGAAACATACAAATTTTAAAAGTTAAAATCACACCAAAATATTTGATTATAAGCAGATGTCTTATCTCTAATCAAAACTCAAACTCCATAGTTTGCCTCATAATAGAGCTGATGTCCATTGGGGTATAGTAGGCTAGTATATCAGAATTAGATAATTTAGAAAACTCTATAGTGTTACCTACTTTCTCATGCAAGTACCCAATCTTCATAGTAGAATGATGACTCTATAAGGGGTCTTGAGGAATGGGGAACACATTAAGGTAAGGTAGGCCCATTTTACTTTTCATTAATATAGCATTCATAGGATGATATACATACTTATTTTTTTAACTAATACCTGTGTGGCTAGGAGAAGTTATTCAGAGTCCTTAAGGTCAAAAATCCTCTTATTTTGGCAAACCTAATTTGAGTGTCTTGAATTCGATAAAGAGTTCCTCTACCTTAGTTTTTATTTCATTATTCCCTCCACCTATTTCATTTTCCCCTTGAAATGCATGTATTATTCTAAATTTGTTTTCCCTTATTCTATACTTCCTTCTTCACATCTTAAAAACATGCTAGAACTCTTTTGTTTCAATTTTATCCATCCTTAGAACAAAACAACATGTTTTTGAAATTATGGACTAATTTATTTACACTGTGGATCTATATTTTTAGATATGCCTTGATTTATTTTTACCATTTTTCATTATTATATAACCTTTTTTTATGGACACCTAAGTCTGTTTCTAATTTCATGTACTTTTTCTATTGTTGAGTGAGGTTGGCTTGTTACTTCTAACTCACCAATGTTGTTTTCCATTTTATGCACCTTTTCCCATTAATGATTAAGTATTATTACTACTCACTCATCAATGTTATTTTAGCATTTTTTTGCTTTCCCATATGTGTTTAATTAAGGATTGTTACTAATTTCACATTAATATTTTACTACCATCCTCTTTGACATGTATCCTTGGTTTGATTTGGTGAGTTTGCCTTTCTTACTTAATGTTTACTTATTTGAGTTTCTAGGTCTTTAGTAGCCTTGGATTTTTGGTTACCTTATTTACTCTAAATTTGACTTGGTCATCTAGTCTAATAGAACACTTGTCACCCCAGCTTGTCAAATTTCTAAGTACATCCCACCCACATGATACTAGTTATCTTGGCTTTCCTATCTTTGTTTGTTTTTTGTCTTTAGTTTTATAGTGTTGGGTTTGTTGAAAGTAGTCTCTGCACCAGACATAATAAAAAATACAAACATAATAGACAACCATATAGAAATAAAGGTAATTCAAGGTAGACATTACATTTGATTTTTATGTATTTCAATTTTAGTCATTTAAATTTTAGTTATTTTTTATTTAAAATACTGCAACCTTTTTTAGCTTTAGTTGTGTATTACTATGTTATTTCTCAAATCACCATCTCCTATTGCACTTGAGTGAAATGTGATGAGATTCAAGTGGGATATATGTATACACATAGTATTTTCAAACTTTATCAATTATTTATGCTTTGTATCTTGTAAGAACATGTCGATTCTCAATCTCTCTGAGTGCATACCTTAAGGGGTGCACTATGAAAGGGGGTAGGTAGACCATTAGTACTTCATAGGATTTTTGTCCCTTCTACCACTTTTTATCAATATAAATAGATCCTACAAAAATTACCCTAAGCATTACCTCCTATTTTTCATCCTACTCTAGTCATTTTCCACCTTCATTATCCATTTCCCTAACCTAAACCCCTTTTTGGTAGTTTACATGACTATATCAACCACATCAACCTTGTATTATAATTGACAAAACTTATTAGTGTCTAGATCAACCACTAGCCAACCTAATTCATGGCCTAATTAGTTTCTTTCAATTTTGATACTAAGTTGATTGGGTTGACCTTGTTGGCCAAAATTTTTAGATGGGTTTAGGGTTAGATCTACCTATATCAATAGATCCATTTTTCCATTATTAAGAGAGACAAAAGAGGTATTATTCATTTATAATTGTTTAAAATCTTCTCTTCCACCATTCTACTTGAGGAGTCTTAGCTTAGGGTTTCTACTTGGATAAAAAGCTAGTCTTGTGGAGAAGTCTTGGATGCTTTGGCCTTTCTTAGTCATCCTTATAAACCAAAACAACCTCTTATGAATAACCTTTGCCCAAGGGAGAGATTGAGTCTCAATGGGTTCATCTTCCAATTAAGTATCTCTAACTTTTCTCCTCTCTTTAGTAGATAAAAGTAACATAAGTAATGGATTTTTAATAATATTGCTCTCTCCATAAATTAGGGTCTTACCTATACATAGCTTAATTAGGATTATTTTATGCATGTTTACATTTAATTTTCATTAACCCCACTTTGTGCCACAATATTTGGCGAGCACTAGATTAGATTTTGCTTTACTTGTTATTAGTTTAGTGAATATGAAAACATAGGACCTATTTAGGGTTCTTGTGTAGTTTTTCTTGACTAGAGGCTTTAGAACCCTCCCTAATGATATTATTATGGTTAGATATCCCTTAAATATGCCTAGACTATCAATATTAGTCATGAAAACATAGGACCTATTTAGGGTTATTGTGTAGTTTTTCAAAGAATATTTCATTACACACATGATTATCACATGGGAGCAGATCTAAAGGGGTTATTTAGCCTAATGGTATCTTAGTTAATCTCTTGGGGATAGTAGAAGATGATTTGAAATATTCAAGGGACCTCTTAAACAACATAAAACATCTTCAACACTTTTTTTATATACACCAAAGACCTTATAACCTAAGAAACTCAATTTGTAGTCTGTAAATAGAAAGAACATGAAGATTTACCCACTCTCACACTCCAAAATGTGTGAAATAGGGGTGGATAATGATGGAGATAGTATATGAGGACCTTAGGGTTACACACCAAGTGTTGATTTTCAACAACTCCTAAAAAAAGCACCAAAACTATTGCACTTCTAACCCCTACATAGATGAAGAAGCTCATTAGAGTGAATAGATTGGTATCTATTATTCATAAAGTATAATGTGTGTATTTATAGACAAATTCCATGAATATGAAGATAAATATAATCCATTACTTTATTTAAAGTCTCAAGTCTTGAAATTCTCTCTCCTATACAAAATGAGTGAAAACTTAAAAGTTTGTTTGGACTACCAAAGAGCTCAGTGGAGAGAGAGAGGAATAGTTTTGAGATTTTTAAATATTATGATCATGAAAATCCACTATAATGCTTTCCATTTCCACACCTAAAATATATGACTACCATATATACATACTTGATGACACAATTCTATACAACCTACTAAAACACTTGAAAACTCTCCTTTTCCTACATTTTCTTCATGTTTCTAACTTTAAACCACCATTTAAAGGCAAAGGGATAGAAAACATGAGTTAAATGGCATTTTAAAACTATTGGTATGGTATGGGAGTCTAAAATACATAATTTACCATGTGTGGGACCCAATTGATGAGTGGGGAGGTCTATTTTACTACAAGATAAACCTTTTAAAGTTATAAAATGCCTAGAGATGACTCAGGAAATCTTTTAATAATGTTATTAAATAATGATAAACTTGAAATATTACACATTTCCAAAGATTTTATAGTTTATTTTACTAATATTAGGTATTTTAAGGGTGATTAATGACTTTTTAAGGGTGAATTAAGGTTAGAATTAGGCTTGGATAAATGTATCATGAATGATGACCTTAAATATATCATTTACCTCATGTCATGACTTCAAACAAGGTTTATAAACTCTTACATCCCATTGGTAAATATTTCCCTTCTTGAAATGTATTAAATAAACCTAAAAATATAAAGATTAGAAACTCAATTTGGTTAAGCTACCTTAATATTTTTTAGGAGACCTTAGTCTTGTTAAATACTATTTAGATCATTGTAAAGGCTTGAGAAGGATAATGGCACATTTTTTAATCACTCTATGATCACTATGACCACTATAACATCACCAAATACACCTCAAAATATATATGATGTGATTAGTGCATAATAAGACTCTATGACACCTCTAACACTGTTAAATGACTTCAAAAATCAATTTAAGAGACATCATCATGCAAGGGATCAGCATGTGCAGGATTGAATGGGTGTCATGGAAATTTTTTTGGCTATAGGGGTTGGTATTGAGCTTGAAAGTTTAAATTTAAAACATTTTTGGTGACTTATAAGGGTTGACCAGCCTAATCATCAAGATAACCCATTCATCTTCATGACAATGATGACTCAGACATGGTAGTAAGACTTGATGACCACTCTTAGACTACCAAATGGATTATCACTTTGTGACACCGCTAGGACTATAAAAAACACAAGACACAATAATTAAAGTAATAGAAACAAAACTTAAACCTAATAAACACACCTAAAACCTAAAGAAATAAATAAGATGAGACACCAAAATAATAAGTAGACTACCCACACTTGTGTTGACACTTATGAAAAAATAGATAACAAACTACTTGAAATAACTAACTAAAACACACATAATTTCTCTTCCAAGATCAAAATGGAAACTAATTTGATCATGTTGGATCTGTTAGGTCATATTACCACATGATGATTAAATTCTTATCAAGTACTATTTATTGAATGAGGTCTTCCACTTGTAGCTGAAGGCATCTGCATGTTCTAGCTTCCTAGGAGAGTAGTTGGACCTTCTTAATCCAATTTTAGATGAATTGATTGGATAGGTGAGTCAATAACCCAATAATAATGATTTCATAGTTTTCTTCCTTTCATGAATAATGTCAATTCTACCTTAGTCATGGGCTTCTCTTGATCATGTTGGATAGTTTGAAGTCACCCCTATGTTATGGCTACAAGGTTGGATTCTAAGAGAGTTTCATCTTATTTTATGACTATTTCAGGCCACTTGAACTTAGTTCCACCCTCAAATATTAAATATACATTTTAAAATGGGGTGATGAGTTTATACTTTGCTTGAAAATCTAAAATAAGTCACCCTCACATGAAACAGTTTTTAGAGAATGAATGGTTAAAGGGTTGTCTTCCTTTCATTTGATAAGACCATTCTCCTCAATTTGATCTTGGTAACAACATGTTAAAATAAGGTTGTAACCTAACCCAATGATAAAAAATATATATCTTAATTGATCATGATATGATTCAATTTTGCTTACTCTCTCTTCTTTCATAAGGGTTGAGGTAGGAGTATACATCACATAGTTTGATGAAGATTCAAAATGCATGTCCTCTTGGCCATGTGTATGGATATATAATAAAATAAATATTACCTATGATAGACCCCTAAAAATAATCTCACCTAAAACAACGTGATCAGTTTTGTATCTTTCAAAGTTACCATGTTCATCATCTTCATTGGCTAATATGCATATTTCTTCTGTAATTACTATAATTTATTGAGGACTTTCATGATGAAAGGTAGTTTTTATGTCCTTAAGGAGGTTTTGGAGAGAATATTAACCTTTAACAGTATTTATTCATCCTTAATGTGACCCACCTTAATCTTTTAGCTCATCTTCTTTTGTAGCTTTGAAATACAAGATGTGTTCCTCCTTGCCAAGGGTGTCCCACTAACAATCTCCTCATAATGTTCACTCAATCCATCATCATCAACTTCCAACTCAATTTATATTTATTTGATAACCTCTTCAATTATATGATCTCTCTCAAGGAGTAGCATGGGATATCCTTGGAATGACTTTAGGAGAGAAGTCATGTATGTCTCATTCCCAGCATCCAGTACTTACGCCCAACAACCATCACCTCCTATTTATTTTGAATATTACCTTGAATGTATTTCTATGAGGGAAGGCCTTGAAATTTTAAGGATGGAAGGGTGGGGATTGAATGAACTCAAACTTATCCTCCACTTTAACACTTTGTCTTATGCTTGGTTTATCTTCTCTTCCCCTTGACTATAACACTTGTCCTCAGGTTAGAAATTTATATGTAAGAGCCACTTCTTTTGCATGTGTTACAGCCTTGGGCATGAAATGAGGAACTTCCTAATGGGATGGCATTTCTATTAAAGTTATCACTAACTGATATATGTGTTTTTCTATAAGTTTAATCTTATTTTTTAGGTGGGCTTCAAAATCAAGCCTTGATTGATCAAAGATCTACTCATGCTAACTAGTCCTCTTAATGCATACATATTCCTCCTTTTGTACTTTTTATTGGATAGATCTCCTAGTAGGAAAAGTTGGAATGGTTTTTGAGGAACTTTGAGGTATTTAACACTCATTTTTTTGTACTCTCGAGAGAGGATGGGAAGTTTTATGGATGATTGATTTAGGATGGAAGAGGGGACATAAGGCTAATGATGATGAGCTCGTTACCACTTATGTATTACTAATATCTCCTCAATGATAAAAAAATAGACCATTTATATCAAGCATGTCATCATTAACCCTTGAATGAACTTCTCTCAAGAAAAATTCCCAATCTATCTTAACTTATTGGAATTAGGTTCTCATGTTCTCAGTCACATGCCTAGGGATTTCTTCTCCATACCCTCTCTATGTGTCAATTCTCACCATGTGTCTTTCATAACTTAATAAGGTCTATTTAAGGATTTCTATAGATTGACTTTGAACATGAGTAGGTTGACCAGTAACATCATGATGTTTCCATGACTAATCAAGTTGATAAGTAAGCTACCAAGGAGGTGAATGAGGCTCACAAGGAGAGTTAGATGGTGTGTTTATTATTGAAGAGGATCGTAGGCCCGATGGGGGCTCTCATATTATTGACAAGGGTAAATCTAGGGATGGTAGGGGTTAGAATAAGGTTGATAGGGATCATAATGGAATTGAAATGGATCATAGGGTTATTAATAAGGAATTAAATGACATAAATTTTCCCTATATGCAATGAAAAATAATCATAATATGCATGAATAAAATGAAATATCAAGAGAAACTATTCTTACCATGAGATGATGACCTTATGAAAACCTTTCTCATGAACTTATGACTATAAACCTAGATTGTAGTGATTGAAACTACCTTATCTATTCAAGATGCTATTGTGAAGGCTCTAATGATTAAATTTGCTCCCACCAAGCATGCTATAACTATTATCACTCCAATCTACACCCTTTAAAGGAGGTTTTCCAGGCCTAACTTCAAGGCTAGACTAATATGGGAACAACCCAAGGTTGTGGGTGACTTATGATTGGGATAGACTTCTATATTATGGGGCTATCTCACCTATTGCATCTATTTAGGATTAAGATCACTAATACCTAAAACTATTTGGGTGAAAAGGGATTGATATTTCATAAAATAAACTTAATATAAGGTGTGGTAGTGTACCAATATTGATTATCTACTCAAATTAGACTCCTAAAAACACTAATGAACTAAAGCACTATCCCCAAGGCTCCTATGCAATAATATTTCACATGGAGGATATATTAGGTAGTTAAAATATTAAGGTCATGAGAATAAGGCCTTTTGTGAGGCACTTATGAGTTAGATCACACTTCAAAATCAATCACTAATACTCTTGCACACCATGTACCCTACATAACACACCTACTAACATCTAAGTGAGATAAGGACCTAAAATAAGAGGAAAATATGCCACATATGCATATTAACAAGCATAAAAACACTATATTTAAATCATTGGGAAGTTATAATGGTCTATTAATAGTCCAAGATTTTCATCAAGTATAAAACCAGATAGAGTTTTCTCATACCCAAGTGAGGGATACAAATCAAGGCCTTCAGGCCTAAATATATAGAATAGATAGAAGAGAGAGGGTAAATATGTAATATAGTTGAAAATAATTTGTAATAATGACCATATCCAACTCATAAAATAGTTACATTAGCCACAATAATCACGCTATATCTCCCTCCAAGTGTTGGTTTTCAAAATGATGGCCTTAAATGAGCTATTGGATGTTAAAATGAATTTGTGAGGTTGTAGTTTACCTCTTAAATTCATGGATATGAATAAATTAGTCAATAAATAACTATATTATAGTTATAAAGTGTGAATGAGGTGAATTTATGTCTTTAGCCAGCCTTCATGGGTCATTAAGTAGCTTATCACCTTCTTTTACATGTTGAATTGGTTATAAAATTGTCTATTCCCCATAATGATCATGGAAAGTGTATTTTCATAACTTTAAGTAAAAATTAAAATGTATTAATTATTATATATTATCTTCTCTAACAGCCCTCTACTCCAAACTCCATTTCTTCTAATTGACCAAGTAGGCCAACTAGGCCACTAGGCCTATTGACTTGGTTATTTATGCTTGGTGGCCATGAAATCCTATATGATACCTTAATAAACTCTGAATAAGTGAGCCTAAAGTATAAATCAACATCCTAAATCATGTCATAGGCCCTTATAAGCAATATAATCCTATAACTTTGCCGAACTAGGTGACTAGGTTACCTTGCATTAGCCTTCCCGGACTGCCTATTTGGATGAGACTTAAATAAGTGTTTACAAGGAGTGTGAGAAATTTATGATCTTATAAGGTATAAAATTTTATCAATCACCCCATCCAATTATTGGTAACCTTTCAAACAATTATTTACCTTGTTATCTACTCAAAAATGTTTTAAAACTACCATTTTTTTACAATTCCATACAGTGTTCATACATACCATTACCATGAATAGGGTCTATTTTTATTGTACTTTTGACCAAATTTTTTCCATTTAGGCCAAAATTGGGCACCCCTAATTGAAAAAAATCATATAATTATATATCTTTGCCTAGGTATAATACTTAGCTTTTCATTGGAAGAAGTGTTCTTTGATAAAGCCCATAACAAATGTACAAGTCTATTCCTTTTGGAAAGTTCATTTTTGGTCTTTTCTAACCCTTTGTCAAATTATTTAAAGTCTTTTTCTAAGCCTTTGCCAAATTATTTCATACTTTTTGTCTAAATATTTTTCTGTAAGTGTATTTATTTTAGACTTTTCATTCAGCCAAGTAATGAATTCTTTTGAACAATTTGTCTGAGATAAATCTCCCAAAGACAAAGTGCCAAATTTTTTCAAATAAATTATTTGCATAATTTTTGTGAAGGTACTTTAAATTTTTTTTTAAATATATCTTTCAAGTTTAAAAGGACACTTTCAAATTTTTTGAAGGGTATATTTCAACTTTTTCAAAGGGTATGTTTCATTTTGCTGAAGGGTATCTTTTGTCAAAAAAATTGTCCATGCAAATTTTTTGAAGGACACTTGAAATTTTTTTGGACCTTTTCAAGATGAAATGAAAATTTCAATTTTTTTGAGGGGTATATTTTGTCAAGAAAATTATCCATATAACTTTTTTGAAAGACACTTGCAACTTTTTTGAACGACCTTTTCGAGCTAAAGGATCACTTGTAACTTTTTCAAAGGGCATTCCAATTTTTCTAAGAGTAATTTCCAAAGGATGAAGGGTAATTTTTAGAAAGTCCAAATGGAATATCAGATTTATCAAAGGAACTTTTTGAAAAATTCCTAAAGATTTTTTTCATGGGAAGGTCGACCATTTCAAAAAATCTGAAGGTTATTTTTTTTCCTTTCAGAAGGTCATTTCCAAAAGCTGAAGGTCCACTTCAAGAAACCTAAAAGAACATTTTGAATGGACAAATAGAAATTCCTAAGGAATGAATTATTTTAGAAAACATTTTTGATACAAAGGAAATAAAAAGGATAAGACAAAATTCAAATGAAAATTCTTGAAGGAGTGATGGCACACAAAACATCAATTTTAGACTATAGAAACTAGCCATTGGAGTTTAAAATAAAAGGATCCGCTAGAACCCAAAAGCAAAGATAAGAGATAAAAAATGGAAAAATGTAACTGAGGCTTTGGTTTAGTTGTAATAAATGTAACTAATGATTTGGTTTAGTTGTAACTCATTGTAACTGATCCATTTGGTGACATGGTATAGATTGCTCACTTCTCTCCCATGCAAATGTAACTGATTCTTTTAAGATGACACATGTCCAAGTGACCTTTGGACTTCATTTAATTATTCTAAATCTCAATGCTCTCTCTCTCTCTCTCTCTCTCTATATATATATATATATATATATATATGAATTTTCTTGGCTCATTTCACATCCTCCATTGGTCATTGGGAAAATTATGGTAGATTTATACTCAAATAACTCTTTAATAAATAAACAAGTATTATTTACACTCACATGATATAACATTGAGTAATGAGTTGAATCTTTTTGGTCTAGTCTAGTGAAAGATTGCCTTTTCCTAGCTTGTAGTCTTAATGGTCTACCAATTTGTAGAAAGGAGATTGTTGTAGGTATTTACTAGTATTATTTCTAAAGTGTTGATATATATTAGAAGTGATTCATGAATATATCTTTCTCTATATCATTCATTTCCTTCTTAATAATCATATACTTCCTCAAATCTAGAATATGAAACATTGATGTAGTAATAAATCATGAGTTGTGAGTCTTGTGTGAAAAACACATTGTTTTATCTTTAAGTAGTGGTTTTTATCTATTAGGAGGATAATATACATTGGTGCATCACCATTTTGTCCTTAGTTATTTTATTTTACCCTTTGCATACACAATTAATATATTATAGAGAGCTTTAAAGGTGCATCAAGGAAAGCTAGCCCCTAATCTAGAGATTCATCTCAATGAAATTGTCACCCACAAAAAGAGAGATGATTCCATTTTTCCACTTGGATGATGAGAGATGAATATCTCCTCAAGGTTGTAAATCCAAATGTAAATAATTTTTGGTACACCAAGTGGGACCTCTAAGTCCTAAAAGATTGTTCAAGATTGGTGTTGATCTTAGCATTATTAAAGAGAAAGAAACATCTACATTCAGTACCTAGTGACTCCATTGAATAATTAAAGTCTTTAGTTGATTATCAATTCCTATTTTCCATGCCAAAGTCATCGATAGTTCTACTTCTAAAGCTGTACCCTTTGAGTTTATGTAATTACCTCTATATTCGACCAAAAGGTATAGATTTGTAAACACTCATCCTTATAAAAGAGATTTTGTGTTTAAAGCTTCTAAGTTTGTGTTACATTCCATTCCCAAAAACCATAGTGATCATTATAAAATGGCTATAAGAAAACCTTTTCTATCTTTTATCTAGGCATCTCACTTGCATCTTCCCCAATACGATCAAATTTTAGGAGCTACCCTCAAAAGTGTTCCATATTTTAGTGGAGATGGTCAAATTACTACAATTTAGCACATTTGAAATATAGAAAACTTTTTTAATGTCCACAATATTACCCAAGAAAATGTATCTATTAGGTTTTTAACCTTTTCCTTCAAAGGAAAAGTCTTGTATTGGTATGGGACCCTACACATAAATTCTATTGGCTCATGGGATGAGTTGGGGACCCTATTGACTGATAGGTTTGGGGAAAAGATAAATAACCTATCTCTATCTAAGAAACTGACCATAATAAAGAGGGAACCACATGAATTCATGCAAGATTTTAATACTAGGTTCCAAAAAACTTAGGATAGAATCCCAATTCTTATGAGGCCGACTACAAACTATGCATTTTTTTACTACTTAAAAGCATTGAATAGTGGCATTTCCATGATGATTCAATCCATTGGTGTAAACACATTACATGTTTCCTCTGAAATAGCCATAAATTTTAAGAATTATCTTATATAAGTGGGAAAGATAGCTCCTAGACCTCCAATTCCACTATTCCCTAATTTGCATTCTCCTAGTCAAAGCGCATTACCCACTTTAGCTCCTTTGCCTCATCAATAAAAATATACCATTGCCCCTACCAATGAAATACACAAAGTCAAAAAATTTCTCCAAAGTGTTACTAATGAAATGGTTTCTCTCAAAAATCAACAAGCCCAATGTTATAGGCCATATCAATCCTATAATCAATTTGGACAAAGAAATAGACCTTTTTAAGGCACTAATCAAGGACAAGGCCAAATTACCCATGTCAAGCCTTATCAAAGCTATAATCCTAGTGCTCCCTCATCCTCTAAGTACCTTATACCTAATTAAAAAATATTGGTCCAATAACAACCCAGCTATCCACCTTTGAACATGGTCAAGAACAAGTTGCTTATGCCAATGAGATGCAAAATCAAGGCATGGCTATACAAGGTGATCAAACATCTAAATTTTCAAATTTTGAGATGGAAATGCAATTTGGGATGAAAATAAGATAGGTTAAATATGATTCAACTCTCATGAATCATTTGGAGTGTGATTTTTATGCCATTAATTACGTGGGGAATACAAGTAATCAGAATACTAATGTTGCCTCTAATACTAGGTCTAAAAGGAGGGTTGTCGATGAAGATCAAAGAGATACTCAAGTACCTATTGTGACTCCTAAATAATATCCTATGGCAATTGGGTATAACACATCTCATAAACTATAATAAAATTAGAGGATTCTAAATTTTAGGCAAGCTACTAGAATTGTATCTACACATGCTACATCACAGAGTGTCAATGTTCATAAAGAGAACCCCAAGGTGAGTAATCCTTCCATCAATGTGGTGGAACAGATGAAGAAGCTTCATATAAATATTTCATTTTTGGATTCTATAACATTACCAAGGTATAAATATATACTTCAAAAATAATTTCATGGATTGGGCAAACATGCTGGCCCATCTAGAAATGATAATGTGGTTTTGGTCAATGAAACTCAATCCATATATGGTCAAGTGAAGAAAGATGATAAGACTCCCCATTTTTACCTATATATAATTATTTATGATTTCTTGGTTCATAATTTCATCATATATAGTGAAATAATCATATCATTTATGCCCAAATGTATAGTAGATAAGCTAGGGCTCAAGTATGAGTCAATGACTAAAGGAGTTTTGCAATTAGACAAATTACCAGCCAAGACCTTGGGGATAGTGAAAGGTTTGAATTTGACCCTTCATGATTTTCCTAATTTTTCAATTCCCCATGATTTGGTAGTATTAAAATTACCTCCCTATTTTGTTCTTTGTTTTTCAGGGGACTTTACATCAAAGATAGGTGTATATTTGGTAGCCAATTCATTTTACATGGTGTTTATAACAAAATATGGCACTAAGGTGAAGATTGAGTCAAAACCTATTAATATAAATAACTTGGAACCATATTAACCTAAGGTGGAAAATGTTAATTATTCCATCATTGATTAAGAGGAGCTTCACGTTGACCAATCTTCATCATCTTCCCTTGAGGGTGTTTCTGATTTATTCCTAAATGAGTGGGGAGATGATAACTATGAGAATGATCCTCACAATTTTATTGAATAATCTAGTCTTGGATTATATTATATGCATGAGAAGATATATTTCATGCCTAATTTTATGAATCTAAGTGAATATGTGAATGGCTTGTGGTAGCTCTTCTTTGATGGGTCTAGAAGCAAGATGGGGGCAGGTGGTGAAGTTATGTCGGTTTCACCTTCAAAGGAAAGGTATTTTTCAACCTATAGATTTAAATTCTTATGAATTTGTAATGTGGTATATTATGAGGACCTTATTAATATCCTTTAATGGGTAAGGAAAATAGATGTTAAATAATTACAAGTGTTTGTTGATAGTGAGCTTGTTGTGAATTAAGTTAGAGGGTAGAATTTGACCAAGAACTCATTTCTCAAATCCTATAAGCACAGAGTTTGGGATCTTATAGAATATTTCATGTATTTTAACATTATATATATTAAAAGGGAATAAAATAAGCATGATAATAGGTTGTAATCTATTGGTGCTCAATTTGATGTTCCAAAGGGCATAAAGGAAGATAAAAACTAGCCCCATCTAAAGGTGATTGTGAGACCATCCATACCAGACAATGTCACCAATTGGTAGGTATTTGATAGTGACCAAAAAATAAAACTTTTTCTACAAGAAGAGGCTTATTTTTCTTCCAAGAATCACTCTAAACTTTAGAAACAATATGGAGGGTATATTATCCAATTGAAGTCCAACAAGCTTCCTAAAGGCTTAGTGACTCTTAAGAGTATTTTGAACGAGGATAACCAGATCAAGAAGGAAAAGGTAGGTATGTGAACTAAGTAAGAGAACTATGAAAGGGTATAAATATTTAAATATAAGATACTTTCACTTGGGAAGGTATGCACTAGTTAAGAGAGGCATGATTTCATAAAACTATGCATGGAGTTTAGTGATATTTTTGCATTAGAGTATGGTGATTTGACCCAAGCTTGGCTCAACATACCATAGAGCTAGATGAAAATTCCAAATCCATCGAGTAAAGATAAATATAAATCAATACCAAGATTAAACCTCTCATGAGGAAAGAACTCACCAAACTAATTGAGTTAAAAATCATCTTTCCCATCAAGCATTCTTCTTGGCTAGACAACTTAGTCACTATTATAAAGAAGAATCAAGAGATCAAGTTATGCGTGGACTTTAGGGACTTGAATAGAGTGTCTTTGAGAGATAATTATTTCCTCCATTTTATGGATCAAATTATACAAGTGGTGGTAGGTAGTGATAGGTTTTCTCTCGTAGATGGTTATTATGGGTACAATCAAATTTTGGTGAAAGAAAGTGAACAATAAAAGATAGCCTTCACCACCAAATGGGGAAAATATGCCTATAGGAAGATGCCATTTATATTTATAAATGTTGGAGCTACTTTTAAATGTGAAATGGATATGGATTTCCAAGGACTAATCAATGACATTGTATTGGTTTATCTTGATGATGTGACATTTTTCTCCAAGGAAGAAAAATATCATTTAAATCACATACGATATATTTTTGAGAGGTGTAGAGAGTTTGGGATCTCTCTAAACCCAAATAAGTGGTGTTTATTATTCATGAATGCAAACTCTTAGGCCACATTATTTCAAATAAATGTCTATCCATTGATCTAAAAAGGGTAAGTGCCATCTTAGCATTTCCTTTACTTAAACATAAGAAGGGTCTACAAAGCTTCTTTGGTGAGACAAATTTCACTAGGATTTTTATTCATGATTTTGATAACTTGGTCAAACCCTTGACCTCTATGCTAATGAAGGATGAGATATTCACTTAGACAAAAAGGAGGAAAGAAATTTTTGAGGAGATCAAACAAGCCATTGCCTAAGCTCCTACTCTTTAAAGTCCAAACTTCTCTAAGGACTTCAATTTGTACACTTTTGGTAATGAAGAGGTAATCTCTGAAATGCTTACTCAAGCTAATGATGAAAATTTTGAATAGCCTATTACCTTCTTTAGTCAAGGTTTGGAAGGCTATGAGATAAGATACACATATGTAAAGAAACAAGTGCTTTCAACCATAAGGAGTTTAAATAAATTTAGGCATATGTTGTCTAATAAAAAGATTCACTTTTTTTTGCCTCATCCTAGTGTGAAAGACTTTCTATTGAGCATAGATTTGAATGAGAAAAGGGCATGTTAGATCACCAAAGTGATTGAGTATAATGTGGAGATAAAAAACCAAGCTAGTAAAGGGAAAATGACTATGTGAGCATCTTGATTTAGCCTTAAAAGAGTAAGTAGAGGTTGTTTTGACACTCCATGATGACCATATAGTAGGTGTATCTTTAACCATGAGGAGTTGGAAACAAGACATGATTCACTTCCTTCAAATTGGTGAGTGTCTAGAAGGCCTCGATAGAGCTAGAAGAAGATATTATAGATTTCAATCTATTGCCTATGTACTTATTGATGGAGTGATATTTAGAAAGTAATTTTTAGGTGTATTGTTGATATGTATTGATTTGGATTAGATTGACAAAGTGTTACATGATTTTCATGATGGACCATCTAGTGGTCATTTTTCTTCAAGAACCATGGCTACTAAGATTATGAGGGTTGGTTACATCTAGCCTAGCTTGTTTAAGGATAGTCACACTTGGGTAAGGAAATGACAAAAGTGTGATATTTTTGATGGAAAACAAAATATAGCTACCTTACCTCTTCATCCAATCTAGGTTGAGCAACCCTTCATGTAATGGGGTTTGGATTTTATAGGTCTAATCAATCCTCCTTCTAGTATTGGTCACAAATGGGTGTTGATAGCCACTCGTTATTATACAAGATGGGTGGAGGATATATCTATTAAGGAGGCAAATGAAAACTCAATCCTGAACATCTATGAAGGTATAGTAACTAGGTTTGTATCTCCTTCAACCATCATTTTAGATAATGCATTAGCTTTCTTAGGATCAAGGATAAGTGAATGGGTTTTGAAACATGGCATCTATCTTATCACCTCCTCTAACTACTATCCCTATGGGAATGGACTATCCAAGTCCACAAATAAGAACTTAATCAAGATAATAAAGAGGACAATGGAGGAGAATAAAAGGACTTGGCATACCAAGTTGAAGATAGCTCTTTGGGTTGATAGGATCACCCCAAAGAGAACAATAAAGAATTCACCATATACACTTGTTTATGGAAGGGAAGCCAAAATTCCTATCTCACTTGAGTTACAACTTTAGACCTCACATATCAGCTATAATTGATGGAGAATGATATCATGGAAGTTAGATTATGTGATTTGATGGAGATTGAGGAGATACAAGATCAAGCTATGCACACCATGACCACTCACCAATAGCAAATAAAGAATTATTTTGACAATAATTCCATGCTAAGGAGTTTTAGAGAAGGATACATTGTCCTCAAATGGGATGAAGATAGGGCCAAACCTAGAAGGCACATAAAGTTTGATTCTTTGTGGAGTGGCCCATATGTGATCACATAGTGCAAACAACACAATGTTTTCCAACTCTCAAATTTGGATGGAGAGGAGATACATATCCCAGTTAATGGGATATATCTAAAGCATTATTACTAATGTTTCCTTTTATTTTGTACATAGTTTCCTATTTTTATTGTGTTCTTTAAGTGATTATGCACATGTGTGAGTTTGTCCTTATCTTGTTTTATGTTGTCTTTTCTTGGTCTTATTTTTTTTGTGTGACATGTTTCCTTATGTTTTATTTTGGCATAATCCTTATTATTCATCTTCAAGAATCCATTGACTCCATTGGCTATTTTTTGGATAAGGCTACTAGTCTGGTCCGTATAATAGGCATACTACCCCTATGAGTCACCAATTTTTTGACCAAATTTTGGCCCTTTAGGCTAAAATTGGATACCCCTATTTGCAAAAAATCATCTAAGTCTATATCTTTGGCCAATTCCAATACTTAGATTTTCTTCAGAAGTTGTGTTATTTGAAAAAGCTTACAACAAATGTACAAGTCTATTCCTTTTAGAAAGTTTATTTCTGGTCTTTGCTAAGCCTTTTTTAAATTCTTTCAAGTTTTTGTTTTAAGCCTTTGCCGAATTATTTTAGACTTTTTGTCTGAAGATTTTTCCTTAAGTGTATTTATTTCAGACTTTTCATTCAGCCAAGTAACAAATTATTTTAGATAATCTATTTGAGACAAATCCTCCAAATATAAAGTGCCGAATAATTTTGGACAAATCGTCTGCTCAATTTTTCCAAAGGTACTTTGTAAATTTTTTGAAAGATATCTTTCAAGCCAAAAAGGACAATTTCAACTTTTTTGAATGGTATATTTCAACTTTTCTGAAGGGTTTGTTTCATTTTTTTGAAGGGTATATTTTGTCAAGAAAATTTTCCATGCAACTTTTCTGAAGGACCTTTTCAAGATAAAAGGACACTTTAAATTTTTTTGAAGGGTATCTTTTGTTGGGAAAATTTTCCATGAAAACTTTTCAAAAGACACTTGCAACTTTTTCAAAGGACCTTTTTGAGCTAAAGGATCACTTGTAAATTTTTCAAAGGGCATTCCAATTTTTCCAAGAGTCATTTCCAAAGGTTGAAAGGTACTTTTCAAAAAGTCTAAAGGGCATTTCAACTTTCCTGAAGGGATGTTTTTAAAAATTCTAAAAGATTATTTCCATGGAAAGGTGTACCATTTCAAAAAATCCAAAGGGTATTTTTTTCCTTTCAGAAGGCCATTTCCAAAAGCTAAAGATCCAGTTCAAGAAACTCGAAGGAACATTTTGAAGGGCCAAACAAAAAGTCCAAAGGAATGAATTCTTTCAGAAAACTTTTTTGATATAAAGGAAACAAAAGGGCCAAGACAAAAGTCTAAATAAAATTCCCAAAGGAGTGATGGCCCACAAAACATCAATTTTAGACTAAAAAAACTAGCCATTGGAGTTTAAAATAAAAGGCTCAACTAGAACCTAAAGGCAAAGATAAGAGATAAAAAATGGCAAAATGTAACTAAGGCTTTGGTTCAGTTGTAACAAATGTAATTAATGTTTTGGTTTAGGTATAACTCATTGTAATTGATCCATTAAGTGACATGGCATAGCTCACCCACTTCTCTCCCATGAAAATGTAATTGATTATTTCAAGATGACACATGTCCAAGTGACCCTTGGACTTCCTTTAATTTCTCTACCTCTCAAGGCTATATATATGAATTCTCTTGGCTCATTTCACATCTTCCACTGGTTAATGGGAAAACTCTAGCTAGATTTTTACTCAAATAACTCTTGAATAAATATACAAGTGTTTTTGCCACTCACATGCTATAACATTGAGTAATGAGTTGAATCTTATTGGTCTAGTCTAGTGAAAGATTGCTTTCTTCTAGCTTGTACTCTTGATGGCCTACCGATTTTCATAAAGGAGATTATTATAGGTATTTACTAGTATTATTTATTAAGTGTTAAGACATCTTAAAAGTGATTCATGACTATATATTTCTCTAGGTCATTCATTTCCATCTTAATAATCATATAACTTCTCAAATCTAGCATATGAAACATTGATGTAGTAATGAATCATGAGTTGTGACTCTTGTGTGATAAATACCTTGTTCTATCTTTAAGTAGTGGTTGTATTCAATTGGGGATAGTATACATTAGTGCATCACCATTTTTTTCTTATTTATTTTCCTTTACCCTTTTCATACATAATTGATAGATTGGAGAGAGATTTAAAGGTGAATCAAGGGGAGCTAGCCCTTAATCTAAAGATTCATCTCAATGAAATTGTCACCCACAACAAGAGAGATGATTCCATTTTGTTGCTTGAATGAGGAGATTTGAACATCTCCTCAAGGGTGAAAATCCAAGAATAAACATGTACTATATGTTTCAACTATTTATCAGGTCAATTAGAAGTGTTTAGCTTCTAAAATATAAAGTTTTCCCAAGTTGGGTATGTTTTAGGGTTTAAGGAGGGTTTTGGAGGTCTACCATCTTAAAAATGGTTCATAAATATTAGACCCCCAATCCCAAAATTTTGGTAATGGATGTTTATTCCATATAACCCCTCTAAAATGCCTAATAATATTTGTGTCCCATGAAATTTTTGTGTAGAGATACAAATATAAGATGATGGATCTTGAACTCCTTACAAGCTTTCTCGACATATCTACAATCCTAACAATGATTCATAAAGTTTAGACCCTAAATCCAACTCAATCCTTCATGGATATTGAGTCCATATGGGTTCCCAACTTCTCTTAGGTGTCTTGGCCTTGAGTCCATCTGATGTGAAAGTTATGAGCACTTGAAGGTATAGATTGAGTTGGTAGGCTAGTATGTTGTAGCTTAAACTGTGAGTTGAAACTAAATTAAACTTTATTTTGAATTTTCATATATAAAAAATTTCCTTTATGGTCTATACCATCTTCTTACACCTTATCTTGGTCTTGGATTTTCTTGGGGTTTTGGTTGTTGTTGAGATGAACATGGGGTTTGAGGTCTTAAGATTGGCTTTTAAGCCTAACAGACTTAAACTAAGCATTAGAGGTCTAGGTGAAAAATAGGTGGTTTGGGCTTAAATCATCATATTAATACCTTTATCACTTATTTACATCCTTATGTAGTTATATACATCTTCCCAAACTCCAATTTTGTCTCTATTCCCTCATGTGAGTTGTTAGTAGGTCATTATTTTACTTGTTAAGCCTAAGAATGCTTTGCAATAGTATGGGGGGTATGAATAGGCTCTAGTCTCTTTTTTATCATTTTAATGAGGCTATGAACTCATTTAACATTTACTCATATTTTTTTGATGTTCCCTATATTAATTCTTCCTTTACTTTGTTCTTTCCTTCTCTTCATCTCTTACCCTATGTTTTATACGCAATCAAATTTGCTTAACCTTAATGGCTAAGTTGAGTGTCTCTTTATTCATCTGAGACACCTATTCCTTTTATAACCCTATTTATATCTATTTTTATTTCCATCTAGTTTTTAAAAGTTTCTAATTATCCTCAAACAAGCGTATGCCTTCAATTCTAGTGTAGGTTTGTGTGCATCCATTTTAGGCCTAAGGGCCTAATAGAACATTAACTAGCCATTAGTATGAGATTATTATGACATAAAACCATTAATATACCCTTCTAACTCACTTTATAAATTTTTTTAAACCATTAGACCATTAACCTTGACTAATAAAATACTTTTAGCTTGTGCACATATGCTTGTATGTCTTAGTTTTAGGCCTATTATGCAAAGTTAGGTCCTTAACCCCTTCCATTTCTAAGTTTGGGACTATTTACACTTGAGAATATTAATATATATTTATTATCCACTTGTTCAAGTTTTTTCAACCTTTCAATAATTCCAAAGTATGTATAAAAATATCAAATGATATGCAAAGGCTTGTCTTAGGTCCATTTAGGCCTAAAAGGCCTATGTGGGTTTATTAACTCTTCCCCACTTGTCTAAAATATACTAAAGGGTTAATTTTAATTAAATAACCTCAAGAAACATCCAATGGTCTTAATTTCATTCTTACATTTTAACACCTGCATGCTCATTACATTCCCATTCTCTTGCCAATAACTCTACTTATAGAAGACTGTCCTACACCTTGATTGTGTATAAGAGATTAGACCCTAACTTCAACATCCTCTTAATTTATCATCACTAATATCTCTACATGGAGTAGTGAATCTAGTATCACCCCATGTATTCAAAATACCTCAAATAATGGCTCTTTTAAGTCCATCTATCATATTTATACAATCAACGTGTAGATGGTGTTTGGCCATTGGCTCCAAGCATGAACCTTCTACTTATTATTATTTGTTAATATTTTTCTATGACCATTCATTATTCCTTGAGTGACCTAACTATTTGTTTAACCCCCTCATTCGCATCTTCACCCTCAAACCTAAGACACTGGCTATAGTTGATGACCCTACCTTTTGACTATGTATAGATGTGACTAGATAGGTTTTGCCTTCATGACAACCTTTACCTTATTATTATTATTATTCACTTTTTCCTTATGAATTTATTCATGTTTTTTCCTCGCACTCTTTAATTCATCTTGAAAATGGATTTATTTTTCAAATTTCCTTCCTCTTATAGTCAAGTCTATAAGTGTTATTTCTAGGCCTCTAATTGAGTATACTCTACTTCAGAGGTGATTTGATGATCCCTTAACTCTTTAGGTGACATCATCATGTTGGTAAGCCTCCATTTTCTCTCTAACATCTTAAATATTCTCCAAAACCTCATCAATCTCTTAATGTCTCTCAAGCCTACAGTCATAGTTATGAGTGTGCTCAAAGGAGGCATGACTGAGTTGTTACTTTGGCGGCCAAGAGTGTTGATCCAAGTCCACAAATAAGAACTTAATCAAGATCATAAAGAGGACAATGGAGGAGAATAAAAGGACTTGGCATACCAAGTTGAAGATAGATCTTTGGGTTGATTGGATCACCCCAAAGAGAACAATAAAGAATTCACCATATACACTTGTTTATGGAAGGGAAGCCAAAATTCCTATCTCACTTGAGTTACCAACTTTAGAACTCACATATCAGCTATAATTGATGGAGAATGATATCATGGAAGTTAGATTATGTGATTTGATGGAGATTGAGGAGATACAAGATCAAGCTATGCACACCATGACCACTCACCAATAGCAAATAAAGAATTATTTTGACAATAATTCCATGCTAAGGAGTTTTAGAGAAGGATACATTGTCCTAAAATGGGATGAAGATAGGGCCAAACCTAGAAGGCACATAAAGTTTGATTCTTTGTGGAATGGCCCATATGTGATCACATAGTGCAAACAACACAATGTTTTCCAACTCTCAAATTTGGATGGAGAGGAGATACATATCCCAGTTAATGGGATATATCTAAAGCATCATTACTAATGTTTCCTTTTATTTTGTACATAGTTTCCTATTTTTATTGTGTTCTTTAAGTGGTTATGCACATGTGTGAGTTTGTCCTTATCTTGTTTTATGTTGTCTTTTCTTGGTCTTATTTTTTTTGTGTGACATGTTTCCTTATGTTTTATTTTGGCATAATCCTTATTATTCATCTTCAAGAATCCATTGACTCCATTGGCTATTTTTTGGATAAGGCTACTAGTCTGGTCGATATAGTAGGCATACTACCCCTATGAGTCACCAATTTTTTGACCAAATTTTGGCCCTTTAGGCTAAAATTGGGTACCCCTATTTGCAAAAAATCATCTAAGTCTATATCTTTGGCCAATTCCAATACTTAGATTTTCTTCAGAAGTTGTGTTATTTGAAAAAGCTTACAACAAATGTACAAGTCTATTCCTTTTAGAAAGTTTATTTTTGGTCTTTGCTAAGCCTTTTTTAAATTCTTTCAAGTTTTTGTTTTAAGTCTTTGCCGAATTATTTTAGACTTTTTGTCTGAAGATTTTTCCTTAAGTGTATTTATTTCAGACTTTTCATTCAGCCAAGTAACAAATTATTTTAGATAATCTATTTGAGACAAATCCTCCAAATATAAAGTGCCGAATAATTTTGGACAAATCGTCTGCTCAATTTTTCCAAAGGTAATTTGTAAATTTTTTGAAAGATATCTTTCAAGCCAAAAAGGACAATTTCAAATTTTTTGAATGGTATATTTCAACTTTTCTGAAGGGTTTGTTTCATTTTTTTGAAGGGTATATTTTGTCGAGAAAATTTTCCATGCAACTTTTCTGAAGGACCTTTTCAAGATAAAAGGACACTTTAAATTTTTTTGAAGGGTATCTTTTGTTGGGAAAATTTTCCATGAAAACTTTTCAAAAGACACTTGCAACTTTTTCAAAGGACCTTTTTGAGCTAAAGGATCACTTGTAAATTTTTCAAAGGGCATTCCAATTTTTCCAAGAGTCATTTCCAAAGGTTGAAAGGTACTTTTCAAAAATTCTAAAGGGCATTTCAACTTTCCTGAAGGGATGTTTTTAAAATTCTAAAAGATTATTTCCATGGCAAGGTGTACCATTTCAAAAAATCCAAAGGGTAATTTTTTGCTTTCAGAAGGCCATTTCCAAAAGCTAAAGATCCAGTTCAAGAAACTCGAAGGAACATTTTTAAGGGCCAAACAAAAAGTTTAAAGGAATGAATTCTTTCAGAAAACTTTTTTGATATAAAGGAAACAAAAGGGCCAAGACAAAAGTCTAAATAAAATGCCCAAAGCAATGATGGCCCACAAAACATCATTTTTAGACTAAAAAAACTAGCCATTGGAGTTTAAAATAAAAGGCTCAACTAGAACCTAAAGGCAAAGATAAGAGATAAAAAATGGCAAAATGTAACTAAGGCTTTGGTTCAGTTGTAACAAATGTAATTAATGTTTTGGTTTAGGTATAACTCATTGTAATTGATCCATTAAGTGACATGGCATAGCTCACCCACTTCTCTCCCATGAAAATGTAATTGATTATTTCAAGATGACACATGTCCAAGTGACCCTTGGACTTCCTTTAATTTCTCTACCTCTCAAGGCTATATATATGAATTCTCTTGGCTCATTTCACATCTTCCACTGGTTAATGGGAAAACTCTAGCTATATTTTTACTCAAATAACTCTTGAATAAATATACAAGTGTTTTTGCCACTCACATGCTATAACATTGAGTAATGAGTTGAATCTTATTGGTCTAGTCTAGTGAAAGATTGCTTTCTTCTAGCTTGTACTCTTGATGGCCTACCGATTTTCATAAAGGAGATTATTATAGGTATTTACTAGTATTATTTATTAAGTGTTAAGACATCTTAAAAGTGATTCATGACTATATATTTCTCTAGGTCATTCATTTCCTTCTTAATAATCATATAACTTCTCAAATCTAGCATATGAAACATTGATGTAGTAATAAATCATGAGTTGTGACTCTTGTGTGATAAATACCTTGTTCTGTCTTTAAGTAGTGGTTGTAGTCAATTGGGGATAGTATACATTAGTGCATCACCATTTTTTTCTTATTTATTTTCCTTTACCCTTTTCATAAATAATTGATAGATTGGAGAGAGATTTAAAGGTGAATCAAGGGGAGCTAGCCCTTAATCTAAAGATTCATCTCAATGAAATTGTCACCCACAACAAGAGAGATGATTCCATTTTGTTGCTTGAATGAGGAGATTTGAACATCTCCTCAAGGGTGAAAATCCAAGAATAAACATGTACTATATGTTTCAACTATTTATCAGGTCAATTAGAAGTGTTTAGCTTCTAAAATATAAAGTTTTCCCAAGTTGGGTATGTCTTAGGGTTTAAGGAGGGTTTTGGAGGTCTACCATCTTAAAAATGGTTCATAAATATTAGACCCACAATCCCAAAATTTTGGTAATGGATGTTTATTCCATATAACCCCTCTAAAATGCCTAATAATATTTGTGTCCCATGAAATTTTTGTGTAGAGATACAAATATAAGATGATGGATCTTGAACTCCTTACAAGCTTTCTAGACATATCTACAATCCTAACAATGATTCATAAAGTTTAGACCCTAAATCCAACTCAATCCTTCATGGATATTGAGTCCATATGGGTTCCCAACTTCTCTTAGGTGTCTTGGCCTTGAGTCCATCTGATGTGAATGTTATGAGCACTTGAAGGTATAGATTGAGTTGGTAGGCTAGTATGTTGTAGCTTAAACTGTGAGTTGAAACTAAATTAACCTTTATTTTGAATTTTCATATATAAAAAAGTTCCTTTAGGGTCTATACCATCTTCTTACACCTTATCTTGGTCTTGTATTTTCTTGGGGTTTTGGTGGTTGTTGAGATGAACATGGGGTTTGAGGTCTTAAGATTGGCTTTTAAGCCTAACAGACTTAAACTAAGCATTAGAGGTCTAGGTGAAAAATAGGTGGTTTGGGCTTAAATCATCATATTAATACCTTTATCACTTATTTACATCCTTATGTAGTTATATACATCTTCCCAAACTCCAATTTTGTCTCTATTCCCTCATGTGAGTTGTTAGTAGGTCATTATTTTACTTGTTAAGCCTAAGAATGCTTTGCAATAGTATGGGGGGTATGAATAGGCTCTAGTATCTTTTTTATCATTTTAATGAGGCTATGAACTCATTTAACATTTACTCATATTTTTTTGATGTTCCCTATATTAATTCTTCCTTTACTTTGTTCTTTCCTTCTCTTCATCTCTTACCCTATGTTTTATACGCAATCAAATTTGCTTAACCTTAATGGCTAAGTTGAGTGTCTCTTTATTCATCTGAGACACCTATTCCTTTTATAACCCTATTTATATCTATTTTTATTTCCATATAGTTTTTAAAAGTTTCTAATTATCCTCAAACAAGCGTATGCCTTCAATTCTAGTGTAGGTTTGTGTGCATCCATTTTAGGCCTAAGGGCCTAATAGAACATTAACTAGCCATCAGTATGAGATTATTATGACATAAAACCATTAATATACCCTTCTAACTCACTTTATAAATTTTTTTAAACCATTAGACCATTAACCTTGACTAATAATATACTTTTAGCTTGTGCACATATGCTTGTATGTCTCAGTTTTAGGCCTATTATGCAAAGTTAGGTCCTTAACCCCTTCCATTTCTAAGTTTGGGACTATTTACACTTGAGAATATTAATATATATTTATTATCCACTTGTTAAAGTTTTTTCAACCTTTCAATAATTCCAAAGTATGTATAAAAATATCAAATGATATGCAAAGGCTTGTCTTAGGTCCATTTAGGCCTAAAAGGCCTATGTGGGTTTATTAACTCTTCGCCACTTGTCTAAAATATACTAAAGGGTTAATTTTAATTAAATAACCTCAAGAAACATCCAATGGTCTTAATTTCATTCTTACATTTTAACACCTACATGCTCATTACATTCCCATTCTCTTGCCAATAACTCTACTTATAGAAGACTGTCCTACACCTTGATTGTGTATAAGAGATTAGACCCTAACTTCAACATCCTCTTAATTTATCATCACTAATATCTCTACATGGAGTAGTGAATCTAGTATCACCCCATGTATTCAAAATACCTCAAATAATGGCTCTTTTAAGTCCATCTATCATATTTATACAATCAGCGTGTAGATGGTGTTTGGCCATTGGCTCCAAGCATGAACCTTCTACTTATTATTATTTGTTAATATTTTTCTATGACCATTCATTATTCCTTGAGTGACCTAACTATTTGTTTAACCCCCTCATTCCCATCTTCACCCTCAAACCTAAGACACTGGCTATAGTTGATGACCCTACCTTTTGACTATGTATAGATGTGACTAGATAGGTTTTTCCTTCATGACAACCTTTACCTTATTATTATTATTCACTTTTTCCTTATGAATTTATTCATGTTTTTTCCTCGCACTCTTTAATTCATCTTTAAAATGGATTTATTTTTCAAATTTCCTTCCTCTTATAGTCAAGTCTATAAGTGTTATTTCTAGGCCTCTAACTGAGTATACTCTACTTCAGAGGTGATTTGATGATCCCTTGACTCTTTAGGTGACATCATCATGTTGGTAAGCCTCAATTTTCTCTCTAACATCTTAAATATTCTCCAAAACCTCATCAATCTCTTAATGTCTCTCAAGCCTACAGTCATAGTTATGAGTGTGCTCAAAGGAGGCATGACTGAGTTGTTACTTTGGTGGCCAAGAGTGT
This sequence comes from Torreya grandis, assembly GCA_037957365.1. NCBI lineage: Eukaryota > Viridiplantae > Streptophyta > Pinopsida > Cupressales > Taxaceae > Torreya > Torreya grandis. The sequence continues at coordinate 880,355 of JARHVA010001675.1, forward strand.
TGATGCTACCCTTGACCTTGATTTCTCATTTCTATTATTCTCATAAGCTCATATGACTTCAAAATTCTCTTTCATACCTTATGTATCTAAAACTTTAAAATCACTATCCTACTTACATATTATGCCTTATAAAGCCTATACAGACTATGAGAATGATTATCTCTCAAGGGCTTGAAGGTGAAGGTTAATCCCTACTGGACTTGTTCATCTCAGATACCATATCAAACCATAGGTTATTATGACTTAGGTAGGTCTCTCCATTTCATCAAGGACTTATTCCAATAGTATTTCATTTGACTGATCTACCTAAAACTTGTAGGCACCTAAATGAGGGTCTAATTTTGAACGCTTAAGGCTAAGACTATGCTAAATCATAGGGTAGTGAGGGGGGTGTAATGACAACACCATAGAGCATGAAATCAGATGGGACCAGTGCATCTTATACTTACCATTATTATTCTCCATAACCATTGTCAAAGACACCTATTCATACTTGGAATAATCTTTCATTACACACATGGTATTCATATGAGAGTAGGTTTAAAGGGGTTATTTGGCCTAATGGTGGATCAGTTAAATTCTTAGGGAAGGAATAGGAGGATTTAAAAGCTTTAAGGATCCTATCAAATAACTTGAAACATCATCAACACTTTCATTATATGCATCAAAGACCTTAAAACCTAAGAAAATCAATTTACAATCTACAAATAGAGAGAACATGAAGATTTTATTGCTCTCACACCCCCATACATGTGAACCAGGGGTGGAGAGTGTTGGAGATGGTCTATGAGGACCTCAAGAACATGCACCAAGTGTTTACTTACAATAACTCCTCAAAATGCACAAACACCATTACACTTTTAACCCTACATAGATGAAGAAGCTCATTAAATTGAATATATTGTTAGATATCTTTCATAAAGAATAGGGAATGGTTTTGTAGACAAATTTCATGAATAATAAGGTCAAGAGACCCCATTCCTTTCCCCAAAGTATTAGATCTTGATCTTGTCTCTCCTGTATGAAATGAGTGAAAACTTAAAAGTTTGCTTGGAATATGAAAGAGCTCAATGGAGAGAGAGGAATGTTTTTGATATTATTTTAAATATTCTCATCATTGAACTCTACTATAATTCCTTCCACAACACCACCTATAATGTCTGACCCCCATCTATATGGACCAAACTGTATAAGTTTGTATAACATACTAAAACACTTAAAAACATTCCTTTTCCTATATTTCTCCATGTTTTTTACCTTGAACCACCATTTGAGGTCAGATGGATGGAAAACATGAGTTCAATGGAATTTTAAAATTAGTGTTATAGTAGGGGAGTTGAATAGACATAATTTACCATGTGTAGGACCCAATTGATGAGTGGGGAGGTGGATTTGACTATTAGATAGACCTTTTAAAGTTATAAAATGCCTAGTGATGACTTGGGGACTCTTTTAAGACCTTTATTAAATAATGATACAATTGAAATATTACCCCTCTCCAAATATTTTATAGTGCATATGATCAACATGAGGTGCTTAAAGGGTGATTAATGACTTTTTAAGGGTGAATTACGGTTTGAATTGGGATTGGATAAATATATCATAAATGATGATCTTAAACACATCATTTACCTCATGTCATGACTTACAAAAAGGTTTAGACACCCTTACATCCCATTATTAAAGTTCTCCCTTCTTTAAATGGCTTAAACAGGCCTAAAAATATAAGGATTAGAAACCTTAATCTTGTGAAACTACCTTAATTTCTACATGGAGACCTTAATATTGACAAACACTATTTATATTACCTTCAATTCTTGAGAAGGATAGTGATAACTTTTCTACTCAATCCATTGTCACTATGACCACTATCACATCACCAAATAGACCTCAAAATAGCTATGATGTGATGAGTTCACAAGCATAATCTATGACACCTATAAAAATGTTAAATGGCTTCAAGAAGCAATTTAGGAGACATCATCATGAAATAAATCACCATGCATAGGATTGAATCAATGTAATGGAAAACTTTTTGGTTTTAGGGGTTGGTATTTGGCCTCGGATGCAAAATTTCTTACAACTACATCAGGAGTTTAGAGTGAAAGATATGGATATTGTAGGGTTATATGGGGAAAAAGTTGTTAGAGTTAGAGATTTTTAGAGATAATTATATTAAAGGAAGAGTTTGAGTGTTTGACAGTGGATATTATATGTAGATAATATGGCTTGGTAACTTAGGATGTGGGTATATAGATGAAGGATGAGATAAGACTTACACAGAGATATTACAAAGAGTATGATGTTTTATTAACAGAACTATAAAGGTTGAAGTAGTTATTTAATGAATCATTCTAGATAATAGCCTTATTATATGTGATTTAGGTGATGGATCATTCATATTACTACAGGAGTCTCTTTGAGCTAGTGGAACCTATACATTAGAAATCTTCATAATCCATAGAATACTTGAGTGTGAAAAGATCTAGAGTAGGGACTAAGATATAACAATAATGGTATCAGAGTGTTCTATAGGCCAATCATATCATCACACCAGGTATCCTCCATATAGTACATCATAGTGGATAATATCACCCCCTATAGAGGGACAAAGTGATATTTGAGATAGATATGATGTATATACATTTTTTAGATGTTTATTAAATTATGAGATGTATTGATGGTCTCATGATATATATATATATATATATATATATATATATATATATATGATTTATTTTTGACACATGATTATGTATTTTAATACTTTATGGTGTCTGGATATGTGATTATGGTTTATGTAGATAGATACATTAATGTACATGTTATTAGATTCTATCTTTTGTATTTTATATTTGACACATGTTAGTATTTTTTTTAGAATTATTATGGACTAGATGTGAAAATATGTTTAGGATAATGAGATAGGTTGATATTTGTTTTCAATTTATTTACATGGAGTTCCAAGAGTATTTCCAACATGATTATGAATATTAATTATACAAGTATGATAATAATTACAAATGGTATGTAAAAACCATGAGTATATTATTTAATACTCATAGGGACTGATATATTCACACTGTAAGGCATGATGCATCATGATATAGAAGATTATAATAACATAATTTTTAATGCATATAGTAAATGTGACTTAAATAAAAAAATGGAAACAAGATAAAATAAATGAATAATTATTCAAATCAAATGATAAAATGAGTGATAAAAGCAACAAACACTCAAAGAAAGTAAAAGTGAGTAAATAACTATAAAAGCAAGTAAGAAAATAAACTATACAAACAAAGAAAACAATTTTTTTTTTTATAATCCATTAGATTATAAAACCTTTGGTATATGATATTTTGGATAATGATGACCTTGTGGAATGTAATCTACATAAGGTAAGACAAAGGTATTGAACCTAAGGAAGTATTTTTTGGAGTGGATCTTGATTTTTTTTGTATTTTTTGTTGATTTTTAGGGATGGATGATCAAGATATGTACATAAGTAAAAACTAGTTGTAGACATTTGGAATGGAAGGGGGGTTTATTATGGATATATTTTAATATAGATGGGTGAGTGATTATCTAAGGAGTGTGACAAGAAAGTTGTGTGTGTTTATGAAACATGAGTCAAAGTGTTTTATGCATGTAACCACCAATATCAAAACTTAGACCAAAATGTCATAGGTAACAAGGATGAAATGAAAATGGGATATATACAATGTGATACATGATGGATGGTATATGTAACAGATGATATGAAATTAGAGATGTCCACCAAAAAACTAGGGTGTATATAGACAATGGTTTATGTTGACCAAATTTGACCCTGTAGGTCAAATTCGGACCCCTATAGGTAAAAATTTGATTTTTATATGTTTTACGGGTATAATATTTTTTCATGGGGTATGTTATAGTCCATTTGATGTAATGTGATACCTTATTAGCCTTGGTCATTAGTCATTTTAATCCTTATCTTTTAGAGACATTTTAGGGGTCATAAATGCAAGTGGCATAGTTTTTAAGGTGTCTAAGTTATTTTTCCCATTTAAAACATCAAAAAATTTATATTCCCTATCAATAATGTTATTCCCATATAAATATTATAGGTTATCTAACTGAAAATCAAGAAACTAACTAAAAAGACAAGAGTTTAGCACTTGTACAGCCCATGAGAGAGAGTGACACATGGAAAAAGGTAATTTAATGTCTTGTAAGCTTATTAAAACTCATTTACATGCTTTAAATACTCTGGAAGTACCAAATTTGAGCTAAAACCCTTCTACTCCTTTTCCCTTCTAGACACACAGAAGTGGTCAGAAGGTTTATGCTTGGCATGACTAGTTGGAGAAGTTCTAGGTAAAACACCTTTGTGAGGTGAAATTAAAATTATATAGATCCATTTACATAATAATATTTTGAATATTTTTTCAACTTTGATTTATGAATCATCTCTAGCAGGTTGACCATGTTTTTTTTCTCATTATTTCAAGCACTCTATAGGTTTTTCTTTGGTTTGGATGATTTCATATAATCCAACTATTAGAATTGAATTTATAGGACATGGAAATATTTAGATTATTATATACATGATTGGTTTATTTTTTCAATGTATTTTTATAAGTAAATAATCTCAGGTTTGCATATTACTCTCATTGGGGATGATATACATGTTTCCACCATTTTTAGATCTTCATGCTTTGATAATGGTTTATAAAGGTGAAAATAGGTTTATTTAAATGTTTTCAATTCCCTATTATTTCCATTTTAATTATAAATATCATTATCCAAAAAATGTTTCATGGGTACAGTCATAAGACACCATACAGTCAGTCTACACTATGACAATCATACAAAGTTAGCCATGATGAGTTATGTATAATGAAGGATTGTATAAAATTCATGGAGAATTAAGTATGGTTTAAATGTGTTAATCATGATATTAAGCAGGAACAAACAATTTATACCCTCTAAAGAGTGTAAAAGGGGATTGTTGCAGTCAGATATAACACCTTCATACAAGTCTACCATTAGAATATGCACCTATAGTTGCTTGAAAGGTTTTTTATGTTTAAATGAGGTGTGAAAGTTTACATCAATATATTTGATGTCATCATATATTATTTTATCCTTTTGAAGGTTAGGTATTTTTTCATAAGGTCAAACTCATCTTCACTACCTAAACTCATTGTCCACCTGCATATAACTCAAAATGGACCTATAGATGCCCTACAAGAAGATGACATCATGGTAAAAGACATATTTGAGTGATATTCAACATTAAAGGTTTAAAACATAAATTTGAAATGTTATAATTGAATATAGTTTATCAAATGGCTATACCTTATTCATTTTTAAAAATATACCTTCACTGCATGTGTTATACTATAGAATCCTCCTATAGGTGGTACCATAGGGATCTAAGATGTTATATAAAGGTTTCAAAATAATTGGTGAAACCATTATTAAGGTTATAATACATTTATTATATCATGGTGTACCTAATTAAAATTCTAAGATGGAAAATATCATTGTTGATCACCTTCTAGCATTAAATGACTTTGTTTAGGAATCAAATCCTCAAAAGCATAAAATAAAGGTTTGGGCCATTTTACCAAAACTTTATAATAGGGTATCCAATTTTTTTGATGCATCATAATGTGCTTGTATTTAATTCCCCACATAGGATAAATAATATACAAATATTATAAGGTTGATTATTCTTATAAAGTGGTTGTTGAAGTACCCAAATCACACTTTTATGCACCGAATTCCTTCACTATTATCTATAGGATTTGGATAACTAAGTGACCTTGTTTTCCAAGTTGATACATGAATATGCCATAAAGTTTAAATAGGTAAAAATATTTAAATTGGAATTTATTATATAAAGTATCACTTAAAGAGGATTATATACTAATTTTCAATCCCATAAACATCTACAGGTCTCTTTTCACCACAAAATATATACCTACAGGCTCGTTGTAGGGTTACCATGAAGAATGGGTTATATAGCCTTGATACTAGACCTCACTCCAAAATTAAAATGAATAATTATGCATATATAATGGTTTTTATATATTAAATAGGGACATGAAACATGCAAACAATGTCTAATTCAGACATAAACACCTATAGGATCCTTTTGGTCCAAACATAATTGACTGTGTTTGACTGTAGATGGCAATGACCCAGTTGATGCCTATTATAGGTTTTTGGCATGTAAAATGCATATTATAAGTGAATAAAAGGAATATTATACATATTTAATGGTTTAATAATACATCATATCAAGGTAAACAACTTCATATGTGTAATATACACCTACAAATAGGGGAAGTATGTAGATAGGGTCAACTTACCAGTCATGCCTAACCAAGTAAGGATAGTTTTCAAGGTGCAAGAATGTATTATGAGAGTTTTATAGAATTTTTAAAGTCATAATAATGGTTTAAATAACCATTTTATACTCTCATTATGGATATAAATTAAATTAAATACCCTAAACAAGCAATACATAGTCCATTCTTTAAACCTTGCATACAGTCCACTCCACAAGTCTATCTTAGAATTTGAAGGAGTTTGGGGGTAAAATGACCTAATAAATGGATAAAAATTGGTAAAAATATTATATAGGACTTAAAAAATCCCATAAAATACCTAATTTGTATATACAAATAAGGTAAGTTCCCTTTATTTTATCTCAGATAGAGGGCACTCCCCTTGAGTGTAAATTGGCAGGTTTTGGAGAAAAGGTGATAAATAAATGGACCAAGAGATAAATAAACATTTATATAAGGTTTTTAAATTTGAGTAACATATATTAAAATATTATAAACCATTAATATAAGTTAAAATTTCAATATAATGGTCTAATTCATCAAGTATGCAGTCAGGTTTATTAGTCAGGGTTTTGGCCTAAAGCTCAAATGGTAGACCAATGTCACTTATAAATTTAGAAGTGGATTATAATGGACTAATAAATTTTTATGAGGTCATAAAATATATTTAAAATATATTTTCATGCACAAAAACCACAAGAAGATCCAATTTTGGTTTAAAACCATATTGAGCCTACAAGAAATGGAGGAAACAAACTCAATAAGAGAAGTTTGGAAGCTCATATCTACTTGAATGATTTGCATAGAGACTCAAGGTGATAATATGAGTTGGATAAGTTCATAAAGACCCATTTTTTGGCCCCTATACCATGTCCAATATTCATGAATAATCCTTAAGGATAAAAAGGACTTAAACCCCTTACAAACCCTTAAAAAGGACCTGATGAAGTAAATGAAGATGGTGAGCTATCCAAATGAATAAAAATTGCATGGAAAGTTATTTTAGGTTTTATAAGACTCTTTAGGGATTCCCCCCATGAACTTTTGTGTTGACTTATCTATATGAATAAGTTACAAAATTGGTTCTTTTGTCTATTTTATATATTGTGTAGGTTCTAGGAGGTTTCAAGAGATGAAACTAACTTTAGGATAAGGATTAGGACTTGTGATAACCCATCATGTACATTTCATGTTTTTTCAAATCTAACATGTGTGTTTAACATTTACTTCATCACAGCCATTCAAAATCGGCATAGTGAACATGGTAGTGAGAAGGGTGAAAAGCTTCAAGTAAACTAATTTTAAGGTGTGAATGATACCTCTAAGGATATGGAGGGTCTCGAAAAGTTTCATCCACTCCCTTGTATTAATTTTAATGTAAAATTGATTCCTTTTTGAAAGCCAAGTGTGTAAGGTGTGTGAAAGAGGAGTTTTTTTTACTACAGGTAGTGATGGTTCACTTCTAGAAGATTCTAGATGAATAGGAATGCAAAAAATGCATGGATAAGCATGTATGTAACCCTTCCCTATAATTAAAATCATTAGACCTACCCATGGTTATTTTTTGGACGTTTAAATAGGGTTGAATGATGAAATCATTTTCCTTGTGTAGAATGAGAACTCCTACACCATATTCTAATAGTTTCATGACTTGGGGTGACACTTATGCTTCCTAAATTTACATTATAAGTTTTGCATTACCTTCTCATGCACATTTAACTCATTTTATAATCTTTAAAAGTGTCCTTATGACATTTGGACTTATCTCTTCTCTTCTCACTCTCACGATCTATAAGAACTAACCATTTTTGCCTTTGTAAAATATGTTCCACTTGAGTATAGCGAAGCCTTGCTCATTTTCATACCATAATATTAATAAATAATAATGATTTTACCTCTTATATGATTATTCATAGTGTTTTCACTTAAATTATTTACCTTTCTTAGTGATGACTATTATTTCCTAAGCATTATTGTCTCATTCTCCCACCTATTTTTAGATTGAAATATTCTTCTTGTAAGTCATGTGAAGTGTTATATGAAGTGTCAAGGTTGACTATTCAAATATTTCCATTATAAGCCTCTTGTCTAGTCTTCCTAGCCTAAACATTCACCATAACCTCATAATGAAATATTGATGTTAGAAGATTCATATTAGAGAAGTGTATGCCTAGTTAGTCCCTTGGTCTCATGTGTGACATGAAATTGGTTGGTAGTTATGACTTAATTTGGTGTATCACCACCTTTAGGATAGTTTAATTTCAGTTTTTTCCCTTTTCCTTATAATACTAGGTGTAGTAGTGATGTACAAGTGGTATATCAAGGGATATAGCTCTATCTATAGGTTCACCTCATTCTTAGGCTACACATAACCTAGAGGTGTTTCAATTGTGCCACTTGGATGAGGAGAGCTAAGACATCTCCTAAAATAAATCAAAGTTAAAATAGTTTTTGGCATACTCAATGGGACTTATTATCCAATAAGTTGAAAGATTTTTGTTATTGTCTTTCATCACATCAACCTTTGAAGGCATCTATCCAAGCATCAATGTTGACATTGAAGATACATTAGCTGGTCAAGCATCCCAATTTTTTCTTTTAAATATTGTTGGTAATTTTTTTTTTATGTTCTTGATTCCCAATGAAGTTTTATGGATAATTTTGGTGTTGATTATCATTTTATACAAGTTGGTGAGGTATCCCAAACTTATGGAATTCATTATCAGCCTTTGTATGATCCTTATCAACTTTGTCATGATCCATACCATATCTAATATGACCCTTACCAGACCTGTCATGAGTTGTGTTAGTCTTATAACCAGCCTTTCAAATATCTTGCTCCTCTTAGTCAACCTAGTCACTTCTCAAATCAATCCATTCTCACTTTCAAGTAAACTCTCTTGGGATATGAGAGGTACATGATAGATCTTGACACACAAAGGGGACATGGTCTAGATATTCCTATTAATTTCATTCATAATTTGAGAGATGCACTAGATTTGGTTAAAATAGAATGGGAACCTATTGAGAAAGAAAATTGGTAAAGGCTCACAAGTGAGATTCTTTATGTGAGTGGCTTGGTTAGATCCTTAGAAGATAGGATAAGAATTCACGAGAAGTATAACCAAGTATATCAGCCCTCATATCCACCTCCCAAAGATTTTTATTAGTCTTAATTGAACCCTACTCATGAGCCCAATTAAGCTTATCAAAGTCATCTTTTTCCCAATCAGATGGAAGAGAAAGTTGGAAAGATAAACTTGGTTTTTGAAGAAAACCTTAATAGGTAGGTTGAGTTAGCCAATAATCAGATGAATCAATAAATATTATAAAAAAATTAAGTTGAATATAAGTACTCATTTCCCTCTCCCATTACATCCCCATCTCAAGAAGAGACTTCTAGATATGAAATCCCAAGTTGGAAACAAGGTGGAGAATCCAAGCCTAAGGAGATCCTAAATTTATTGAACATTCCATCCACTCTTCAAATTGCATCACTACCTCTAGAAGAGACTCCTAATCCTAAAATCCTAAGTTATAATAAGTTATTATAATTTTGGGCAAATAAAGGGGATAAAATCCTTGATAAATATTATGAAGTTGAGAAAGATCTTGATCCTATGTAAGTCCCTTCGACCCTTCTTAAAGAGACCTCTTTTTTTCCACACCATCCCTCTTGTACTCATATTAATCATGAAGATTCCTATAAAATTCAAGAAATAATTGACCAACAAAACATAGCCAAGAAAATTAAATATTTAGATTCAAGGATGAAATTGTTGAATCAAGGTGTGATAAAAGGTTTAGAGCCAAAATAAAATTGTATGCTTAAACACACCCCATCTAACCTTCTTAAAGAAAGTGCTCAAGATAAATCAAATTAAAATTAATTTATTATAAAATTGAAGGAATAAAACAAAGATACTTTAACCCAAGGTATACCTCCCCTTCCTCAATAACTCCCAAAATAATACCCTATAATTCATTGTCAATCTGATCTTAAGTTTTATGTTCTACCTCCACCAAATAGTTCATCTTATCCTCGTCCTATCACTCTTTTTATTTATGTACCTATGTTGTGTAAACTTAAAGAAGATAATTTGGTTGATAATAATTAAGTACTCTTGAAGAAACATAACTCCTTGGAAGCCTCATTAGACTAGGTCACCTGATTACAAAATGCCTAGCATTAGCATCACCAAGAAGGAGAAAGAAATTAAGGATCTTGTAGTAATTTAGAAGAAAAGTTAGGTTATAAAAATTGAGATAAAACTTGATATCCCTCAAGAGGTTTTAAATATTGAAGAGGATGTGGTTTCTTGTGTTGAATTTTCTAATTATGTTGATATTGAATAGTTTTTTCCTTTTACCAAAGAAGAGGAAATCATCGTTGGTTCTTCCATCACTATCCAAGATATCATATATGAGAAAGAAAAAATATATAATAAGCATTTGGATTACTTGTTTTCAATCATTGGAACATGTGATACTCCTCTTCAAGGAGGATATGAGCTAGTCAAAAATGGAAAAGGCAGCCTTGACACTCAAGTGAGTATGCGAAGAAAAACTAACTTTTAAATTTTTTCCTTTAAAGAGGAATATGCATCCCATGATGATATGTTTAAGATAATAAAAATGGTTTATCATCCTCTCAAAAAATTTGGAGAAACACATCATCTTTTGAAGTATGGAACAAGCTTATAATGGCTTCAATCTTCCAAGGAATAAGAAACTACTTCTCTTGAAGTCATGCCTACCAAGAAGATACAAGTTGATCATGAGATGAAGAGTAGGTATTAGTTTGAGGTATGTATAAAAATTCAAGAGGAATAAATTTACATTAGATACCTATTTAAATATGATCTACTTGAGAGTAGATCAAGTGAAGTGCCAAGGAATAGATCTAATCTACCAATCGTCCAATCCAAGGAGCAACATGCTTGGCACTATGACTCATCTCATGAAGAAGAAGATGCAAGGAAATATAATTTTGATCCTAAAAATGAAGTATTATTAGTTTCTAGTTATTCATAGTTGTTTGTTGTCTATTTTCCCTAAGTGTTTTGAGCACATGCATGTGTCTTATTAGTGTGTTCACTTTACTTTTTGTGTGTCCTTTATTTTATGTGGTTGAGGTAATTATTTGTCTTGTCATGTTAAAATCCTTGTTGTCAAGTGTTAGGTATTATTTTTTCTCTCAAAATTCAAATGACTCCCTAATCCCATGGATAGGATAAGGCTATTGGTCTTTAGTATATCAGGAATACTACCCCTCTAAGTCACCAATTTATTGACCAAATTTGACCTTGTAGGTCAAATTAGGACCCTTATAGGTAAAAAATTTATTTAAGATGTTTTATGGGTATAATATTTTTTCATTGGGTATTTTATAGTCCATTTGATGTAATTTTATGCCTTATTAGCCTTAGTCATTAGTCATTTTAATCTTTATGTCTTTTAGAGTCATTTTAGGGGTCATAAATTCAAGTTAAATGGTTTTAAAAGTGTCTTATTATCCTTTAAAATTTAAAACAATTCAAATTACCTATCATCAATGTTATTCCCATCTGAATCTTTTAGGTTATCTAAGTAAAAATTAAGCATCCAACTAAAAAGAGAGGAGTTTGGCACTTATACAACCCATGAGAGAGAGTGACACATGGTATAAGGTCATGTAATTACTCTTAAATTTCTTTAGACTCATTTACATGCTTTAAATACTTTTTAAGTGACAAATTTGAGCTAAAACTATTTTACTCCTTCGCCCTTCTAAACACACAAAAGTGGTCAGCAGGTTTATGCTTGGTATGACCAGTTGGATAAGTTATAGGTAAAATGCCTTTAATAGGTGAAAATAAACTTAGATATATCCATTTAAATATAAATATTTTGAATATTTTTCAACTATTATTTATGAATCATCTCTATCAAGTTGACTATTTTTTTTGCTCATTATTTCATGCACCCTATAGGATTTGCTTTAGTTTGGATGATTACATAAAATAAAACTATTATAATTGACTCAAAAGGACATGTAAATATTCACATAAGTATCTCCATGATTTTTTTATTATTTCAATATGTTTTTATAAGTAAATCATCTTAGGTTTGCATATTGCTCTCATTGGGGATGACATGCATGTTTCCACCATTTTTAGATCTTCATACCTTGATAACGGTTTATTAAGGTGATGATAGGTTTGTTTAAATGTTTTAAATTAAATATTATTTAAATTTTAATTATGAATATCATTATCCAAACAATTTTCCATGGGTGTAGTCATAAGACACCATACAATAAGTATACTTTATGACTATCATACACAGTCAGCCATGGTGATTTATGTATAATGAAGGTATATATAGAATTAATGGAGAATTAAGTATGGTTTAAATGTGTTAATAATGATCTTAATTATTAAAAAATATTGTATACCTTATAAATAGTGTAAAAGGGGATTAGTGCAGTCATATACAACACCTTCATACAAGTCTACCATTAGAATATGCACCTATAGGTGCTTGAAAGGTTTCAAATGTTGAAATGAGGTGTGAAATTTTTATTAAAGATATTTTATGTCATAATATATTATTTCATCCTTTTAATTGTAAGGATTTGTTTATAATTTCATACTCATCTTTACTACCTAAACTCATTATCTTCCTGTATACAACTCAAAATACACTTACAGATGCCCTACATGAAGATGACATCATGGGAGAAGACATATTTGAGTGATATTAAACATTTAAAAGTTAAAAAAATAAATTTTAAATGTTATAATTGGATATATCTGATCAAATGTCTATACCTCATGCATTTTTTGAAATATACCTTCACTACCTGTGTTATACTACAAAATCCACCTATATGTGGTACCAAAGGGATCTAAGATGTTATATAGAGTTGTCAAAACATTTTTTTAAAACCTTATTGATTTTATAATTATCTTATTAGATCATTTAATACCCAATTTAAAGGATAATATGTAAAATGGTAGTGTTTATCACCTTATAGAATTTAATGACTATGTTAAGGGATCAAATCCCTAAAAGCACAAAATAGAGGTCTAGGCCATTTTGGCAAAAAATTATAATAGACTTTCCAATTATTTTGATGCATAATAATGTGTTTGTATTGAATTAACCACATAGGAGAAATACTCTAAATTTTTTTTAAGGATGATGATTTGTAGAAAGTGGTTGCTGAAGGACCCAAAATCACACTTTTATGCACTGAATTTCTTCACTGTTATCTACAAGATTTGGATAACTAAGTGACCTTGTTTTCCAAGTTGGCACATGACTATGACATCAAGTTTAAATGGTTATAAATATTTAAATTTTAATTTATGATCTAAATTATCACCTAAATAGGATGATATACTTATTTTCAGTCCCATAAACATCTATAGGTCTCTTTTCACCACAAAATGTATACATATTGGCTAGCTATAGGGTTACCATGAAGAATGGGTTATATAGCCTTGATAAAAGACCTCACTCCAAGATTAAAATGAATAATTATGGATATATAATGGTTTTTATAGATTAAATATTGACATAAAACATGAAAACAAGGCCTAATTCACATATAAACACCTGTATGATCCTTTTGGTCCAAACACAATTGACTATGTTTGACTATAGCTAGCAATGACCCAGTTGATGCCTATTATAGGTTTTTGGCATGGAAAATTCATATTATAAGTGAATAAAATGAATATTATATGGATTTAATGGTTTCATAAGACTCTATATTGAGTTAAAAAACTCTAAAGGTGTAATATACACTATAGGCAAGGGAAGTATGTAGACAAGGTTAACTTACCCGTAAGGGCTAACGAAGGATAGTTTTCAAGGTGAAAGCATGGATTATGAGAGTTTTATAAAAAAATTAACATAATAATAATGGTTTAAATAACATTTTGATACTCTCATGATTGATATAAAGTAAAGGAAAGACCATAAACAAGCACTACATAGTCCATTTTTTAAATCTTGCATATAGTCCACTCCACAACTCTGTCTTGGAATTTGAAGGAGTTTGGGGGTAAAATGACATAAAAAAGGGATAAAAATTGGTATCTATCATATATATAAATTTAATAATCCCCTAAAATATTTACTTTTTTTTGACAAATAGGGGAAGTTCCCTCTATTTTATTTCAAATAGAGGGCACTCCCCTTGAGTGTAAATTGGTAGGTTTTGGAAAAAGGGTGATAAATGGATGGAATAAGAGATAAGTAAACATTTTTATAAGGTTTTTAAAGTTTAGTAACATCTATTAAAATATTATAAATCATGTACATAATGGAAAATTTAACATAATGGTCTAAATAATCAAGTATGCAGTCAAGCTTATTAGTTAGGGTTTTAGCCTAAAGCCCAAATGTTAAACCAATGTCACTTTCATCTTTAGGAGTTTATTAAAATGTATTAATACATGTTTATTATATAATAATATAGGTGTTAAATATCTTGGTATGTATGTAAACCATAAAGAGATCCATTTTTGGCTTAAAACCATATCATGCCTATAGGAAATGGAGGAAACAAGCTCATATCTACTTGAATGATTTTAATGGAGACTCAAAGGGATATGATGAGTTGGATAAGTTCATAAAAATCCATTTTTTGGAATTATTTTCCATATCTAATGTCAAATATTCATGAATAATCTTTAAGGACAAAAAGGACCTAAAACCCTTAAAAAGGACCAAATGAAGGAAATGAAGATGGTGAGATATCAAAATGGATTATAATGGAATGTAATTTTATTTTAGGTTATATATTACTCTTCAATGATTCCACCCATCAATGTTTGTGTTGACCTATCTATACAAATAGTGTATAAACTTGGTTCTTTTGATTGTATTATGCATTGTGTAGGTTCTAGGAGGTTTCAAGAGATGAAAAAAAATTTAGGAGAAGGATTATGACTTTTAATAAATCCTCATGTCCATTTAATATTTCATCAAAAATCTTAAGTGTGTTTACCATCTACTTCATCTCAGCTAGTTAGAACTAACATAGTGAACATGGTAGTGGGAAGGGTGAAAAGCTTTAAGTAAACTAGTTTTAATGTGTGACTAATGCATTAAGGCCATTAAGGTTATTTAAAATTGTCATCCACTCCAGTTTATGAATTTTCATGGACAATTTATGCCTTTTTGGAAGACAAGTGTGCAAGGTGTGTGGAAGAGGAGTTTATTTGACTACAAGCAATGATGGCTCACTTCTAGAAGATTTTAGATGACTAGGAATGCAACCAATGCATGGAGAAGAATGTATATAACACTTACCTATTATTCCAATTATTATACCTATACATAGTCACTTTTGGGACATTCAAATGGGGTTGAATGATTAAATTAGTTTCTTTATGCAAATTGAGAAATCCTACACCACATTTCAAGAGTTTCATGACTTGGGGTGACACTTGTGCCTCTTAACTTTGCATAATCATTTTTAAATTCCATTATCATGAACATGTAACTCATTTTATCAGCTTTAAAAGTTTCCTTATTACCTTTGGAATTGTCTCTTCTCTTTTCTTCTCTTCTCTCTCTCAGATTCTATAAGAACTAGCCATTTTGGCCTTTGTAAAATATGTTTCACCTGAGCATAGTGAAGCCTTATTCATTTTCATACCATAATATCAATAAAGGATACTAATTTTACCTCTTCTATGATTTTTCATAGTGTGTTTACTTTAATTATTGATCTTTCTTAGTGATGACTATTGTTTCCTTAGCATTGTTGTCTCATTCTCACACCTATTTTAAGCTTGAAAGCTTCTTCTTGTAGGTCATGTGAATTTGTATATGAAGTGTCAAGATTGAATGAGTTAGTTTATTCAAATAGGGTCATTATATGCCTCTTGTCTATTCCTCCTAGCCTAAACATTAATCACAACCTCATAATGAAATACTGATGTGAAAAAATTCAGATTAGAGAAGTGCATGCCTAGTTAGTCCCTTGGTCTCATGTGTGACATGTATCTAGCTGGTAGTTATCACTTAATTTGGTGTATCACCACCTTTAAGATATTTTAATTTTATTTTTCTCTCCCTTTTACTTTCAAGCATAGGTGTAGTAGTGATCTACAAGTGGTACATCAAGGGAGCTAACCCTATCTAGAAATTCACCTCATTCTTAGGCTACCCACAACTTAGAGGTGTTTCAATTGTGCCACTTAGATGAGGAGAGCTGATACATCTCCTCAAAGGGTGAAAATACAAGTGAAAATAGTTTACAAATCACGAGAAATAGGTTTT
This sequence comes from Torreya grandis, assembly GCA_037957365.1. Taxonomy (NCBI): domain Eukaryota; kingdom Viridiplantae; phylum Streptophyta; class Pinopsida; order Cupressales; family Taxaceae; genus Torreya; species Torreya grandis. Next base: position 896,980 of record JARHVA010001675.1, read on the forward strand.
TACCATTGTACTTGCCTAAAACACCATAATAATGGTTTTCACTTTTTGGAGGATTTTTATCTCTTTTATCTCTTTTTTAATACATATATCCAACAAAACTAGAGAAATTTAATCATGGAATCACCTGAGATGCATGATGTTCATTAGTTCATCAAATTATTCACCATATTCAATGATAACATATGGATCTAACTAGTTAGGATCAAAGTTTCCCTTATTTTCTCCATCAATATTTATATTTTGTTGGTTTTCCTTAAGAACAAGATCTCTAATTTCAAACTCCCTAGTTCATTTTTTTTGTTATAGCTATAACAAAGATAGTTTTGATAAGCTTGTATATTATTTAAGGCATGAAGTTATTTCTTGTTTAAGAGGTCAAGATCATGCAGTTATGTTGTGTGGTATTCATCATCATCAACGAAGTCTTGCAAATAAATGTGTAATGAGGGGATCTCAATTTCAAATGGTTAAATAGACTTAGTTTCATAAACAAGGGATTATGGGGCTAGCCCCATGGGTGTTCAAATAATTTTATGGTAAGCCCATAAGGTAGGATAAATATATAAATTCCAATCACAACCAACATCATTGACAACCCATTTGATGATTTTGAGGATACTTTTATTGGATGATTATGCTTGGCCATTTCCTTATAGATAATATGGAGTGGACAGTTTATGCTTGATATGATAAGTTTGGAAATATTCCTTTACATATTTCTAATTTAAATACTTCTTATCATTATAAATAATAGTGGTTGGGATATCATAATAGCAAATGATATGGTTTAAGAAAAACATGGGAATTTGTTTCCCTATTATGTAGGTGAGGGGAATGGCCTCCACCCATTTGTGAAGTATGTAGTATTTTATATGATGTGTTTTTTACCTTAAAAAATAATTGTTATTTATTTTTACAATAAGTTCGAACCCCCATTTGTAAAAGGTTCATGGTGTGGAAGTGGGCTATAAATCTTGTGATGGATAATGGATATGGTCACCACATTTTTTACAAGGGATGTATTTTTTGACATATTTACAATAATTTATCTCCATTGTTGTAACAAAGTTCCATCATAGGTTCTATGCTAAAGAATATTTCTAAGGATTGCAATGTGAAAAATAAATTAGATGAATGCTTTATTGTGTTTTTGGGATAATTTTGGATGAATTATGCTATCATGGAGGTGTGTGTAAATGTCTTGGTACCAAGGGGAATTAAGGCTAATAATCTCAGAGACCATTTTTGATTTAGGAACATCATAAGCTAAAATCGTTATTTATTCAACAAATAATTGACTATGATTGGCATCTAGATTCATGTTAAGAAGGGAACCAATTTTATCCATTTTATCCATTACTCTATTTTTTACATGAGGAACTTCATTAAATTATATGTACATGAAGTATAGATTCAAATTATCTACCATTATTTTATAAGGATTAAGATTATCATATTTTGATTATTATTCATTATTAAATTGGTTGATAATAAGATTTAAATCCCAATAAATTAAGATATGTTATATGTTCCACTGATTAGTTATTTTAAAACAAAAATAAGGGCCTCATAATCTACTATTTTTTGTGCATGTAAATCTAATTCATAATGCTTTTGGAATAATATCACCTTGTGGAGTCATGAGAAAAATTCATGCCCCTGAGCTATGGTTGGTGAAAGATTCATGAAAATATAATTTCCATTATACCTTTTCAGACAAGGATAAAATAACTTCATCATTAAAGTTTTTTGGTTAAAGGATTAACATTTTTTACTCATTCTTGTGCTAATGTGTTTTCTAGGATTTATCCTTCGATATCCTTCTGGTTAACATAATCAATATAAAACTCACTTAGTAATGAAACCCACATATCCATTTTCCCTATTAGATATGATTTGAAAGGAGATGCTTAATTGGATAAATTTTTTCAATGATTTTGGTTTGGTTATTAATCAAGTAATGATGAATTTTTTAGGAAATAAAAACAATTGCTTAGCATGCCTTTTCGATTATAGAATGGTTTAACTCATAAGATATAAAAGTATTACTCAAAAATTACACTACTATTTTGGTTCCATGATCATCATCTCATGCTAATAATTCCCGTATTGCATGTTTTTTAGCTTAAAATTATAACAATAATGGTTTTACCTAGGATGGGTGGCAATAAAACTAGTGTATTTGATAGGTATTGTTTTAGATGTGCAAATTCCCTCTAGAACTCTTTATTTCAGTTAAAAATAGCATTATTTTTAAGGAGATAAGTGAATTTATCACATATTTATATAATTTTAGAGATGAATCTACATATATCATGAATTTTCTCTTGTAAACTACAAATTTATTTGAGATTGGTAGGTGGAGGCATTTCTGTTATAGTTGTAACTTTTTACATGATCTAATTTTATGCCTCTTCATGATACAATGAAACCCAAAATATTCCTAAATGTAACCCAAAACACACATGTATTTGTATTTAAATGAAACTTATATTTTCTTAACCTTTCAAAAATCCTACATAGTCTTATGGGATGTTTTGTTCTTATTTTATATTTTGCCAAGATGTCATCTACATAGTCTTTGACAATATCATGAAGCATGTTATGAAAAATGACTATCACAACATGTTGATATATAGATGTAGAATATTTTATACAAAATGGCATTACTTGGTAAAAAAATAATCCCAAAGGGTGGTAAATGTTGTTTTATGTTAGTCTTTGTATGTGATTTTGATCTAGTTGTATCCCAAAAAACCATCCATTAAGGACATCTCATGACTTTTTGTAGAGTCTACAATCATGCCAATATTAGGAAGGGGGAAGTCATATTTTGGATAATCTTTATCAATGTTGTGAAAATATGTACACATTTTGATCCATGTTAGTTTCTTACTAATTGGTACTATATTAGAGATCCACTATGAATAGTCTATGTGTATGATGAATCCAACTTCTAACTATTCTATAGTTCCTCTTTGATAAGTAGTGCCACTTTAGGATGTATTTTTCTTAATTTATATTTGAAATGTTTAACATTATTTTTAATAATAAGGTAGAGAACTATAAGTAATGAGTCCAACCTAGGCATATATGCATATGACTAGGCAAACATATCTAAAATTTCTTTAAGAAGGAGAGATAAAATTGTTTTTTCTTCAAGATATATAGAAGCATCAAGCTTCACCATTTTAGGTTATTCATCCATTCTGATATTCACATCAATAGTTTTTTTAATCAATAATGTGGACTCTTCTTGAATTTTTTAGGAGAAAGAGGAAGATTAAATTCCTCGTTAATGTCTTGTTGATTTTGAGTTTCATCATCTGACCCCTTCATAGAAGATTGAATGGCAAGAATCTCATTGTTGAGTGAATGATTTGGATTTACATGTTTGAAAAAATATGTTGAGTTATCAAAGTGTATTTAAAAACCTTTCTTATGATCCCTAGCTAGAATATGATCCCTATCCTATATGAATTCTAACTTGATTCATCATTTTTAAATTGTTCAAATGAGGATGGAATTTGTTGGTTTTAGGTTATAAGCTAGGGATATTTAAGATAAAAAATTAAAATGGTAGTTTCATGGAGGAGGTTTATGGCTTAAATATATTCATAGTGGATATAGATGGAACTTGTTTCAATGTTAGAAAAGGACTCCTCAGATTTATTAGAAGAGTCACTATTGCAATCATATAGGCTCACATCATGTGGTTTAAATCCAATACCTCTACAATATTTTTCTATTTTAATCATAATAGGATCTACAAGTACTTATTAATGGTTATAAATGCCTTTCCATTTATAATTCATGATGTTTCACATAATATATATGTATTTGGGGGTATTGGTTGTTCTATAAACATGTGTCAAATTCATCATTTTAGAACTAATTAGGATAGGAGTCTTCAATCAGTTCTTAATAAAATAATTTTCCTTTAAAAAAATATGGATTTCCAAACCATAAAACTACTTATGTTTTCTTATTATGATGGGGTTTGCCATGGCTATTGGGATACATATGGATTTTTCCTAAATAATGGGCATCATGGGTTTTGTACTCTCCCATACCTACATCCACAATGGTAAATCTAAATGGTGGAGATGTGGACTTGAATGTGGATGGTGGATTCTAAAATGTAGATGGATAATTTTTGGATGTATAAGGTATATAATTTAGATGGATGTAATTTTATAATATTCGTCATATTCATTTTTTTTCTAAAAAATAGGCATGCCACCATGATTTTATAACAACCAAACCACCAAACATGGATATATACTAGAATTTAATCCAATTTCAACAAGAATATTATAACTACCAAAAGGCTTATATAGACATTATCCACTAATTTAGAATCCCATAGTCCTATTTCATTCAACCCATCACTCTAAAAAATATTTTCATAACTTGTGTCAAATGACAACTACACAAATGATATTAAGACAATTGTAAAAATTAAACTTGACCATTATTGATGCAGTCAGGATCTACATGGTTACTTCAACATGTTATTTATCATTATCATCTTCCCTTAAAAACTCAAGGCCACTCTTGCCACCTATCACTTCTTAAGTAGCTCTATGGAAAGTTCCACATGGAAATAATTAATTACTCACTACCCTACCACACTATAGGGCTAGTATGGATTCCTTAGGGTTATAGAGTAGTATAAATCATGCCAGGGGGAAAATTTATGTTATACCACTAGCATAAAGGCTTATTTATTTATATATATGCCTTTAGAATCATATATCAATGGTATTTTATCATGTGACAAAATCCCACTTTCCCCCAAGCTTTGTGCCTAGTACGGACATCTCAAAAGCTATGAAGTAGTGGGATCATGCCATGTGGAAACTTCCTACTCATCCATTAGCCTATGGGTTTCAAACCTAGTACAAAAATCTCTAGAGTAATAGGTCACTGGGATAATTCCACATGATAGTATCCCATGAGTGCACTTGCCCAAAGGCTTTTCAAGCTATATAAACATCTCTAAAATCATGGGTCATCGAGATGATGCCACATGGAAACATCCATCTCACTATCCCAAAGGCATCATTACTTACATGGTCCTCTATAGGATCATAGGTCACCAATATGATGCCACATTGTAACATCATGCTATCTTTCTAGCCCAGGACTGATCATACTGCAGACCAACCTAACATCACTCTTGGGTTAGTAAGATGACAAAATGAAGTTTCCTTCAAGCCAGTCACAAAAATTTGAAAATCAACTAAGGTAAAAGTACATGAAAATACCCATTTATGAGGTGTTTAAGGAAAAATCCAAGTGGACAAATTTATTCAATGAGGACAACCCAACTAAGGCAAAGTCCTAAATCTAACTAAATAAAGGCTTTTAAACCAATCAAAAATTGAATAGGGAAGTCATCAAAGTAACCACATAGAGCCTAACTTTAACATCAGTGGGTGAGGTCAATTTTGATGGTTTTCTCAACATCATTTACATAGTTTTAAATTGGCATAAGTTTTTAAAGGATTTTTGAGTGCTGGGTTGAATAAATCAAGATTATGGGATTATAAATTAGTAAATTACACCTATATGATCCTTTTGGTAGTTGTACTATTTTTATTGATATTTTATTATATTCATGTATCTATTTATGTTTGGTGGTTTGGTTGTTTATAAATGGTGGTGTCATGCTAGTCTTTTATAAAAAAATGGGCATGATATTTTGGTATCAAATCCCAAGTTAAACTCTTAGAGCTCTAGGGATGATCAATATGATATAATTACCTTTCTAAGTCTAATTGAATTATGATTTTTTTAAATTGAATGTGGTGAATGTTCCTTAATAACCATATTAAACTTGAATTGTGTAGATAAGTTGTCACAAAAATTAGGAATGGGAAACATTATGATTAGGTGTCACCAAGATCCTTAACTTATATAACCAGTTATGAACCAAGATCAAATTCTTGAGACTCTATAACATGTCATGACTATGCTATAGTAATTGTTACCTCAAATTTCTATGATATAGAAGGAAGTATCTTCATCTCAATAAGGGCATAGGCAATTTGGGAAATACTTTGATTCTCATCATAGGAGTAGGATTTGCCTTCATAAGCAATGTAGAAGGTAACATACTCAAACATGAGATCAACCCATGAAATCTCTAAATGAAGGACTAGGTAAGACCTAAAAGTAATTTTTATCAATCAAAATTTCATCCTAAAGAGGTATGATTTATCCTCTTTTAATTTGATGTAACATGGAAACATCTATCAAGTTATGGGTTACCTATGGGAGAGATGAGTCTCTAGATTGAAGGACTACCTCCCTTGCACCACACCTAAAATTAACCACTAATCTACTTGATTTGAAATAAAATGGATAGAATGATATTAACACTAACTTAATAGAGTTGAATCACCAAGATTAAATCCACAAGACTACCTGAACTTGCACTAATAAAGGCCAGTTTGAAAAATGAATCTCAACACCCAAGGTTCTTATAACAAAAGTGTTTCAACATGAAGGTAATATTCCATGTATTTCTTAAGGTAGATGAATAAAAGGTTTGATTATATACACTAGTACTATTATTTACACTTAAAGACATAAAAAAACTAACTACACTTCATGTGACCTATTAGAATGCATATTACTTGCATAAAGCATGAAAGAGTGATATGAACACAAGGAGAGATAATTATCACTTACCATTCAACCATGAACTACTTCACACACTTAAATAAAAACTTGAGAACTTAAAACTAGATTGAAATATTTTATTCAATGGAAAAATTAGTACTCAAACTATCAGGGCTTTGCCATACCAAATGTGGATATCTTATAAGACTAAAAGTGGTTGCTTATATAGAGAATGGGGAAGAGAAAGATAGAGGGCATAAAAGGAGAAGGTTTTCAAGTGTCCACGTGGAAGTTGAAAAAAATAAGTTATGAAATATTCCAAGATGAATTTCAAATCCATTTGTCTTTACTTTGAATATGCTCCATCCTCCAAGTGGCATAAGAGTTAGAAACTCAGCTTGATACCTTGCACAACTCTTCAAAGATACCCTTATTTTCATATGAGAAGTGAAAAATGGAATTTTTAATTATCAATTTACCATGAACTAATCTCATAAAACTTCATTGACACCTATCATGCATTTAGAAACTCTTATTATCTAATATTCTAGTATAAATCATCATACATATGCATAGTTGTCTTAAAAATCTTCATTTCCTACACCTAGCTTTATCCTAGTGGCTCAAAACTAGAGTTCATATTATCTAAGTCACTCTATCTCAATGTATGGCCTTTAAATATATTAGCATACCTAAAGCAATCCATTTTAGTTCATGAAATAAATTCCAAGACTTCATTTTGTTCCTCAAGCTCTCATTAGGCCTATTTTCCTTATAGCCCTAAAATCATGTAAACTCCTTGTGTAGGGAAGTGTATAGATGGTACTAAAAAACTAAGGGAATAATTGAGAACCTAGTATGGCTTTACGATTCCATGCCAAGTTTTAGGTTTATAATCTAAGAGAAAGTGTCTTTTATGCCTTTCTCTCTTCAATTAGGCCTCCTTGCTTAGAAGCCTATTTATTTACTCTAGACCTCTACCACACATGTGAAACCACCCAAATATCCATTCAAAATTTGAGGCCTTGAGATCCTATAGAAGTATGAGAACCATGAAATAGCCTTGAAACCTAGTCTAATTTTAGACATGTTTGATATTGCCTTGAAAAATGGAGTTTTTTTTATCACTTACATGATCTCTAGTATAGATTTTTGGGATTTAAAATATTAAATATATCTTATGTGTCCTCTCCCAATAGTTTTCAATTGTCTAACCTTTCAAAACCCTATAAAATATCAAAAATACTTGTGAAATAGTACATTTAATGTAGTCCATACAACTACAAGTATATATGAATTACATTGTTATAACCTACCTAGAGTTTAGAATAATTTTCAAGAGGTTATAGGATCATAGGTAATTTCATGTGCTTTAGTAATCCATCTCTCTCAACTAGTCACTACTAGGGTTTTATGAGGGTTTAAAGTGGTTTTGGTTCTTAAGGATTATTCATAAATAACATATCCTCTTTATCTATCCTAATTCCACAAGATTTTATTTAGGGGACCCATACAATACCTCCAAACACCATTGGGTCCCATTAAAACCTCATGAGAGTTTTAAGTGAAAGATGGTGTATCTCAGTTTGTAAGCAAGCCATTGGAGAAGGGTATGAGCTATTAATGTTTGTTCATATAAGTGATGGGCTCAATCCAACAACTGATGCCATAAGAATGAATTTTGGATGTCTCAATACCATCCTTGAAAACCATCTATCTCAATTCATTAGTTTAAGGTTATAATAGGTGAGAGAAAACTAGTCCTAGATGATAGTCATTCATAAAGGTAGGTCAAATAGGTCTCAAAGCCAAAATTGGCACTTTTCTTAATTTTATCTACCTTTGGATGGTCTTATAGGAATATGAAAACATTTTTTACTTATAAATTCCTTTATAATCTCATTTCACCTTTGTCATATCACCTTTCTTATGACTATAATATGGTCTGCCTATGTATGAATTAAGATCTATAGGCCTATATAGGTTTTCTCTTGATTATATCTTCCAATAATAGATTTAGGAGTTATATGGAATCATACCATTACTATTAAACATTATTAAGGAGTCATACTTCTCTCAAACTTTCTCTTTTCATACTAGACAAGTGACCTTCACTCAACCAGATAAGCAGGCCTATGTGTGGGTTAGGTTATGTAGGCCTACATAGGCTTGTCTTCATTTTATCCCTTGTTACTAAGATTTAAGGTTTTATGGAGACATTTAATCACCATGAACCATTTTAAATTATTAAAACCATTCTTATTACCTCTTTTTCACTCTAAACAAACAATCCTCATTTAGTCAAGTAGGCAAGCATGTGTATGGTCTTATTGAATATATATGTAAGGTTTAGGTGAACTTGTTTTGACTAGAATCATTGATCATCCCATCATATTTATTTTTATATTAATATTAAATCATTTAATTTTATATTCTCCTAAGATATAACTCAATTATCTTCACATACTTTTCCTTTTTCTTAGGCTTAAAACTAGTTTGTCTTGCTTAGGCTAACCTATAAGTAGTCCTTAGAATATTCTTAGTGCATTCAAGGGTTTTAGGATTTTAATTTCAAGACTAAGACTATTCAATAACTCTTGTCATGGTATTTATAGTTTAGGACCTTCTCAAATTCTCAAATCCCTATAATTCACCAACACCATTGTTTAGGATAACCTTCTCAAAAGGTGGTTTTAGGTGGTCACTGGAGGAGTCTGCATACATCGTATGTTTCAAGACTTCCATTATAGAATACTAGGAAAAAGATAAATTTTTTGTAATATTTTGATAATCTATCACCTTTCTTTGGCACTCTCAAGTCATTATTACTTCACAACCTATAGTACCCTTCTCACTTCTCTTTAAGATTGATTGTAGGTGATAATTTTTGAGGTCTTGACTATGTCTTGGGATTTTAGAACCTTGTTTCTAGTCATTAGACATAATATTCACCCTACTAATGGTTCTAAACTCTTCACTAACCATATGAAACTTTATCAAGGCACTACATCTTCATTGTATGCACTTATTATCTCATACCTTCCAAGGCATGGTTGTAGATGATTAATGGAGGAGAGTTTGAGCATGAGGCTTAAAATTTGATCTTCTCAACTCTATCATGGTACTTAGAGAAGGTTATAATTTCATAGGATTTTATTTAATTATAATTTTAGAGTTCATGATATCTTTATGTCATTTCACAAACCTCTACCTTTGTCTTCAAATTTAGACTTGTGCATGATTGTTTAGGCCTATGAACTCTATCACACTAACCATTTCTTGACTTGAAAATGGTTTAGGTTTTTTAAATGGTTTGTATCATATATTATGATAGATTTATATTTAAAACCTATTTTCTATGGTATGATGGTTAGTTTTATTCCAAAATGAGGACCTATAAGTCTAGGGCCTATAGGTCTTCATTTTGCTTGTATGGACTGCAAAGATGAATTCTTGAATCTTTAGATTGGTATTGTGTCAACTTATGTACTATTGTATAACAAATCTCAATAGTTTTTATACCTTATAACCAAGAATTATGTCATCTTCAAGCTTATCCATTCACCTATATAGACTGTATATACATTTAACTTGAATGCAAGTTTTGTATATGGAAAGGATTCTAGCACAAGGTTCATGCTATTGATACTATAATGGTGTATATAAAGGTCACATGATTATTTTAAAGTGAGTTCAATATATTTTCATTATTTTAACACTCCAAATATATACCTTAGACCCCATAAAAACTCACTTATAAGTGTGTAAACCTATGAGTGAATGGATCACCTTATGATTTTGTAGGTGAGTAAAAATTTGATCTCATCTCTCATTAAATAGAATTAAAACATTTTAAATATTAATATATCTGATGCATTAGTTTATTATTTCCTTTTGGGCCAACATTGATGTTCAAACCTATAGAATACCATTTATGCATAAACCATGCTTTTTAGAAAGAAAGATATGATGCATATTGAAAGATTAGTTGAAAAGAGATGAATCTCAAGAGATAAAACGTGAATTATGGGAGAGTGGGTAGGTTTTTAATTAATTATGAAGTAATTTAAACCTCTAAAAAATGACAAACATCTCAAACAAACCAAAATAATCTTGTAGTAGGATGATATGTCCACACACTTAGGACATTTTTAATCTTGTTGAATACACTTCATGGAGTTGAATTGGCTTATGAAATGACAATTTAAAAGATATATTTGACCTCTTAAAACATCCCTCATGACCATTTTTATCCGTATAATTTTTGAGTGGATAAATAGGAGCAAAATTAGACCCTGCTTGGATGGACAGAGCATAGTGACATGTTGTCACTCTTAGTGATTGTCCATAAAGTATGTGCATGAATCTACAAAAAAATGCCACTAATTTCAAGATAATTAGTACCCCTAATAATTTAAAATGTTTTATCTCCCAAATATCTCTCTCCTAGCCATACCATGCATCTAATTTTTCCCTTTCTAAGCTAGTAAAGGTAGCGATGGAGGAGGAGAGAGTGTATAATGCATTTATAAGACCTAAAACTTGATAAAAATTTGTAATATGACTTTTATAATCCCAAGGGACACTCTAAACCCATTTTAACCTACAATTAGATCTTCCAAGGCTATACAAGTGCCTAGAAGTGCTTGTAAAGTGGTATTTTTCTTAGTTTAGGCATTGATCCTGCAAGTTTGTCAGTCCCTAACCATATATAAACATTATATGAAATTAGGTAAATTTTGGAACCTTATTGAAACATTTTCCTTTTAAAATGGTATGTACAACTCATAAATAAGCCAAAATATGACCAAAATGACATTTTAGCAAATAAGAACATAATAAAAGGTTAATACATGATCTTATGACCTTAAATACAAATTAATAACCTTTTATAATGACTATAAAATATATCAAAACTTTGACCATATTTGACAACACTAAGACCTTATATAACCCTAAGGCTAGATAAGTACATATGAGACCAAACCTTAGACAAGGTTAGAAAATGACTATTGTGACCATATGGAGACCATTTAAGACCCTTTAAGACCATAACAATACCATATAAAAGTTTTAATAATCTCATGAAAAGTTTAAACTTAGAGGGGTTGACCCATTTTGACTTGGGGTCAAATTTTGGTCAATAATAATGATTTGGAAACTAATCTTCTTGGGGTGTATGTTCTAGCTATGGAGTTATTGATCATTATGAATGATATTTTCCTAAATAAAATTGATCAAGGGACACTAAAGTCTTGATATGGACTAGTTGCAAATAATTTTTTTGTCATAATCACTAGAACACTTATTTTGATTATTTTATTCTAACAAAACATGAAATCCCTGTGATAAACTATTATCTTTATAAGGATAGTGTGCCTCCATGTTAAGAATCACCTAGTGATATATATATATATATATATATATATATATTTAAATATTTGAATGTGCATGATGATTTATTATTATAGTGCTTAGCTTCATAGATCAAATTATATTATGGTTTTACCATGTGAATGATTGATTAAAAATCTTACTGATGTTCATTGGTAATGCTAAAACTAAATCTCAGATGTTGTAAATTAAACTAACAACCATGAAAGGGCTTTAATTACCTCTATTTTAAAATTAATAATTCCCTGGATATGTTAACTACATATGTTTAAATTGTGGGAATGTTAAAGAAAGTGTCTCTTGTTGTTTAGATCATTAGGACCATTAAATGAACTATGATAGCATAACACTCTGGTATTAAGGTTATGGATTACTCTATGTATGAATCTAATATTTCCTTATGCCAACTAATTGAGTGTTAATTATTGTATTAAACATACCCCACCTTGGATTTTATCTAAAAATTGGGGAACCCCTTTATTTTTTATAAGTCTTAATTATTATTTGGGTTATGCATGTTTGTTTGGTTGATCATATTACTTATGTAAGTTGGATGTTTTAAGCATTAAATCACTATTGGGTACACCTTTTTTCTCCTAATCTCCCATTACACCCCTATTTTCATTAGAATAACTTATTGGGACTAGTCCATTAAAGGAAAATTTGGAAGTTTCTTATGCATGATAGGTATTCAAGTTTGCTTATTTGGGTTATTTTATTTAGAGTTACTTATTTGAATAATTTTATTCAACATTACAAACATTTTTCTCTTCAAAAACCTTTGATCTTCAATAAATTTTTATTAGAACAATATATAATTTGTGTAAAAGACTTACAAGCCACTATTTCAAAATCTAAAATCAAACCAATATTAAGAATCAACAATGGCATATTCATCCATGGCAAACAAAGAAGTTCCACCACCATTCAAGTTCTCCATTAAGGATTCAACAGAATACCTAGATAATTTTGTGATGCAATAGTTTTCAATAGTATCCATGCCAATTACTCAACTCTATGGGAGGTCATAGAGAACATAAAAAAAAAATTCATGTGAGGAAGATGTCTCTATAAAATAAGAACAAGTTGTAGTTAACTCACTGCCATTCAAACTGTAGGAACCCCACTATGAAGTTTTCAATATAGATGTCATGTCATGCATCGACTTGCTATGAGACTTGTTCTTTGAAGGAATAATTGTAGATGGTGGTTATCTACACTATGTCAAAAATAACATAGTCATTGCATACATATCAGGAGATGCATTCATGAGGTATTTATGTTTTCCCATTCCAGATGATACATTTTATTTACACAATTTGGTTACTTAGAGGAAAAAAATAGTGTACAATAAGTAGTGAAGAAATGGCTTATTCTAAGGGAGACATTCATGCTCAAGTAAATAGCTAGGAACCCCATGCCCATCACCTAGTTCTGGATGGGAATTTGTATTAACATGGTATTATTAAATCAACTATTTGGCCACCCAAGCAGTCATTTCCTTCATCTGGAGTGGGATCCACTACTTGACCTGCTCATCACTTATGAGTGTACCTATGCATTAAGGGAGGTTATCTATTCCTACTTACAATAATGGATACTTTACAAAGATAAGAGGCCCCAAGGTGGCAACTTCTACATGATGTCATATCTTTTGGATACAATCATGGGGACTATCTACAAACATAATGGGGATCTATGGAATCCCAACCCCAACTACATCCACAATAGAATTTGTAACTTCTACTCTTTCATTTACATCTATGGGTATATAAGAAACATTTATATAATTATAGAGCACCTATATATTAAATTTTGGATGGAAATTCATGGCCAGCCTCTAGCCAAGGTATCAAAAAGCATCACCAATACACTTATATCTTTGGGTGATTATTGACTATTCCTAGATTATATAGTTATCATGGTTGTTGGACATAAATTATACCCTTTTCACCTCCCTAAATTTATCCAAGACAAATTTGTTAATCAAGATATTGATTTTAAATTATGGAATGAGATAGATGAGGACTTCACTAAGATTAAGAAGAGTACATTCCAAATCTCCCATATCATTATTGGGATAATTAAATACACATATCTAAGACATTTCAAAGAAGTTTTAATGTGTTTATGCCTTGGATACTCTACCCCACAAGGATTAGGATCCCCATGGGAGAGTACAACAAAAGGTTCATAATCTGGACATCCCTTACAAGCATTAACCTTTTGACCATGACTTCTTGTTTCTCAATGTAAAATATTATGGAGTAGCGGAAAGGGCTGAGACTATTGACCTGGGTGAAAATTTTTTGAGGGTAATCTAAGAAAATCCCTCCCTTAAAAATGATGAAGACAAATTTAGGATCCCACCACCAAGGGGATGGACATCATCTAATTTTTGGAGTGGTAGACCTTTCTAGTAGCCACAAGATGAAATCCATGACCACCAACATCCACCTACTATCATGATAGCTCTATAATAAGAGTAATAGAAAATGGTAGGAGAAACATTAGCTGCTACTCAAAAATATAAATTAAAAGTGGTAGGGGAAACATCATCTACTATTGTGTAGGAAGAAGAATAGGTTCCTCAACTTTAAATATCTACTATTGAATTGAGAAAGGTCAAACAATAATTAATAGAATAAATAATAGAGAAGGAAAACACTATTATGGAAGAAGAAGAGATCATATTCCTAGACTCCTTTGATGAGGAAAATATTGAACTTACTATGGTATAATTAGCAACCATAACCTCTAGTATGACTCTTCGATCTCTTACCCAAAGAGTGATTGCTCCTCAATCTGAGAGGACAATACTTTATTATCAAATAAAATCTAGGGAAAAGAGGACACAAACTCCATCCATAGAGGTGACAATTGGATATGCACCACCTTTAATTAAAGGTGAGCCAAACCATGACATGGATGAATATGAGATGCAACAAAATAATTTACTAATCTTGTAAGGATTAAAAGTAAAGGAACCCCTTAGTGGTGACTAATCAAGTAAGGGTGCTCTATTTATTTCTCCCCTAGGCCTTTTTCCTATTATGTCATTACCAGTGATTTGTTTTATGCCATTTCCATTTTTATCTACTTTTACTCCTATGTCACCATTACCTATTGGGCTTATTTTCATTATACTAACCACTATTATAACCACTTCTCCTTTAGTCTCCATCTTTACTTCCACAAACACCAACCAACCCATCACCCAAGTGGCAATTTCTTCTACTCAATTGAGTTTACCAATACCCTCATTAGGAGAAGTGTAGACCATAGTAGTGGTGGAAAAAAGAGAGATTTAAAGAATAAACTAGTCTACATTGTGCAACCCATGCCATACTTAGGGAATGTAGACTAGTCCAAGATAATTTGGCCTTCAATGCCTAAGCCAACCACTTAGCCTGAGCCTAAAAAGGACACAAATAAAGGCACATCCACTATATATATCAAATATAACTCTTCCATATTTGTCTAATGAGTTAGGATCATCAACTTATAAGAGTGAAAACTTGAATATCATCAAGTTTCCCACTATGAGTTCACTCTCTGACAAATCAACTAGCTCAGTATAAAGGTTAACAATGAGAAATATAGAAGATAATAGTGGGAGAGGCCTAATTCTAGAATAAATATAAAACATTTACTCTATTTCTAAATGACAAGATAGAAAAAGGTTCAGTCCCCTACATTGAGTACCTTAATTTCTACATGGATACCCACACTTAAACATTACTAGCCATTCATGAGGGAATATATAGGCAAGAAAAAAATAAAAGAGCTAAAGATTCGTAGAGAATAGCAACATGCAATCTACATTCAATCTAGGATAGAGAAAGATATATAGAGTGTGAAACTAGGATTAAATATGATTTTGGATACCATTCATTCTTTGAGAGCATAATTGGCTTCACATGCAACCATTAAAAAAAATTGTTTGAAATTCTCAAGAAAGATGAGAACAAATTGAATTTATTGGTTTTGTATATTATTAATAAGGAATTCAACCATTTAAATTTGATGAACCTCATTGATGCAGCCAATGCATTGAATCTATCAGTCATAAGGACTCAAGCAGCTCAAGAATGGGTAAGTACTGTTGATGCTTTAGTTACTGTTATCACATAAGTTTTCCACCTATCTTGATTATATATCTTGCTATGAAAATACCTAATGATACAATGGAAAAACCTCAAAATTCATGGGAAATTAGTGAATTGAGGTTAATATCTAGAGAAATCTAGATTCTTTTTACTAAATTTGGTGTAACTTAAAAATATTAGTTTTATAGAAATTATGTTCCTTTAGTGTTCTTGATATTAAACTAGGGATTGACGGGGGGAAAAGATTTTTAAAATAAAAATTTCAAAATTTAAAATGGTGATTACAATAAATATTATTAGTGTATTTTAATGCTTTAATTGATCAACACAATAGAATAGAAAAATAGATTTAAATGTTGTTTTAGCATAAACTCATATAAATGGGAAATCAAAGGCAATATTTGTTATTTTTCATTGAAGGGACAAGATTCATTTATCTTTTTATCAAAAAATATTTTATAAGAGTATAAAATATGATAAATTAATTTATATGACTGACTAAATAACTATAACATAAACAAATACTCAAATAACTTTGCATATTCAAGGTTTTCTCAAACAAGAAAGGCAAATATTCAATTTATTTTATTCTCTAGGTTATAACTTGTAGAAAATACATTCAAAATGAAAAAATATATCACTAACATAAAAAATATAGATTTTTATATGGGGTATCCCCATATTTATATAAAATATATCATATATTAGATGCAGTTATCAAAACTTCAATATACAGTAGAATAAAACATGCAAATATGAAACTCTATGCAAAAAGAGGCACGATCTTCTATTTCTGGCATCCTTAACTCAGTAAAATGGTTTGGAAAGTAGCATGAAAGAGTTGGGAATGATCTTTAGATTGAAATGGTATAGATAGACTTGGAAAATCTTCATGCAATGCTTCTCCTTCTCCATATAGCTAGAAGTGGATTTTCATGTAAATGGGCGGTGCCCAAAATGGAACTTAACATTTAAACAGAAAATAACTTAGAAATAGCTAAAATTACTTTTTTTAAAACACTAAATTATAATTTTCAAGTGGGACTTTTACAATTTACAAGTCATGTCACTTTTTTCAAAACTAGATTTATAATTTTCAATACATGATTTTACAACTTTAGCAATTATAACTTATCAAAATAGAAAGTGTAATTTCCAATTATGATTTTTAAAACTTTCACCATGTCAAAAATATAAAGTGTAAAATATATATTTGTCTTTCTCAAAAATTGATATAAAATATAGTTATAATTTTACAATATACAAATTTATAATGTTGAAAATACAATACATGGAAATGTTTCAACATAAAGGAATTAATCAATTTCTAAAACTTCCTCTACCTTCTTGTCTTTCTCAGCCTATAGATTCTCAACATATGCATCATAAGCCTTGAATATTTTATGTATCCTATCCTCATCTAGTTTGAAAGAGTAGAAGTTGGAGGCCACACAATCTGCTACTATTTTAAATAGTTCCCTCCTTAAAGTCTTGATTCCTTGCATTTATGTTCTCATTTTATCCAATGCATTTTGATACCAAATGTAGTGGTGGATAGAACCTAGGGTAAAGAATTTATCTTTTCTAGATTCATTTTTAACTACTTCCTTGAATTTTCTCTAAACCTCTTCAATTGAAAGGTGGTTATTTTCACTATCTACTAATATGCATGATAATTTATTCAAAATTCCTTCAATGTCATACAACATATCAATATCCCTTTCATGTGTAACCTTGGCCTTATATGTAGCTTATGTAAGTGTCCTTATCCAAAATTGAGCTTCTTTATGTAATTCCTCTTTCTCTCCATCATTCTCCAGTATCTTTTTATCAAGAAGGATGTCCATATCGATTGAATCCATAGCTATCAACTTAGGATAATACAGATTCAAGGTCATACTTACTGACCTATACTCTTAAGACATTCTTTCTCTCTCTTATAACTTAAATTTTTATTATTATTATATAAATAATCTTATTTCCCTTGGAAATGAGTTATTCTAACCATTTTTTGGTAGGCCTTCCCATGCTAAAAATTTTAATCACCATGTTTATTGTTTCCTGATCTAAAATTTGGTTGACTAGTTATGTTGACTTAGGTTGTACTGATGATACACTAGGATTTATAAACTTATTTAGTGTATCTATGAGTTGACCCACTTTGTTTTTCAATTCATCTTTGGTGGCCTGATCATGATATATTCTCTCAAATAGGGAGTTGATGTTAGATTGAACATCATGTTTTAACCCCACCCTTGTTGGCCATCTAAGGTGGATCTTTGAAATATAAATGTCCCCCACTATAAGATCTTATTTTGGTTTATTTAGTGGGGGAATTCAATATCAAAATATTTTTCCCATTTATCATCACTTAAGATTTTGGAGAAGGTCTGGGGAGTAATTTAGACTGCTTATTTATCTCTGATAGACCAAAATCTAATGTGCTTGGGGAAATCATCTACTTTCTCTTCTTTCCCATTGTTTTTTCTATCCAACTAGGGGTAGCATCTTCCTACATTGATATTGTCACTTGAGAATCAACCACTGAGGTTATTGCACTAGTAGGCATTGTGATAATTATAAAATCCTATGTAGATCTTTCCATTGGTTGCTCAAGAGATGCCTATGAAATTCCATCTCCATTATTTGTTTGCAAATATTCATTTGCACCAAGATATTTTGTTTCTCATATCTCCACCAAAGGTGTTGTGGAAAATACAAAAATGGAGGAGGTGGGGGAAATGGAAACAACTATGTCTATTAGGGGAGTGGAATATGGAATTAATACTATTAGGGTAATCTACACATGAACTCTAAATTTGGGAATAGGTGGAAGGGTGAAATCCAAAGAATAAAATGAATCATTCAAATGTGTTGGGCCACTCAAGGTTGGTAGGATAGGGAAGATGAAAGGCGATGAAGATGATGCAACACTTATCCTAGGAGTCAGGATGACTAGTAGAATTAAAGTTAGGATGACTAAGTCGATGGCTTTATATTGTTAAGTGATGTTATAAATTAATGGGGATGGAATGAAAGTAATTATGAGTGGAATGTAAAAGGGAAGTGAAATAGAAGGAGGGAGTGAAATTGGAAGAATGGAAAGTGGAATGAAAAATTGAGATTATATTGATATGGGACCTTGAGTGTCCACTTGAATTGATTTCATAGGTTTCAATGTGTTTATTATGATAGGTGAGGGGGTAGGAATGAGAGGTGGTTTGGAAACTTGAGATTCAGGGGGAGTTGAGACCCGAGCTAGAGGTGTAGGAACTTCAAGAATAATATAGATAGGTCAGGGGTGAACAATAGAAATTATCACTATTATAGACATGGGTATTGAAGCTATAGTTATGTCTTTTGATGAAATTTTGATTGGTTGATCTATTATTTATCCCTCTTTACTTGATTTATCCTTCTTATCCTTAATTTTATTCTTGTTTTGGGAGGTCACTAGCACTTGTGATTGTTCACCTATTGTCCCACTAAGACCCTCTACTGATGAAGGAATTCCTTATTTTTTAAGCTTTAAAAGCTTATCCCTAACACCCATTATATCCTTTATTACTTGAACCCATTTTCTCCTTATTCAATTGATTTTTTTTATGACAGGTGTTATTCTATCAACCAAAGAGAAATATTTTAGGGCTTACTACCTTATTGATGGAAGGGGTTGTGTGATAATCTATTTATAGTAATTTGGGTCCACTGAGGACTCATAATATACCAATTCATCTAGAATTGGTGCCAAATTATAATCTTTAATCTATTGAAAGGTCATTCTATAATGATCCTTCAATCTACCTTCTCCTTATCCTCTAGGTCTTACCAATAGTCTTCAAAATATGGAACATGGGAGCATGTGGAAACTCCCAATGTGCTAGTCATGTTTCCATAATCATCAAAGAATGGTCTAGACCTTAAAGTCCTTAGGGAAATTTGCACATTTTTTCTTCAACACATTTGGCCTTGAGGAGGGAGGGGCATGTGTATCTTTTAATAGAGATTAGGAAATGAATTCCTGACTTGTGCCTATTAGAAAGAAGCTTGTGAGTCTCAACAAGTTGTCTTAATATATCCATAAGTGCCCACTTTTCATTAACATATCTAGGGAATGTGTAGGGTTAGCCACTAAATCTTATTTCTCTTATATATGAATAAGTGGGGAACTAAATAAAGTAAGAACCCCATTTTATGATCTCTATTGTTGTTGCCTGTGAGAATCTCATTCTTCTTAATAATTTATGAAACATGATGATGATGATAATGAAATAAATGAAAGCATTATTAACTCTCTTGAAGTGTTATCTATTAGCCTCTAATGTGAGGTTAGGATAGTAGTTGTATACTCTATTTATTTCACAAGGTATTATGTTAAGCCCTAGGAAAGATCTCCCTTTGGCCAAAATGTATACAATGTAAGAAGTCATGAATAAATTTCTAATCGTTTGCACCTCCATAAATTTCTCATGGAGGGAATCACTTATAAGCTGAGCCCAATGGATGTATTGGGAATTCTAATGGATGACCTAAATGTATTGGTATATCCACTACTATAAGGTCTTAGCATTAGGGCTACCATTAATCTTATGCAACAATATTATAATATCTCCTACTTCATATTTAAAGTCAATCCGTGCCAATGTCTTTGTAAATTTGGTGGAGGTAGCCTTGGGGGCTTTAATACATTGTATGTTTACCATCTTATGACACCCATCTTTGTTATCTTGAAAGAATTTGTGGGATATATTTGGAGTAATGTTGAGATAACTCTTAAACTCTAGGATTACAAACACTAAATTAATGAAATTGGGGTCTAGATTAAAAATATTTTCCCCTTTATCATTCATAACCTCTCATCTATCAGGATCATAATGTTGGGCTAGTGTTAAACTGACTTAGGGCTTTGAACCATCAGAGGGAAAGATGATTCCTATGAAAGTCTAGATTCATAATTACACTATATCTAATCATTCTTAACCTCTACATTCATGCAGGTCCATAAGTCCCCTAAGTCAATGTCACCTAAATCTATATTAGTTATCTCTATTGTTTTGAACTCTAAGATAAGTGTATTCATCTAAATTTTATTTCTTATATTATCATCACTAATATTACTTTTAGTCAACATTAAATCCATTTAATGTAATATATCCCCCTTTTTATTCATTTATTTAATGTCCCCCATAAATATTTCATCATTCACTTACCTTATTCTATCCCAAAAATCATTAATTTATCCTAAATCTCCATTTATCCTATCCTAATCCTATTTTACTTTTTATTTGGAGATTTTAAATTCCCAATGGCCCACCTACTAGCCTATTCCTAGGATATCCTACAACCCTAGTCCCTAATCCCTATCTAACCTCATTTTAATCACCATTAGTCCCTAAGAAGTATTATAGAACCCTCCAAATCTAGAACCTTCCCTATTATAACCCCTCCTCTCTAAAAACCTCTAAATCTAAAGGCTTCCAAGGAATTTTAAATTCTTTAGATAATCCTCAACCCTTGATCTCCCCAAAACCAAGTTTGAATATCTACCATTGATCCCTCCATCAAAAATAGATTTAAACAAATCCTCTCCTCCATGGAAGGCCATAACCAAGCTTCATAACAAATCCATGTCAAACTAATCAATAATCTTAGGATTTTATAATCAAGCATCCATCATCCTTGATCAAAAATCCATGTCAAAAATCTGAGTCAAGGTAATCCCAATCCTCTTTATATTTTATTTCATTTAATCATGGTTTATAAAATTTAGATTTAGTATTTTATAATTTTGGTTTGAATGTTTATTCACTTGTTGCATTATGATTCTAATGGCTCTATCACTTTAACTATTAGTTTGATCTTTGGGTTTGAATTTATATAGTTAAATCTATATTATGCTCAAATCTCACCTACATTTTGGAAGGAGTAAAGGTATTTCAAAGACTAAGAGTCAACCCAAGGCCTTTTGATTTGAATTTAATATCTTTTTGAGGCATGGAATATAGATAAAATGATTATGGAAAACCAACTATAGAATTTGAAAGGATTATTAGGTGCTTGAAGTAGATGTAATCTCTGATCGAGATGGAAGGTGCTCTAAATAGGTAAATTTTTTTTATAAAACTAGAAAGTGTTTTGAGCAAGTGAGAAAATTGTATAACTAGCATGTGTTATAGACAAGTTAGATATTTAATGGATAGGGAAAGTGTTCTGAGCAAATGAAAACCCTGATAGAATTTTGAGGTGTTTGGATCAAGTCCACTATTTGTAGGGTCTTGGTATCTTGTAGGGATTATAGGTGCTTGTAATAGGTGTAACCTCCCATAGAAATGGAAGGTGTTTGGAACAATTCCAATGTCTATAGGGACCTTGGAGGTATCTTAAGGGAATATTTGATAGGATTGTTTGGGAATATGTTATAGAATATTTGCCTAGTTTTGGAGAAGCCCTAGATTTAACTATGAATATGTTAGGGAAGACAACTTAGGTTTTCATAATGAAACTTTGGAAAAAAACAATAAAACCTAAAACATCCCTAAATATGACTAATTGTAAACTTTTGGGAAATGATAATAATAATCAGAATGAACTACCCTTTCAAATAATGATAGCAAGAAAACCCTTAAGACCAGACGATGCCAATGTAAAACCCAAGCTAATGAAACAACCTTGTGAAAAATAGAAATAACTCAAAAAATATATGATTTTCAAGGAAACCAGTAAAATAACAAGGAAAATACCATGAAAGGGTGAAAATGGCATGGAACTCAGTTTGCATACATGGCTTGAATTTTACAGGTACTTAATTAGTGTGTAGATCGAGGTCGATGGAATGAAGGTAATTATCAGAGCTCAAAAATATAATTAGGAAATTAAATAATAAAAGATCCCCAAATCATATTGCTTATATAAAAATATCTATAATTAATGATTCTATGGTGGTTAGTGGTATAACCTTGAGGTGCTTAGATCAAGTCCAATATTTGTAGGCTTGAGATTTTGACTCACTTTAGAAATGAGAAGGTAGAACTCTAGTACAATTTAAATTTTTGCAAAATTACAAATTGCACTTGGAGTTTTAGATTTTGTGGCTTGGTAGTTAGTAGGAAGTTGAACTCAGGATGTAATTTGTAATTTACAAATTGTACTTTTATCTCTAGATCCCATGAGGGGTGTTTGGTTTGTAGGATCTAGAGCTCATGATGTAATTTACAATTTTTCAAATTGAAAATTACATTCCAAGTTATAGATTTCACTAGTTAGCACTTCATGGCATTTGAATCTTGGGAAGCAATTTGAAATTTGCATAATTACAAATTGTATCTTGAGTTATAGATTATTCTAATTATGGAAAGTTAGTGTACTATGGGAGGTGGATCTTGGGAAGTAATTTACAATTTTGCAAATTATAAATAACATCCATAGTTATAGATTCTATTATAAAAAGGGAAAGTTCGTTTCTGTGCATTTAAAAGGATTTTCGTTTAAAATTAGGGGGTCTCCCTCAAGGTATTTGATGTTATGATATTTTTGGGAAAACAATATCAACATTTTTGGCAACCTCTGTGGGATGATTGCTTGTTAATTATTTTTTATCTAGTAGCCTTGTATTTCATTGGGCATGGAGTCATTTTGGTTTAACAAACCTTAGCCTAGTGAAGAACAAATTGGGATTTCCTAAAAAATAAAAAAATAAGGGGAGAAATAAGGAAAAATAGTTTAATTAAGGAAACAAAATCCCCTAATGAGTTGACATGTACAGAAGCACTTATTGGGAAACATAACTAACCCTATTATATACAAATTTAATTTTTCGGAATTAATTCCTACCTTACAAGAAAGCTTCAAGGTATTACCCATTAACTAGGATAGGCAATTCTAATCCATTGATCTTGGATAGTTAGAATGCATTAGCTCCTTTATACTAAGTTAGAATGTATGGACCACTCCATATTACATCAAACTTGGTGTGCTTGCCTAGTTTGGCCTTATCTACATCCCATTTGATAACCATGCTCATTAATTGAAGCTACTTTTAGATGCCTTTTTATTTAAAGTCTTCTTTGTTTAAGCCTAATTTTCTTCTAAGACTTTCAAGGATTGATTCTTGATTTCTTCTAGTTATATTAGTTCAGCCAATCTTATTGTCATTTTATCATTCTCAATCAAATCCAATTGGTGATTGATCACTAGATATGGTAATGTAATTAAATTGATAGTGGGACTCATTATTTTATTTTATATACCAACAAGAAAGGGGAGTTACCAATGCCTCTCTTAGGAGTGATCCTATCAACCCACAGTGTTGATTTTAACTTTGTGTGCCATGTCCTCTAGTTATCCTCCATTATTATTTTGATAATTTTGATAGGTTATTTTTTGGTATACTTATCCAAGACATTACCTTGGGGGTAATAATTGGAAGTACTCAGATACACATTATGTTTTATGGCCCATTCACTCACTTGAGTTCCCATGAATGTTTTAACATTATCTGAGATAATGGTGTGAGGAACACTAAATCTTGAGATAATGCCATCCATGAATTTTAGAATAGATGCCTTTATGGCATATTTTAGCTCAATTTATTTATTCCATCATGTGAAATAGTCTATTATTATGAGGACCCTTTTTTTCCTTACAATCGATGGTGGATTGATCATATCAATGAAATCCAATCCCCATTGAGCAAATGGTAGATATTTTTTAATTGGTCTAAGAGGAAAGGATACTAACCTTTACTTATTGATGAATTAATTACACTTTTAACATTTATTTATCCATTATTAGGCATCTATGAATAATTCAAGCCAATAATAACCTCTTCTCATTATCTTTATGGTCATATTTGTTGTAGAGAAATGTCTACCCAAGGGGTCATTATGAAATTTCTTTGAGCACCTTAGGAACTTGATCCTGCTTAATACATCTTATCATGACTCCATTCATATTATTTTTAAATAATATTCCACCAACAAGAACATAGGAAATATATTAGAATCAAAAATACATTTTATTTGACTATTAAAAGTCATATGGGTGCTCTCTACTCTACAATAAATTATTCATGTCATGGATCCAACTATTGAAAAAAGGTGGATTTGTTAGCTAAGATTTAGCTTGATCATATACTATTTTAGATACTAATATAGCAATCTTGATGTGAAAAGACAATTGTTCACAACATCCCTTTCCTCTTAATAGCTTTGTGATTTTTATATCCACATCATATTCCATGACCTTTGTGATCCATCCTACTCTTTTTTCATTTATCTCTTAGCTTAGTAGGAACTCTTTGACACTTTTATGAATCATCATCAGATGTATCTTATTATGGGAGAGCATATGTGTAAACTTTTTGAGAGCTTTAATCATTGCATACACTTATTTCTCTAAAAAATTGTAACTATATTCTAAATCCTTTAAGGATTGACTAAAGAAAGATATTGGTTATTCCAATTATTCTTGATTATGTTGAGTTAGAATAGTTGACATGATTCCTTCCCCTCTAAATGCATAGATAATGAAATCCTTCTCATAGTTTGGGTTCACTAGGTAAGAGCTTGAGAAATAACCTACTTGATGGCTTCAAAGTTATATTTTCCCTCTTATGTCCAACTGAAAATGATACCCTTATTTATAATTGTAGTAAGGGTTTTTTCCATAGAGGAAAAATTTGGAACAAATCTTCTTACAAAGTTGATTTTTCTAAGAAAGCTTTGTAGTCCTTTCTTATGGCTTAGTAGTGCTAATGCAGATATAACACTTATTCTTTTTGGG
The DNA here is from genome assembly GCA_037957365.1 of Torreya grandis. Taxonomy (NCBI): domain Eukaryota; kingdom Viridiplantae; phylum Streptophyta; class Pinopsida; order Cupressales; family Taxaceae; genus Torreya; species Torreya grandis. The sequence continues at coordinate 922,893 of JARHVA010001675.1, forward strand.
TATATTGCAATACATTATTTTAACATAATGTGTCCTAGTAGCTTCCCTTCATGAATTGTGAAAATGCATTTCTTGGGATTAATGAAAACCCCAAATTCTCTACACCTTTCAAAAAAAATTCAAAGGTGATCTAGGTGTGTGTTAGCATGCTTTGAGAAGACAATGATATCATCTAGATATAATAGGATCATTTCATTAATCAAACCTTTAAATTCCATGTACATGGCTCTTTGAAATATTAAACCATCATTAGTCAGTCCAAATGACATCTTTTTGTATGCATATGTACCTTATTTGTCGGTGAAATTAATCTTGAATTGGTCTCATTCTTACATCAAGTTTTAGTTATAGCCATAATAACCATCTAGAAGAGAAAATATTTTAGATTCTAGAATTTTTGGTAAAAATTTTTCCATGGGGGGAAGAGGATAATGATCCTTTAGAGAAGCTTTATTCAAATCCCTAAAGTCTACACAAAGCCTGATTTCACCATTTTTGTTTTTGATAGGAACTAAATTAGCAACCCAAGATGAGTTCTTGATAGGACAAATTATATTATCTCCTATAAATTTAGAGAGCTCACTCTTAATCAAGGGTTTTATATTTGTATTAATATATCTCTATTTCTATCAAACAAGATTGGTATTTGGATCCAATTCTATTGTATGATGGGCTAAGCTAGGATCAAATCCTCTTAGATCATGATAACTCTAAGTGAAGAAATCATCAAAATATTGACATAACTAAAAAAAATCTTGATTTTTAGAATCATTTTATACCTTTCCTATCTTCAATGATTTTCCTTCTGAGATGATGACTGGCTCACAATCTTTTTCATTCACCATGATGTTATTTTTATCACCTTTTAGCTAATCATCTGCATTAAAAATGGTTTCTAGTGTAACAAGACCCATGGGTCATTTATTTATCTTTATTTAAATTATTTGATCTCCATATTGGTCTTGGAGTCTTAGTTGGTTCTTATCCAATAATTTAGATTCTTCTCTCAAAAAGTTGACAATCTGTTGATCATTACCAAAAGACTTACTAATTATTTACATTATTGAGAATAAATGGCCTCACTATCAACCTCACATTCTAGATGCTTTTATTTTTTATTTATAATGGTAGGTTATATTTTCATCCTATTAAGGCCATATGATCATCATTTTTTTTATGTGCTCTTGGTACCACTTGAACATTTAGAGCGGTGAAGTCTTGTAATAGGTCCCAAACCTTGTGTTTGTAAGATCTTAATAAATTGTTATTACTTATAATTTTAGATATTATTTGGTGAATAATCAACTCACTATCACCAAATATTTTTAGGGATTTAATCCCTCTTTATTTGGCCAATTATAAGCCTCAAATCAAAGACTCATATTCAACTACATTATTTATGTAGATGAACTAAAGTTTGAAAGAATAGAAGTAGCTTTCTTTCTATGGAGATATCAACATAGTACCTATACCTACACCATTTATACTTCTCAAACCATAAAATAACAATTACCACATCCCTTGAATGTCTTCATATAGATTTAATATGTTTGGGATAATTGAATCATTTTCATAGAGGCAATATGTACCCAACCCTATTTCCTGTACATAGTCATAAGAATAAATTAAAGGGATGATACCTATTCATCTATATGAGTGTCTGGAATCTCTTATATAGGTGTTTCAACTTCATAATAATCTTCATCTTCTTGAACTTGTAGTTTGTAGTTCATCTCCATTGGGATAGTATTGTATGGTTCAATATGATCATTTATGATTGATTCAACTCTTATTATTACTTTATTTCCATTTCTCATCCTAAGAAACATGTGAGGCCAATCCATTGATATATATCCTCCCATATTTTTAGTGAAATATTATGAAAAATAAATGGCAAAGGGGGAATATCTATAACTAAGATGTCTTGAGATATTGACAAGATTGGACAATTGTGAATAGTGAGATTCAGACCTTTTATTATTCCTACTATTTGAATATCATTCCCATCTAACTAAAAAATCCTTTGTTGATAGGTGTATATTTCATACCAAGGGAATTAGTTATTTTTTTGGGCATAATTGAACTATTAGCCCCTAAATCTACCATGAAATTATGAACAATATGCTTCCCTACTATAAGTGAAAGATAGAAAGGGGGAGGCTTACCACTTTTATTTATTTTAGTGTTAGTTTGTGGTTGACATAAATTAATTACATCATTAGGCCCTTTGGCTATAAACTTATATATTATCTATAAATTCTTTAAAGTCTCTTGCAGTAAATCCCTTTGTGTAGGAATGGATAGTGTTTCCCACATTCAAATATTCAGATTGGTCTTCTTCATTTGCTCAATAATGTTGACAAGAATATTACCAACCTTGGTTGGTGATTATTTAGGATCTATGTATTATTTTAAAATATTTGGTTTTGGAACCTTTGCCTTGGGTTGTCTTATAGGTACAAAGGGTGGCCTTTTCACTATGTTATTCATTGTAACTTTTGGTACAACTTTAGAAGTTATATCTTGTTCCATGTTAGGGGCTGATCATTGTCTATTGCTCTTTTATTTGAACACATATTTTCTACCACTAGACCTCCACCATTTAAAAATGCTTCTTTCTAATTCACACCAAAAAATTCATCCTCTTTCTAATTTAGAAGAGTTGCCTCACCTTGAGTAGGTTCTTATGTATCTTCTTATTGGGAAGTAGATTCTTCCTATTGTCCCTATGTACTTGATATTCCTTAAACCATCAAATATTGACTAATAACACCATTGGGATAAGTGTTCTACTTATATGAATAAGGATATCACCACTCATATTCTTAAGCCAAGTTATTCTAAATAGGAACAATAGCTTTAGAAGCACTTGGTGTAGGTAAAGCACGAATGATTGGAGGTTTTGATTACATACCTTGACCCTGTGGTTTTGAATTACTTTGGTAAGGTTGCATATCTCCTTGTTAAGCCTACCTATTAGATTGGTATGCTGGTTTAGCCTATTGAAAAGACTTTTTATTCTAATATTGTTACCTCTTCATTAATACTAACTTATTATCAAAATTCTTGATTAGTGATTTGACCTCATATAAATCATCTGTAGGTGTAGGAGTCAAAATAGGTGTTTTTATTTTATTAGGAATTAGAGTAATTATAGGTGGTGAAATAGGGGTATTTATAGAAATAGAGGCATCAGTGACCTTGCATAAATTTTCCCTACTTGTATTGAATAATTTTCTACCCTTATTGTAATTTCATAGGCATTAGGAAGCATGGTACCACCCATTGACTAAATCATAATAGCTATCTCACTATTAAAGGCTCTCAAATAATATAGGAAATAATTATTTGGATTTGTATTTACCAATACTAAAACTCTATTCCATGTCCTTTAGAAATGGAAATTGAAGTCAGTCATGTGCTCATGAGGAGCTCATTAAATATTAGTTTAATTATTCAACTAGGGAAAGGTGGTCACTATTGCATTCAAATTGAGTACAAAATGTAGTTCCTAAATCATTCCAAACTCAAATTAAAGTGGGATTAATGCCTCTATACCAATATAAGGATTTAACTTTGAAAAAAGAGACTAGGAGTAATTACAACATTATCTTGTACTATGTTATGAATTAAACACAGATTGGCAATATCTTGTATGTTTTCCATTGGAGTGGTTGAAGTCTCACCAATAAAATATGAGAGGATTTTGAAATCTGAGGTAGGTATATCATCATATTATGCCAACTAGAGTGGGTTGCCTCTATTGAAAGCTATGATATTTATATTTATAGTTATTATAGGAGGTATGAAACTAATTGGAGTAACTGGAGGAGATGTAAATAAGATTTTAGGATATATTATAGTAGGTATGATTGATTTTTATATCTTTTTAGAAGGAAATTATAATTATAAAAAATCATCTCTTTTACCTTTAGTAGATGATCTTATTTGTTTGATTAGCATATGTAAACTTTGAGATTTTGAGTTCGTAGGATAGTGGAATTACCATATGATTTTAAAATTTATAGGAAACTCATAAAATGTTCATTGACAATATAACCAATCTCTTTTTTAATTTTTTAGGTCCCACCTGGTGTGTAAAAAACCATTATCACATAGGTTTTGCACTTGTCTTGATTCTATAGCTTGTTGTGTAAATACCTAATGATATAATCAAAAAACCTCCAAAACCATGGGACCTTAGTGAATTGATTTTAATCTCCATATAAGTTTGGATTCCTTTCACTAAAGTAGTGTAACTAATAAAATATCATTTTTATTTAAATTTTGCTCCTTTAGTGTTCTTGATCCTAAACTAGGGTTTGACTTGGGGAAAAGAGTTTGATAATAAAACATGAAAAACTAAAAATGGTGATTTCACCAAATATTCTTAGTGGATTTTAATTCTTGATTTGATGAATAAAATATAATATAAAAATAGATTGAAATTTTATTTTAGCATAGACTGATGTAAATGGGTAATTAAAGGCAATATTTGTTATCTTTCATATAAGGGACAAGATTCATTTATTTTTTATCAAATAATATTTCATGAGGGTATAAAATACCATAAATTAATTTTTGTGACTAAATAAATAACTATAACATCTAGAAATACTCAAATAAATTTGCATACTCAAGGATTTCTTAGACAAGAAGTGCAAATCTTTAATTTATTTCATTCTATAGGTTACAGCTTGTAAAAAATATATTCAAAATTCAAAAATATATTAATAATATAAAAATTATATATTGGGATATGGGATCTATCCATATTTATATAAAATATCTCATAGGTGAGATGTAGTTATCAAAACTTCAACACCTAATAGAAGAAAACATGCAAATATAAAGCTTTATGAAAAAAAATGTGTGATCTTCTATTCTAGCATCCTTGACTTGGTAAAATGGTTTGGAAAGTAGCATGAAAGATTTAGGCATGATTTTTATCTTGAAATGGTGTATATAGAGATGGAAACTCTTCATGCAATGATTCTCCTTCTCCATATAGCTAGTAGTGGCTCTTCATGAAAATGGGTGGCGCCTAAAATGGAACTCAACATTTCAACAAAAGATAATTTAGAAATAACTAAAGTTACTTTTTTTAAAACCCTAAATTATAATTTACAAGTGAGACTTTTACAAATTTTAAGTCATGTCACTCTATCAAAACTAGATTTGCAATTTTCAATACATGGTTTTATAACTTTAGCAATTATAACTTGTCAAAATAGAAAGTGTAATTTGTAATTGTGCTTTGTACAAATTTCAACTTGTCAAAAATGAAAAGTGTAAAATATATATTTCTCTTTCTCAAAAATATCTATAAAATATAGTTGAAATTTTACCATCTATAACTTTACAATGTTTTTAAATATTGAAAATACAATACATGGAAATGTTTCAATAGAAAGGAATTAATCAATTTATAAAAATTCCTTTGCCTTCTTGTCTTTCTCAGCTTATAACTTCTCCACATATGCATCATAAGCCTTGAATATTTCATGTATACTATCTTCATCTGGTATGAAAGAGTATAGGTTGGATGCCACATAATCTTCTACTACTTCAAATAGTTCCCTCCATAAAATCTGGATTCCCTACATTTTTGTTCTCATCTTATCCAATGCACTCTAAACCTGATGTAGTGGTAGATAGAAATTAAGGTAAAGACTTTATCTTTTGTAGATTCCTTTTCAACTACTTCCTTGAATTTTATTTTAACTTCTTCAACCATAAATAGGTTATCTTCACCATCTACTAGCATGTATGAAAATTTACTCAACATTCCTTTAATTCTATACAACATATCAATAGCCCTATTATGTGTAACCTTGGCCTTATCAGTAGCTTCTATAAGTGTCCTTATCTGGAATTGAGTTTTTATATGTAATTCTTATTTATCTCCATAATTCTTCAATATATTTTCATTAAGGAGGATGTCCATATCGATGGAATCCATAACTATCAACTTGGGATAATACAAAATCAAGGTTTTTATTTATCCCTCATACTCATTAACCTATTATATTAGGACATAAATTCATAATGGTCCATTATTATAGAAACAATATTATTTCCATTAGAAATGAGTTCTTCCAACAATTATTTGGTATCCCTTCCCATGCTATCATTTTTAGTCACTGCATCTATTATTGTCTAATCTAAAATTTGGTTGACTAGCTATGTTGACTCAAGTTGTACCAATGATAAACTGGGATCTATGAACTTGTTTAGTGCAGTTGTTGGTTGATTCACCTTATTTTTCAATTCATCTTTGGTGGCCTTATCATGATCTATTCTCTCAAAGAGGGAGTTGATTCCATATTTAACATCATGTTTTAACACCTTCCTTGTTGGTCACCCAAGGTGGATCTTTGAAATCTAAATGTCCCCCACCATCAGATCTTCTTTTGGTTTATCTAGTGGGGAGACTTCAATATCAACATATCTCTCCCCTTTTTCATCAGTTTGTATTCTATATAGGTATGAGGAGTAGATTTATACTTCTTTATCTTTGACAGGTCAAAATCTAATGCACTTATATAAATGATCTACTTTCACTTATTTCCCACTATTTGTGCTAGTCAATTGGGGGTAGCATATTGATGCATGGATACTATCACCTAATAATTAGTATCTAAGGTTGTTTTAATAATAGGCACTATGATAATTATAGATTCATGTGTGGATGTTGCCATTAGTTGCTTAGGAGATGCCTATGAAATTCCATCTCCATTAGTTATTTACAAATCTAAATTTTTACCAAGAACTTGTGTTTCTCCTATCTCCACTAAAGGTGTTATGGAAACTATATAAGTGGAGGAGGTGGGGGAAATGGAAATAATTATGTCTATTAGGGGACAAAAAGATGGAATTGATACTATTGGGGGAATAGATATAAGAACTATGAATTTGGAAATAGGTGGAAGGGTGGAAACCAAATCATTAAATGAATCAAGAAAATGTGTTAGGACACTTAGGGTTGGTAGGGTAGGGAAGATGAAAAGGGATGAAGATGATGCATCACTTATCCTAGGAGTTGGGATGACTAGTATAACTAAAGTCAATATGACTGAGTCCATGACTTTGTACTATTGAGTGGTGTTGGAGATTTATGAGGGTGGAATGGAAGGAATTATGAGTGGAATGGAAAAGGGAAGTGAAATCAGAGGGAGTGAATTTGGAGGAAGGTAAAGTGGAGTTGAAACTTGAAAATCCACTGATGGGGGACCCTAAGTATCCACTTATAATTGATTATATGGGTAAAAATGGGATTATTATGGTAGGTGAGGGGGTAGGAATGAGAGGTGGTGTGGAAACCTAAGATGCATGGGGAGTGGAGACCTAAGGTGGAGGTATAGGAGATTCAAGAACAATGTACACAAGTAGGGGTGAATAATATAAATAGGGGTTATCACTATTATAGATATGGGGATTGAAGCTACAACTATGTCTTATAACAAAATGTTGATTGGTTGATTTGCTATTGACCTGACTTTACTTGATTTCCCGTTCTTGGCCTTAGTTCTTTTCTTCTTCTAGGAGATCACTGGCACTTCCAATTATTCACTTGTTGTCCCACTGAGACCCTCTCCTAATGAAGGAATTAATTATTTTATAATATTTAAAAGATTCTCCCTAACACCCATGATATCCTTTGTTACTTGAACCCCTTTTCTCCTTAGCTAATTGATTATTTTTTGATGACATGTGTTATTTAATCAACCAAAGAAAAAGATTATAAAGATGACCACCTTATTGGTAGAAGGGATTGTGTGATAATCTATTTATAGTAATTTTGGTCCATTAGGGACTCATCATCTACCAAGTCATCTATCACTGGTGTCAAATCATAATCTTTGATCTATTACAATGTCATTCTATAATGATCCTTTAATATAATCCTGTCCTCATCCCATAGGTCTTCCTAATAGTCTTCAAAAAATAGAACGTGGGAGTATGTCAAAATTCCCAATGTGTTGGTGATGTTTCCACAAACATCAAAGAATGGCCTAGACTCCAAAGTCCTTAGGGTCATTTGGCACATTTATGCTTTAGCAGATTTGGCCTTGAATAAAGAGGGGCATGTTTATCTACCAATAGACATTGGGAAATGAATTCCCAATTTGTGCTTATTGGAAAGAAGCTTGTGGGTCTCCATAAGTTGCCTTACTAGCTCCATAAGTGCCCACTCATCACTGACATATCTAGGAAGTGTGTAAGGGAAGCCACTAAATTTTTTTCCCTTATATATGAATAAGTGGGGAAATAAATGAAGTAGGATCCCCATTTTATGATCTCTATTATTGTTGCCTATGAGAATCTCATTCTTCCTAGTTTTTTTATCAAACATGATGATGATACAATAGATGAAAGCATCATTCACTCTCCTAAAGTGATGTCTACTAGCCTCCAATGTGATACTCTACTTATTATACTAGGTACTATGTTAAAGCCTAGGAAAGATCTCCCTTTGGCCAAAATGTATACAAGGTAAGAAGTCATGAATAATTTTCCAATTGTCTGCACCTCCATCAATTACTTATGGACTAAATCACTTATAAGCTAAGCCCAATGGATGTATCATGAATTTTGATGAATGACCCAAATGTACTAGTACATCTAATATTCTAATCTCTTAGCATCATGATTACCAGTAATCCTATACAATAATATTATAATATCCCCTACTTCATCTTTGAAGTTAATCCTTCCCAATGTCTTTGGAAATCTAGTGGAGGCAACCTTGGGCGATTTAAGCCATTATCTATTTATCATCTTCTGACACCCATCTATATTATCTTGAAATAATTGTTGGGATGTATTTAGATTAATGTCGAGATAGATCTTGAACTATGGGATTAAAAACACTAATTAATGAAATCAAGGTCTAGATTTAAAATATTTTCCCCTTTATCATTCATAACATCTCATCTATCATGATCATAATGTTGGGCTAGTGTTAGCACCAATTTAGAGATTTGGAATATCAAAGGGAAAGTTGTTTCCTATATAATTATAGAGTCATAAATACCTTAGATCTAATCATTATTAAACTCTATATTCACATGGGCCCAAAAGTACCCTAGGTCTTTGTGACCTAAATATCTATTAGTTATCTTTATAGTGTTGGAACCTAATCTAAGAGTCACCTGAGGGCCTTTTGATTTTAATGTCATCTCTTTATGAGAATGGAATCTAGATAAAATGTTTGTGGAAAACCAATTATAGAGTCTAGTAGGGTTTGTAGGTGCTTGAATCGGGTGTAATCTATGGTAGAGATGGGAGGTGTTTTGAGCATGTAAAAGTTCCAATGGAACTAACATGTACTCTAAGTAGTGAGAACTCTATGTAACTAGCAAGTATTTTGGACAAGTTATACTTTTGGTAGTTATGGAAGGTGTTGTAAGTAAATCAAGATCCTAATTAAACTTTTAGGTGCTTAGATCAAGTCCATTATCCATAGGGACTTAGAATCTTGTAGGGATTCTAGGTGCTTGAAATAGGTGTAACCTCCCATGGAAATAAAAGGTGTTTCACGCAATTATAATTTCCATAGGGACCTTGGAGGTATATTTAGGGAATATTCACTAGGACTATTTTTTAATATGCTACAAAATATTTGCCTAGTTTTGGCAAAGTTCTAGATTCAATTGTGAATCCTTTAGGGAAGAAAACTTATGTTTTCACAAAGAAACTTTGGAAAACAATAATAAAACCTAAAAATCCCTAGATATGATTAATTATTAACTTTTGGTAAAATGCTAATGATACTCAGACCAAACAACCATTTTGAATAATGACACTAAGAAAACCCTAAAGACTAGATGATGCCAATGTAAAACCCTAGCTAATGAAACAAATTTACAAGAAATGGAAATAACTTGAAAGATCTTTAATTTGTAAGAAAATGGGTTAAATCACAAGGAGAATATTGTGCAAGGGTGAAAATGATGTGGCACTTAGTTTTTAGATGTGTCTTGAATTTTTTAGGTACTTTCATGGTACATGGTTTGAGGTTCATAGTTTGGTCATTGTCAGAGCTTGAAAACATGATTAGCAAAATAAATAATAAAAAATACCCAAATAGTATTACTTATATAGAAAATATCTATAATTAATGTTTCTATGGTGGTTGTGGTAGACCTTGAGGTACTTAGAGCAAGTCCAATGTCCATAGGTAGGGAGTTTGATTCACTTTAGAAATGGGAAGGTGGAACTCTATGTGTAATTTGTAATTTTGTAAAATTGCAAATCGCACTTGGGATTTTAGATTCCATGACTTGGGTAGTTAGCAGGAAGCATAACTCAAGATGAAATTTGTAATTTTCAAATTATAGTTTGAGATTCTAATCCTATAAGGGTGTTTGGTTTATGGAATCCAAAGATCAAGATGTAATTTGTAATTTGAGTTTTAAATTCTATTATTTAGCACTTTGAAGTATCCAAAGCTTGAGAATAAATTTACAATTTATCTCAAGTTCTATATTTTTTTAGTTATGGAAAGTTATTTTATTATATGAGGTAGAGCTCAGGAAGCAATTTTCAATTTTTCAAATTGTAAATTGCATCCAGAGTTTTGGATTCCATAATACAAATGGAAAGTTGGTTTCAGGCATTTAAATGGATTTTCACTAAAAAATATGGGGTCTCCCTCAAGGGATTTGATGTTATGATATTTTTGGGGTAAAAATATCAATAATTAATAAGACCATAAAACAAGAGAAACATGTAATACAAATTTTAGATGAGCTAAACTTGACATGAGTAAGAGATAACACTGGGAAGCTAGTATCCTAGGCTATTTTTGACCAAATGATACAACAAGATTCAGATAATTTCAAGAAAATTTTATAAGGATTGGTTTTACAGTAAATTTAAGTGAATTATATCTTATAAAGGAAGAATTCAACTCAAGTAGAGGTCTTTTAGGTAGGCTTTTGAGCTACCAAAACTAAGCATGCAAGGCTAGTATAATAAGAAAATAGGGTAAATAGACCTCCTCATCTTGATATGATTTTAATATGGGCATAACATGCCAAAGGATAAAAAATTTTATAGGAGTTTAATGTCAAGAAGAAGGGAGCTTCAACACCATCTACTATTTCATCATCTTAGACCCCACCTAATGTGCCAGTTACAACACCACCATCAATTCCAATCCTTTTTAGCTTATCAAGTACATTAAATCCACCTTTCATTTTAAATCTAGTCATAAATTTAGTATACTAGTTTATCTCCAACACATACAACTTCAATTCTAATCACTAGCTCAGTACTAGTTACAGCTTCAATTCCAACAACCTTGAGAAGTGTCAAGTAAGATCCAAGTCAACCTCAATCAAAGGCTAATTTTTTGTAATTTAACATGTAATTATTATTATTGAATATTTAAGTCTTATTACATCCATTTTGTAATTAAACAAAATGTTTTTCCATCATACACATATACATGATTGATGTGATCTCTAATTTATAACATGTAATTTTGTATCAAACTAGAACTGATGTTTTAGTTATGTTTATGTAAAATAAAGCTTTTCCATAATTTTAGGATGAGGTTACTCCTTCTCCAAGTACTTTAAATACATGTAAAACCCTTTTTTTTAAGGGTTGAAGTTTTTTATCAATATATAGGAAGAAATCAAGTGATTGATTATCATGAAGCTGTGTTTGTTCTATCTTCTTCCTTTTCTATGTTATTGAAATTTTAGTTTCTTTGTCTATATAAATTAAATAATTTTGAAGCATGATAATGCTATAGATGAATCTAATTATTTCAATTAATGAATATTGATATTAGATATGCATTAACAATTAAGGGTTGATAAATTTCATTGGTTTAAGTAATTACTATAAATTGAGTTGATAAATCTGAGGTGTGTAGGAGTATTTCCTTTGGTATTATCATCTAAGCATGTTCTATATCTACTCTAGACAAATTTTTGGTCAAAGTTGTAACCTCTCAGATAAGGGTGTGTAATAACAACCCTAAGGAGAACAATCTTTAGTTGAGATCAGTAAGATTCTTATACTTGTTTTTCTAGACTATTAAATGTGCTTATTCATGAGTGTGCAATAGCTACAAGAAAAAATCACTGGTCTTGGAGATACTTGTCCACCAAAGAAACAATCTTATAAGTGACCTTTTAGGAAAATACATCCTTCTTTTCTACCTTACCCTTCTTTTCCTTTTTGATTTTTTTTTGAGATCCACCCACCATAGAGTAACTATCTACCCATCTAACTCATTTGGTGATTAATTTCTATTATATTTCACACATCCATCCATAAACATGGTTAAATAATTAACAAGCTCAATTTTTTATTTGACCACCTAGCTATTTAAATACATACCTACAACTCATTCCCTAGACTAAAATTTTGTTCCATAGAAATACTAAAATGTTAAAAGTAACCTCATTCACTCTTCTAGGGATGTACAAAAAAACCACATCAATAAGAAGGGAAAATATTATAGTAGAAGGAGGGAACACTTGTGTGTTTTATCAATAGCAGAGGTTAGTCACAATGTAGAGTTACACTAGAGACACCTAGAGAGGAACAAGGTCTAAGTCCCAAGATAGCCTTTTGGTTTAAATAGTGTTAAATCACAGGAAGCCTAAACCACAAAGCCAAGACACCTTCCCATGTAATAAGTGTCCCCTTTATTAATCCTCATATGTCTCAACCTTGGTTAGTTAGATCTGCTATTTCCATCCATAGAGACCACATGAGCTACCATGGAATTTAGAGAAGTACTTGCCTACCTTCTCCCCCTCAAAAAAGAGGATGATAGAAGAACATATCAAATATTTCATGTTTGATTGAGATTAATGAATGTCACCCATGAGGATGTTTCATGTAGGCTTTTCCTATTCATTCTACAATATAATTATGATTGGTATCTCAATTTTTAGGAAAGCTCTATCACCTCATGGAATGAAGGTCAAAATATGTTGATTGCATAATTTGGACAAGTGACTAATCTAAGTCTAGTGTATCAACATTTCACTAGCATGAATAGGGATCCCAATGAGTCAATATGAGCCTTCAATGTAATATTTTAGAAGATTTACACTTGGTTGAATGTTACGTTTAAGTCAGAAGTAGAATTATCACTCAAAATATATAAGAACATTCTTGATCTCACTACTACAGTGTCTTAATGAAGAGATACTACAACCAATTATTTATCTTTGGAATATCAATAAGTTATCAATATCAACAAGAAGTTCAATCCACACCTCGATCTTTGGAATTTAGGAGACCAAAAAATCAACAATGGATTCCCATATTTGAACCCAATTTTGCATGCTAATCAAAATGCCCTTGCATTCAACCAGAATAAATTGTACACTCTACCTCCCATGATGAAACAAATATAAAATTACAATTACAATTTCCTAAGTAATAAAGTACAAAGGAATTGCCATTATTAAAACCATTATAATCAACATCTGGCTTATACTAATGCAATAGTCACTCAGGGTTCTAACTCCACCAAATCTAAATTGGATTCTATACAAAGAATGGTCCAAAAATTGAGCAACAATTTTTTGAATATGCAAAAAAGAATGTGTAATACCACCAGTCAAAATTATAACCAAAATTTTGGATTTTTAAGATATAATAGGCCTTTCAGCAAGCCCACCAATAATGTAGAATAGCAAGAGTCTAATAAGCTACCAAAAATCAATATCATGAAAATATTTTTTTTAATTGGTGTTTGGTTCACAACACATCACAACATGGGAAATTAGATTATGTAGAGATATGTAAAACATTTAAAATATTTCAAAGGGAAATGATTAGAGAAGATCAAATGATGAATCCCACATATCTCCCAAATGAATTTGGTCCTCCAAGTTCAGTTATGGTCTTTGAAACTTATGAGTTTTAGTTCCCTAGTAAAGATGACAATGTTCTAGAGGATAATTTTGATGAGATAAAAACATTTAAATAGTTCAATAGGAAAAATTATAATCTAAATAATAGAAAACCTCTCATCACTTCTAGTCCTCCTAATAATATAGTTATTCTCCCAAAGCCTAAAGCTGGTAATAATCCTCTTCCCCTAAAAGGGAATTATCAGCCTCAACATAGATAAGAACATATTAAGGGAGGATACAACATTGTTGAGGATATGAAGAAGATCAAGATTGACATCACTCTTCATGAACTAGCACAAATCATGGAATAGAAGGATCTCTTATAAAAATCTATCACAAGTAAATCTATTGCATAAAAGTCCAAAATAGCCAACATAATTTTTATATACAAAAGCAAGCATGAGGTCCCTCCTTTCTTGTTAACCATTTGTTCATTTGGTAAGAATATGCACATAATTGTTTGGTTTATTTTGGAGCTTCATCTACTATGATGTTGACCTCTATTTTCTAGAAGTTTAGTTTGGCCCCAAGTCCATCCAAAAGGACTATTTCATAGCTGGATAAAATAGTAGTCCATATTTTGGGAGAACTCAATGATTTAAGAATAAATATTGCATTAAAACCTTAAGTATAGATGACTATCAACATACTAGTAGTAGATATTCCAGAGGGATATAGGATACTATTGAGTATAGATTGATCAAAGACATTAAATGGGTATTTTTCCATAGACTTCTCTCAGATTTAGCTACTATTAAGAGGCATTATTATCTATATTAGGATCGATCGAGGTCCAAGGTTTAATCACCCTATTATGGAGTAAAATACTAGAAATTATTAACTAAGTTATAAGTCTCCTAACCTTAGAATTTATACATTTACTACAAATCAAAAAATTTAGAAAGAAGTGCAGGGCCCTTCCCAATTATGGACCCTCCATTTCAATGGAGCAAGATACAAGTAAGAATAAAGTGTTAGTATAGAGTTGATAAATCCACAAGGAAATAAATACTTAATAGTGTGCATGCTCTAATTTCCATGCACCAATAATAGATCAGAGTATGAGGCCCTAATTATAGGATTATAATTTTCCCTCAAAAACACCATTAAGGAACTACTAGTATATAGAGACTCAAAACTGATGATTAACTAGGTCAAGAATAAGTGGCAATGTAAATTATCATACTTAAATAAGTAAAAGCATATATCTTAGGATTTAATCAAGTCATTTTATGCTTTAAATATAGTGTCCATTCTAAGGGAACAAAACCAAAAAGCTAATTTACTAGCCTCTTTAGTAGCCAATTTGGCACCCTTGTAGGAGTCAAAAGTATAGAAGTTATCCATTAAATTTGTACCTTGTCCATTAGTACTAGATAATGCTGATAATTTTCAAGTGTTTGATGATGACTATTAGATAATTGAGTTTCTTAATAAACTAGGATAGTTCAAGTCTCAGATAATTGATGATGAGGAAAGAAGCCATAGATTCCATGACAAATTGGATGAAGAGGATGTCATCCAATTAAAATAAAATCATCTCCCACTAGGGATGGTTACCTTAGAAATAGATTTTTATGTGGACCCTCAAGCACAGAAAAAAATATATCTCAAGGTTAAGCAGTCTGAGTTTAGCTTAGAAAATTTTAATGATGAAATAAATACACACCTCATTAATATTATCTTAAGTTTCACTCCATATAAAATGAAAAAGGTCAAATAATTGATTATTAGCTATAAAGATGTAGTTTTATGGACCTATGATGACTTAAGGACTTTCAATCCTAAATTCATCACCCATATAATTTCACTCAATATCGATCATAAACAATTTAGGCAAAGGTAGATACTAGTTAGTCCTATCCTAGAACCATTGATCCAAAAATAAATTGATAAGTTACTAAGCACCCAAACCTATTAGGTATTCAAATTGGGTTGCTAATATAGTTTTTTTAAATAAAAAGAGTGGTGAAATTAGATTATGTGTTGACTTTAAGAACATAAATAAAGCTTCTAATAAAGATAACTATCCCTTATCCTCACTAGATGAAGTGATATAGACTTTGAGTGGTTCTAGAATGATGTTTTTTTAAAATGAATTTTTAATATATAATCAAGTATTGGTGGAATCAAATGATAGAATGAAAACTATGTTTACTATAAAATGGGTAACTTATACATATAAGCAAATGCCATTCAAGAAGATCAATGTTGGAGCTACTTTCTAAATAGCAAAGGATCATGCATTATAAGGACTGATAGATAAGTGAATAATTATATAAATGGATGACCAAATTATTTTCTCTAAAAATATATCTCATCATATTGACCATCTTTAGTCCATATTTGAGATATGTAAGAAGTTTGGTATCTCACCGAACCCTAAGAAGATTATCTTTGGCATTACCAAAGGTAACCTACTAGGACACATTATCACTAAATATAGGATCACCATTGACCTAGACATGATCTAGGGAATTTCAAAAATAATGTTCCCAAATAGAAAAAAGGATCTGAAGTCCTTTGGGAAGATTAATTTTATGCGAAAAATCCTATCAATATTTAAGGAAATTATCAAACCCTTAAACATAATGCTTAAACAAGACACCCATAGTTAAATGGACACCTAAAGATAAGAATTCCTTCCAAGACATCAAGAAGGCTATAGCATAGGCCCTAATATTGGTAAGCCCAAATTTAACTAAAGACTTTTTCTTGTACTCATTCACTTCATATTATATAATCACTACTGTACTCACAAAAAGGAGGGAAAAAGGTGAACATCCTATCACTTTTATGAGCACTAATTTGAAAGATATAGAGCTCAAATACTCCCTGATTGACAAGTAGATATTCATCCTTTTTACATTAATTAATATTTTTTAGAATTACATCCTCTAGAATAAGACCATCACTATTATACCAGATCCTAAATTAAATCTTATACTAGGACACAATAAATTGGGAGAACATAGAGGCAAATGGATGGCAAAATTATAGAAGTTTGATATTGAAATTAAACCTACCAATATTTTCAAAGGATAAGATATTATTCATTTGATGACTAAACTAGACACATGCATCACCATTAAATAAGTCTACCAAACATAGGTTTCTAAAGAGGACTAGTAATCAAGTATTATTCAATTCTTACTCATTGGAACTTGCCCCTAGGAACTCAAGAGAGAAAAAGAGAGTCTTGAGGATAAAATATGGTCATTATATGATCAAGAAGGGCATACTCTATAGGAATAATTATGAAGACATATATTTAAGTTGTGTGTCACATTAATAAGCCCAAGATATTCTTGAAAATTTGCATCAAAATATTTGTAGTAGCCATCCATCTGGTAATACCATAACCCATAAAATACTCAAAATGGGATATTATAAGGAAATATTATTTGAGGATGCTCACTTTCATGTAAGGATGTGCCATGAATATTAGGTATTAGAAAAAATAAAAGTACACACAATAATCGCATTACAGCCTATGATTAAAGGTAATCCATTTTTCCAATGGATCTTGGATTTCATTGGTGTCATACACTCAAATTCTTTAGTTGGGCTTAAATTTATGCTCACTGCTATAGATTATTGTACTAGATAGACTGAGGCAGAATCCATTAAGAAATCAAGAGAACAATATGTGATCAATTTCATGAAAGATCATATCACAACCATGTTTGGCACACATAATTTCATTGGTTTATGATAATGGACTAGCATTTCAATTAGCTAAGCTTATAGAGTAGGCCCATGATAATCAGATCATCCTCTAATCACTACTCATAAGGGAATGGATTAGATGAATTAAGCAATAATAACCTCATTAATGGTATCAATAAATTTTATTTGGATAAACCCAAAGAGTGGAATCTATTACTAAAATACACACTCTGGGTAAATTGAAATTAGTATAAGTAGGCCCTTAAAGCATCATCATATCTACTAGTTTATGGGCAATAGCCAGTGTTCCCAATCATGCTAAAGCTACAAATATATCAATTTATGTAAGAAATGAGAGAGGTAATCATGATGATGTTATGAATCAAATGATTTCACTAGGTAAATAAAAATTTCTCCCACAACTCCATGCAAATTTATAAAATTTTCCTTATCTCATTGGATCTAATGCAAGTTAGATGCTAATACTTGTTTGGGGTAATAACCATTGATGTGAGTAAAGTTGAAAGGGACATTCTGATGAACCCAAATACACTAGCATCATCTCAAGGTTGTCACCTTATTTATTTCATTCAAAAATAAAACAAAAAAAAGAGGTATAATCCAAAAGTCTAAAATAAAATCAAAATAGATTAAAAGCCTACATGATGAAATAAGATCAATGTATCATGAATCATGGGAATTAAGAAGGAAGGGTGATCAAAGGTATCTTTATTAGGGCTATGAACACCTAACTAGTAGTAAATATATGCCTAAGCTTCCTAATTTTTTAATAGCTTAACATCTAATTAGAATGAAACCTATAGATCATACCATGTCTTTACTAAAATCCACGTACAAGGAGAAAAGATATCACTCACACACACACTGGTCCAAGTTATGGGTAAAGTGAGTATGTTGTATTGAGTTATTAGGATTCTTTCATATTTATGATCTAATCATCTCTTTTATAATATGGTTCATGATTGAGATTGGGATTGTGAAACTAGAGATTTTGGGTTCTTGAAACTCAAGAGTATTCACCCTTGTGAGTCTCCATTTATTGTATTCAACATAACCCAAGTTGTATTTTATCTAAAAAGTGTGGACTCCTTTATTTTTTAGAAGGCTTATTTATTATTTGTATTATTCATGTGTATTTTTTTAATCTTATTACTTATGTAAGTTGGATGTTTTAAGCATTAAATCACTATTGGGTGCACCTATTTTCTCCTGATCTCCCATTGCACCCCTATTTTCATTATAACTTATTTGGACTAATCTATTAATGGAAATTTTGGATTTTTTCTATGCATGATAGGTATTCAAGTTTTTTTATTTGGGTTCTTTTATTTGGATCATTTTATTCAACTTTACAGACATTTTTTCTCTTCAACAAACTTTGGTCTTTGGGAACTTTTTAGTCATAAAATATTTAGTCAAGAATATTCTTTCAAATTTTGTTCTAGTCAGTAGCTTTTTGATCAAAAACTTTCCTTTAGATCCTTTTTTTTATCACTTCTTATTCTACAACTTTACTTCAAAAACCCTCAGTGATCTTTAGAAGGTTTTGGTCTTTGGTAACTTTCTCTTTGATATATCTCATTCAAAATATTTTGGTCAAAAACTTTCTTCTTGGAAAAATATTATCGAACAAAAATATCCCCAAAGAACACTTGGTTTTAATAATCTTTGGTGAATTTAATTTGGATCCTTTTGGTTAGGAAACATCTCTTCAAGTACTTTCCCTAATAAATCTTCCCAAATAAATCTATCTAAATAGAGTTTTGGTCTTTGGGGTCTTTCATTCAGAACCCTAGGCTCACCATATCATATCATTAATCCTAAATGAAAAGGTTGACTCCACCAACTAAATTTCATAATGAAAATTTTCAAAATAAGTAACATCATGACACCTTGAATGAGTAAGAATCCTATGTGACATACCCACTAGACCTAGGTAGTCAAGTTCAAACTGAATGAAGGTAAGAGCGGTAAACTCTTACACCTTGGTGATTAGTGGAACACAAACTAGAATGAATGCCAAAATATATAACATCTATCCAATAATTGAGATCACATCATTTTATTATCATCAAGCTCGAGTGAACATAGCCTTATATGATTTCAAAATCCTTGACTACATCTAAAATAATTTGTAATTTTCATAGCAGATTTTTAGGTTACCATTTTTAAAAGCTCAAATCCCACCAAAATTAAGAAAATATTCATCTAGGGCATACAAAATATCTCCACCACCATCTAGGTTTTCCATTAAGGATTTAATAGAATACCTAGACATAATTTTTGATGGATCAGTGTTTGATAGTCTCCACACTAATTTTTCAACTCTATTGGAGGTCATAGAGAATATTGACTCATTTTCATGTGAGGAATATTTATCTTCATAATAAAAATAAGATACAACTAACTTAGTACCATTCAAACATTAGGCACTCCACTATACAACTTCCAAGATAGAATTCACATTGTGCATTAACTTGTTTCAAAACTTTTTCTTCAAAGGGATAATTATAGAAGGTGGATATCTACACTATGTCAACACCAACATAGTCATTAAATACATATCATGTGATGCATTCATGAGGTATTTATGTTTACACATTACAATTTATTTACATAGTGTGGTTACTTAGAGGGAAAATAATAATGCAAAATAAGTAGTGAGGAAATGGATTCTTTCGAGAGAGACCTTCATGTTCAAGGAAATAGCCAAGAACCCCATGCCCATCACCCAATTTTTAATGGGAGTTCATATTGGAATGACATTTTTAAATTGACTATTTATCCACCCAAGCATTCATTTCCTTTGTTTGGAGTGGGTTTCACTACTTAACCTGCTCATCACTTCTAAGTACACCTATGCATTGGGGGAGTTATCAGTACTTACCTATACAAATGGATATTATACAAAGATAAGAGGCCCTAAGGTGGTAACTTCTACATGATATCATATCTTTTAGATGTATTCATGAGTACTATCTACAGACATAATGAGGATCTATAAAATACCAACCTTGACTAAATCATGAATAAAATCTATGCCTTTTACTCTTGTATCCATATTTTTGAATATGTGAATAATATTCTAGAATTTTAGAGGACCTATATACTCAAGTTTGGATGGAAATTCATGGCCATCCTATATTTAGGGTATCCAAGATCATCACCAATATGCTTTTATCTTTGGGTGATTATTGGCTATACATAGATTATATAGTTATCATGGTTTTTAGACATAAGGTAGACCCTCTTAGGCTACCTAAATTCATTCTAGACAAAGTTTACAATCAAGAGATTTCTTTCCAATTATGTAATGGGATGGATGAGGGATTGACCAAGAGAATAAAGAGTACATTCCATAGCTCCCATCTAACAACAGGGAGAATGTAATACACATATAAAAGACATTTCATAGAGGTTAGTAATATAAGGAAGGCTTATACCTTAGCTACTCTATACCACATGGATTGGGACCCCCATGGGAGAGTACAATAAAAGGTTCATAATCTTGGCATCCCTTACAAGCATGAACCTTTAGATCATGACTTCTTTTTCCTCAACATAAAAGATGATGAAGAAGTCAAAGAAAAGGTTGAGACTATTGGCCTGAGTGAACATTTACTTAGGGTAATACAAGAAGATCCCTCCATTATACTTGGTTAAGAAAAATTTAGGATCCCACCACCATGGGGATGGAAATCATCTAATTTATATAGTGGTAGACCTTTTTAGCAACCACAAGACCAAATTTAAGACCCCTAACATCCACCTACTATGATGACAACTCTACTACAAGAACAAGAGTAAGTGGTATGGGAAACATGAGTTACTTTAAAACAAGATAAAAATCAAGTGGTAGGAAAAAAATTAGTTGTTTTGTAGGAGGAAGAATAGTTTACTCAGGTTTAAATATCTATTATTGAATTGAGGAAGATCAAATAAGAACTAAAAGAATAAATAATATAGGAGAATAACAACACTATTAGGGAAGAAGTAGAGATTTTATTCCTAGATTCCTATAATGAGGAAGATATTACACCTACTATAATGGCTTTGGAAACCATAACCTCTAGTATGACTCTTCCCTCTCCTACCCAACAAGTGACTATTCCTTAGGCTAAGAGGACAATAATTTATTATCAAAGAAAATCCAAGGTAGAGAGGCCACAAAATCCATCTATAGAGTGATAAGTGGATATGAAACACCTTCAATTGAAGGTGACACAATTCATGACATGGATGAAGAGGAACTACATTAAGTTAAAGTACTAATCTTGTAAGGATTGAGAGTTAAGGCACCCCTTCATGGTAACTAATATCATAAGTTTGTTTTATATACTGCTCCCCTAAGCCTTTCTCTTATTATGTCATTACCAATTGTTTCTTCTATGTCATTGTAGTTTTCTCTACTTTTACTCTTGTGTCATTATTACTTACTAGGCCTATTTTTATTATGACAACCATTATTGCAACTACTACTCCTTTATCTCAACTTTTGATTCCACAACTACCATCCAAACCATCACCCAATTGGTAGTTTATTCTACTTAATTGAGTTCACCACTACCCTCATCAGGAGTAGTGTAGACCATAATAGTGGTGGAAATAAAGAGAGCTCCAAAGAATAAAATAGCTTACATTGTGCATCCCATTCTAAACCTAGGGAATGTAAACTATTCCAAGATAATTTGGCCTTCAATTCCTAAGATATCCACTAAGCTTGAGCCTAAAAATGACACACAAATAGAGGCACAACCACTAGATCTATCAAATTTGACTCATCTAGATTAGGCCAATGAATTAAGAGAATCAACTTATAAGAGGCCAAACTTGAAGATCATTGATATGCCCACTATGATCTTATTCTTTAAAAAATCAACCATCTTAGTACAAATGGTAAATAAGAGAAAGATAGAAGATAGTAATTGGTGAGGCCTAATTCTAGAAGAAAAAGAAGAGATTTATTCTCTTTCAAAAAGACAATATATAAATAAGGGTCAGTCCCCCTACATTGAGGACCTTAAGTCCTACATGAAGACCCACACTGAAGCATTATAAGCCATTCATAAGGGAACAAATTAGGCAATAAAATAATTAGAAGAAGAGTTGGAGACTCTTAGAGAAATAACAAGAAGTAATCCACATTTCCTCTAGGATAGAGTAAAATGTAAAGAGTGTAGCATTAAGATTATATAATATTTTGGATACAATTCATTCTTTGAGAGAAAAATTGGCTTCACATGTAACCATAATAACATAATTGTTTAAAATTATCAAATAAGAAGAGAATATATTAAAATTCTTGGTTTTGTGTACTCTTAATAAGGTATTTAGCCATTTAAATTTGATAACCCCCTTAGAGTCAGCCAATACATTGAATCTAGTAGTCATAAGGGCTCAAGAATCTAAGGAATGGGTACATAATATTTATTCTCTAGTTACTAATATCATAGAACAAGAGAAACATGCATTAAAAATATTGGATGACATAGAATTAACATAAGCATGAGATAGTATTGTGTAGCTGGTAGCCTGGGCTATTTTTGACCAATGATAGAATAAGCTTTGGATAATTTCATAAAAAAATTTACAAGGATTGACTTTATAGGATATTGAAGTGAAGCTAAGTTTGACAAGGAAGAAGGAAACTAAAATGGAGGTCTTTTAGGTAGGCTTCCAAGATACCAAAACTAAACATGCAAGGCTAGTAAAACAAATAGATAGGGTAAAAAGAGATCCTATTATTTATATGAGTTTAATATGGGTGAAACATGTTATAGGGTATAAAAATTATTAGGAGCTTAAGGCCAAGAAAAGGGATATTCAACACCATCTACTAGTTTAACAACTTAGACTCCACCTAATATGCCAATTACAATCCCACCATCAACTTTAGCCCCTTCTAGCTCATCAAGTGCATCAACTATGCCTCTCAATTAAGCTCTAATCATAACTTTAGTTCAAACTACCAGTTTGTCTCTAGATACAACTTTAGTTACTATATCTATTAAAACTACCAGTTTAAATTCAGTCACCAGCTTGGTGCTAGTTACAACTTCAATTCCAATAACAACCTTGAGAAGTGTCAAGTAGGAGCCAAGTTAGCCTTAGTCAAAGGATAATTTTGTGTAATTTTACATGTAATGATTATTCATGACTAGTTAAGTCTTGTTACATCCATGTTATAATTAAACATAATGTTTTGCTAACATGCATCCATACATGATTGATGTAATCTCTACTTTATAACATGAAATTTTATATCGAACTAGAATGTATGATTAAGTTATTCTGATGTAAACTAAATTTTTTTTATACTTAGAGGATGAGGAGACCCCTTTCCCAAGTTATTTAAATACATGTAAAACCATATTTTCAAAGAGTTGAAGTTTTTGATCAATAAATATGAAGAAACTAAGTGATTGATTATCATGCAACTATGTTTATTTTATCTTATTCCCTTTCTATGTTATTGAATAATTAGTTTCTTTATCTATATCAATTCAATATTTTTAAAGTGTGTTAATTCTATGGATGAATATGATTTTTTCAATTAATAAATATTAATCTTAGATGTGAAACATCAATTGAGGGTTGGTAAATTTCATTATTTTAAGTAATTAATATATATTAAGTTGATAAATTTGAGGTGTTTATGAATATTTCCTTTGCTATAGTCATCTAAGAGTGTGTTATAACTACTCTAGACAACTTTCTAGTTTGAGTTGTAACCTCTCAAATAAGGGTGTACATTAGTGACCTTAAGGAGAAAAATATTCAATTGAGATCAATAAGATTCCTATACCTATTTTATCATACTGATAATCATGCTTGTTTGTGAATATTCAATAGCTAAAAGTTGTAAACATTATTCTTGAAGATATTTTTCCACCAAAGAAATAATATTATAAGTGACTTTTTAGGAACACAAAGCCTTCTTTTCTACCTTAACTTTATTTTCCTTTTTGAGTTTTATTTAAGATCTAACCACCATAGAGTAACTCTCCACCCATTTAACTCATGTATTAATTAATTTATATTATATCTCACACATCTATCCAAAAACCTAGTTCAATAATTCTCAAGCTCAACCTATTATTTCATCACCTAGTTATTTTAATTGCATACCTACAACACATGCCTTGAAGTTAAACTCCATTCCATATATATCCTAAAATATTATAGTAACCTCATTAATTATTTTGGGTGTATGCATAAAACCCACATCAATAGGAAGGAAAAAGTTGATTCTAGAAAGAGGGCACACTTGTGTGTTTTCTCAATAGTAGAGGTTAGTCACCATATTGAGTTACACTAGAGATGCCTAGGAGAGTAATAAGGTATAGGTTCCAAGATAGCCTTTTGGTTCCACCACTATCAAATCATAAGATGCATATACTAATACTTATCATCCCTGAGATACACTAAGCTATGACACCTTACCCTATAAGAAACATCCCATTTATTAATCCTCATATGGCTCAATCTTGGTTAGGCAGATCTACCATTTCTATCCATAGAGATGAACATGAGCTACCAAGGAATATAAAGAATTACTTTCCTACCTTTCCCCCCTCAAATGGGAAGATAACATAAGAACATATCAAATATTTCAAGGTTGCTCTAAGATTAATGAATATCACCCATGAAGATGTTACATGCATGATTTTCCCATTCACTCTACAAGATTATACTTATGATTGGTATCTCAATTTTTAATAAATATATATCACCTCATGGAATGAATGTCAAAATATGTTTATTGCATAATTTGGACAAGTGACTAATCCAAGTCTAGTGTATCAACATTTCACCAGCATGAAAAGGGGGCCCAATGAGTCAATCTAGGCATTCAAACCAAGATTTTTTAATATGTATAATATATTTAATGACACATTTAATATGAAAGTATAATTAGCACTCAAAATATATAGGAACACTATATATATTATTACTATGGTGTTTTTATGAACATATATCATAGGCAATACTTTAGATTTGGTCTATCAAGCTATCAATATCAATAAGCATCTCAATCCAAATCTCAATCCTCAAAATTAAAGAGGAAAAATGTTCAATAATAGATTATCATGTTTAAGCCCAATTATTCATGCTAATCAGAACACCCCTACATTCAACTAGAATTAATTGTACACTTTGCCTCCCATGATGCAGTAAGTAACAAATCAAAATTATGGTTTTCTAAGTAATCAAGCACAAAAGAATGGCCATTAGTAAAACTAATAGAATCAACATCTAGCTCAAATCAAAGTATTAATCACTTAGGGTTTTAACTCCACTAAAGTTGAAGTGGATTCAATACAAAGAATGGTATGAAATTTTATCAATGATTTATTGAATATGCAAAAAAGGATGGGTAATACCACTAATCATAATTATAACTATAATTATGCATTTCTAAGATACAATAGACATTTTAATAGGTGTTCTAATAATTCATAATAGAAATAGTCTAATAAGCTACCAAAAATCAATATCATGGAGATAGATTTATCTAATTGGTGTAGGGTTCACAACACATCACAACATGGTAAATTGGACTATGTATTGTTTTGTATAGTATTTTAAATCTTTCAAATGGAAATGATTTAACAAGATCAAATGATGAATCCCCTCTATCTCCCTCATGAATTTAGCCCTTTAAGTTTAGTTATGGCCATGTAAACTTATGATATTCCCTTCCCTAGTAAAGATAAAAACATTCTAGATAATTATTATGATGACATACAAATGTTATGGTGCTTTAATAGGAATAATTACAATCTAAGTAATAGAAAACCTCTCACCACTTATACTCCTCCTAATGATATAGTTTTTCCCCAAAATCCTAAAGCTAATAATAATCCTCCTCCCCCAAAATGGAACGATCAGCCTTAACATAGAGAATAATAGAGTAAGGAAAGATACAACATTGTTGGGGTTATGAAGAATATCAAGGCTAACATCACTCTTCATGAACTAGCACAAATCATGGAATAGAATGAGCTCTTATGGAAATCTAAAACATGAAAACATATTGTAGAAAAGTCTAAAATATCAAACATAAATGTTATATACAAAAATAAGATTGAGGTCCCTCCTTTATTGCTAACCATTCAGACATTTGGGAAGAATATACATAATTGTTTGGTAGATTTTGGAGCTTCAGCTATTGTGATGCCAACCTCCATTTGTTATAAACTTATTTGGACCCCAAGTCCATTCAAGAAGACTATTTTGTAGTTGGATAAAATAGTAGTCCCTATTTTGAGAGAACTCAATGATGTAGGAATATAGGTTACATCATAACCTTGAGTACAAATGACTATCAACATACTGGTAGTAAATATTCCAGAGGAATATGGGTTGTTATTAATCAAAGATTAGTCAAAGAAATTAAATGGGTATATTTCCATAAAATTCTCTCATATTTGGCTACCATGGAGAGGCATTTCCAACCAGATTAGGATTGATCAAGAGCTAAGGATGAATCACCCTATTATAGATTACAAAACCACCAATAAATAAGTAATGTATACATATCCTAGCCTTAGAATTTATATATTTACTATGAATCATGAAAAATAGAAAGAAGTGTATGGGCCTTGATAATTATGGACCCTTCATTTTAATGGAGCAAGATCCAAGAAAGGATCAAGTGTTGGTATAGATTTAATCTATCCATAAGGAGATAAATAATTAGTATCATACATGATCTATTTTATGTGCACCAATAATAGAGCAAAGTATGAGGCCCTAATTCTAGGATTATAGTTTTCCCTCAAAAGTAACATCAAAGAAATGTTAGTATATGGAGTCTCAAAACTACTGATTAACCAGGTCATGAATAAGTATCAATGAAAATGATCATATTTAAATAAGTACAAGCATAGATCTTGGGTTTTAATCAATTCATTTTAGGATTTCAATTTCGTGGCTATTCTAAGGGAATAAAACCAAGCTATTGATTCATTGGCCACTTCAATACATAATTTTTCACCCTTACAAGAGTTAAAACTACATAATTTCTCCATCAAATTGGTACCTTGTCCATTAGTGCCAAATAATGTTGAAAATTTTCAAGTTTTTGATGATGACCTATAGATTATTCAATTTCTAACCAATTCAAGATAGTTATAGTCTCACATAAATGATGATGTGTAAAGAAGCCCTAGGTGCCATGAAGAATTGGATGAAGAGGATGTCATCCAACTGAATTAAAATCATCTCCCACTAGGAATAGTTTCTCTAGAAAGGGATTTTGATGTGGATACTCAAGTGTAGTGACAAAGATAGCTCTAAGTTAATGAGTTTGAGTTCAACTCAAAATATATGGGTGATGAAATAAATGCACACCTCATTAATATTAGCTTAAGTTTCATTCTAGATGAAAGGCAAAAGGTCAAATAATTGATTATCAAGTATAAAGATGTAATTGTATGGACCTATGATGACTTAAGGATATTCAATCTTAAAGTCATCACCCATACAATTTCACTCAATCCTAATTATAAACCATTTAGGTAGAAGAAAATATGAGCTAATCTTATCCTAAAATCATTAATATAAAAATAAGTGGAGAAGTTTCTAAGTCCCTACATAATCTTTCCTACCAGGCACTCAACTTAGGTCGATAATATAGTACTAGTAAGGGAAAAAAGTAGCAAAATAAGGCTATGTGTCAACTTTAGGAACCTGATTAAAGATTCTATGAAAGATAATTATCCCCTACCCTCACTAGATGAAGTGATATAGACTGTGAGTGGTTCTATAATGATGTTTTTATTAGATATAGTTTTAGTATATAGTCAAGTATTACTACAAAATGGAGAACTTATGCATGTAAGTGAATATCATTCAGCCTAATCAATGTTGGTCTTACTTTCTAAAGAGTGATGGATCATGCATTCTAGAGATTGATAGGCAAGTGAATAATTATATACATGGAAGACCTAACTATTTTCTCTAAAAATAGATCTAATCATATTGACCATCTTCAATCCATATTTGAAAGATGCAAGAAGTTTGGTATCTCACTAAACCCCAAGAAGAGTATATTTGGCATTACCTAATGAAAGTTATTAGGACACATTATAACTAAATATGAGATCACCATTGACTTAGATATAATCTAGGGAATTTCAAATTAATTTTCATAATAGTAAAAAGGTGATGAAGTCCATTGGGATGATTAATTTCATACAAAAATTCATATCAAGATTTGTAGAAATTATCAGACCCCTAAACATAATGCTTAAAAAAGATGCCAAAGTGGAATGGACACTTGAAGCTAAGAAGTACTTCCAAGACATTAATAAGGATATATCATAGGCCCTAGTGCTAGTAATCTTGAATTACACTAAAGACTTTTTATTGTACTCATGCATTTTAAATCACACAATCATTTTTATACTCACACAAAGGAGGGAAGAAACTGAACATCCTATCACTTTTATGAGTACTAACTTGAAAGATGTAGAGCTCAAATAATCCCTAATTGATAAGAAGATATTTTTGCTTATCAATTTCATTAATAATTTTAGGTATTACATCCTCTGAAACATGACCATAGTTATTGTATCAGATCCTATTGTCAAGCTTACACTAGGACAAAATGAATTGGAAAATTATAGAGGTAAATGGATGGAAAAATTGCAAAAGTTTTATATTTAAATTAAACCTACCAAGATCATCAGAGGACAAGGTATTTTTTATTTGATGATTAAACTAGACTCATGCATCATCATTTAATAAGTTTACTAAACATAGGTTTCCTAAGAGGACTAGTATTCATGTATTATCTATTTTTTACTCACTAGAACATTCCCCCAAGAACTCAAGAGAGAGAAAAATATAGCCTTGAGACTCAAATTTACTAATTACATGATCAAGAAGGGCATTATCTATAGGAAGAACTATGAAGGTATCTATTAAATATGTGTGTCATGCAAAGGATCCTCAGAGATTCTTAAAAATCTACATCAAAATATTGGTAGTAGACATACATCTAGTAATACCACAACCCATAAAATACTCAAAATGGGATATTATTGGCCAATAGTCTTTAAGGATTTTCACTTCCACGTAAGGATTTACATAAATGTTAGGTATTGGCAAAAAGAGAATTACATGTAGCAATGCCACTATAACCTGTGATTGAAAGTAAGCCATTTACCCAACGGGGCTTAGATTTCATTAGTGTCATAAACCCAAATTATTTAACTAGACACAAATTTGTGCTCATTGATACATGTTATTGCACTAAATAGACTGATATAATAGCCACTAAAAACTCAAGAGCACAAAATGTGATTAGTTTCCTTAAAGATCATATCATAACTAGGTTTGGTACACTTATTTCATTGGTTTATGATAATGGGCTAGCATTTTAATCAAGTTAGTTTACAAAGTGGTCCCATGATAATCAGATCATCCTCTAATTACTATTTGCAAGGGAATGGATTGGTTGAATTGACCAATAAGAACCTCATTGATGCAATCAAGAAATCTACTATAGATAAACCTAGAGAATGACATCTCTTACTGAAATACACAATCTATGAAGATCAAAATTGGTATAAATAGGCCCTTAAAACCTCTCCATATCTATTGGTTTATGGGAAAGAGCTAGTGTTCCCAATCATGTTGAAGATACTAACATATCAATTTATGCAAGAATAGATATATCCCAACAAGAAGATAGTGTCTAGATTGATGGATATCATACAAATGGAAGATTTTAGGAATGAATCATTAAAAAAATTTAGGATTTATTAAGATGTGGTCAAAATATGGTTCAATAAGAGAGTGAAATCTAAAGCATTCAGGATTTCTAATGTGGTGCTTCTATAAAATAAATCCCCTAAAAAGAAATGACTGTATGACAAGTTTACCCTACTATGGATAGGGAATTATCATTTCTTTGATATCTTGGGTAGCAATTATTTCTATTTAAATGACCTCAAAGGTAATGAATTGACATACCCGATCAATGGACATTTTTTGAAGTATTAATTTATGGCTACTCCATCTCGAGAGGTCTTTGAGTAACAATGGATGTTCTAGTAGAGGTAGGAGTAGGTTATATTTTATTTATTATGTAGTTTCCTACTTTTAGTCATTTTTTTCATTATAATAATTTATGCTTTCTAGATTAGTAGTTTTCACTTTCTATAGTTTTCTTTGCATAGGCTAGTGGTTTTTTTAATGTAGTTTTTCACTTTCTAGAATAGTTTTCCTTTGATTTCATAGAATTAAAATTTATCATTCCTAGTATAATCAAGAAACTTCTTGGTCATTTTTGATCCAACGTGAATCAATGAGTCTTACACCTTATACGACTAAATTCCTAATCTACGTAAGAAATGAGATATTTTATCATGATGATGTTATGAAGCAAATGATTTCATGAGCTACATAAAAGATACTCTCATATCTCCATGTAAATTTAGAAAATTTTCATTATATTCTTGGTCATAATGCATATTAAATGTTAATAGTTGTTTTTGGTAATAACCATTGATGTGTGTAAAGTTGAAAGGGACATTTTAATGAACCCAAATATACTAGCACTAGCTTAAAGTGGTCACCTTCTTTCTTCCATTAATTTTTTTTATTTTTAAAAAAGAGGTATAATCTAAAAGTATAAAATAAAATTAAAGTAAATTAAAAGCATACATGATGAAATAAGATCAATGTGTCACATATCATGGAAATAAAGGAGGAAGGGTGATCAAAGGAATCTTTATTAGGCTTTAGACACTTGACTGGTAGTATAGCAATGCTTGAGATTCCCAAAATTTTGATAGCATAATTAAAAATTAAAATGAAACATAAAACTCATCCCATGTCTTTAATAAAATCCATGGACCAGGAGAAAATATAACACTTACACACTGGTCCAAGATATGGGTGAAGTATGTATGTTGTATTGATTTATTAGGAGTCTCTTTCATATTTATGATCTAATCATCTCTTTTATATTATGGTTCATGATTGATATTAGTATTTCAAAACCAAAGATTTTGAATTCTTGAAACTTAAGAGTATCCACCCATGTGAGTTGACATTTGTTGTATTCAACATACCCCACCTTGGATTTTATCTGAAAAGTGGTGACCCCCCCTTCTTTTAGAAGGCTTATTTATTGTTTGGGATATACATGTTTTTTTGGCTGATCTTATGAGTCATGGAATTTTGATGTTTAAAGCATTAAATCACTATTAGGTACACCTATTTTCTCTTGATCTCCCATTACACCCCTATTTTCATTAGAAGATATTATTGGGAATAATTTATTAATGGAAATGTTAAAAGTTTGTTATGCATGAGAAGTATTTATGTTTATTTATTCATGTTCTTTTATTTGGATTTGCTTATTTAGATAATTTTGTTTAGCATTATGTACTTTTTTCTCTTCACCAACCTTCTATCTTTGGGAGCTTTTTAGTCATAAACTATTCAATTGGGAACTTTCTTTTTCATTTTATTCTGATAGATATATTGTCAATGGGAAACTTTTCTTATGTTCATTTTATTTGTCACTTCTTATGTGAAAAATTTACTTTAGAAAATTTGGTCTTCAAAAGTTTTTGTTCTTTATGAAAATTTTCTTTGGTATCTTTCATTCAAAAGGATTCAGTCGGGAAACTTATCCTCGACAAAACATTCCCAAAAAATAATATACCTAAATAACACTTAGTTTTAGGTATTTTTAGTAGCTTTCATTTAGATCCTTTTCACCAAGAACTTTCTATTCAGTGACTTTCCAAAAAAGAATGAATCTTTTTAAATAACATTTTGGTCTTCATTCAAAACTTTGGGCTCACCATATCATATCATTCAACCCAAATTTAAAGGTCAACTCCCTTGATCAAACCACATAGTGAAAAATGTCAAAATAAAAAGTAACACCATGGCACCTTGAATAAGTAATAATCCTATATGACATGCCCATTATGCCTAAGTGGTCATGTTTGAATTGAATAAGGTGAAGAGATCATAGATGTTGCTGATTAATGGCACCTGAAATAGAATAAATGCCAAAAGCTATAACATTGAGCCACTAACTAAATTGACATCATTTGATTGTCATCAAGCTTAAGTGCACATAGACTTCTATTATTTTAAAATCCCTAGCTACATCTAAAAAAATATGTAATTTGCATAATAGAGTTCTAGGCCACCATTTTCAAAAGCTCAAATCACACTAGTATTAAGAACCAATAATGGTGTCTCCATCTAGGGCATACAAGGGAGCTCCATCACCATCTAGGTTCTCCATTAAGGATTTAACAAAATACCTAGACATAATTTTTGATGAAATAGTGTTTGATGGTCTCCATACCAATTACTCAACTCTATGAGAGGTCATAGATAACATTGACCCATTTACATGTGAGGAAGATGTCTCCATAGAATAAAAACTATTGATGGAAAAACATAGATTGTAAAGTTATACATGATATTTGTCCTATATTTGTGTGGTATGCACTCTTGTTGTCATTGTATAAATCTATTTTATCCTATTTTCATGACTTGTAATAGGTTATAATATGAATAAACTCAAATTTTGGTTCCAAGCATGAGAACAAGATGAATATTCATAGACTAGATACATCTATGTATACTTTTGTTTGTAAGAAGAAGAGGGTTCCACTTTTTAGAAGAGATCAATAGAGATTATCTGGTTATGATTACTTATGTGATTTATTATTATGTTCCTTGTGTGAATTCTCATATGTAATATTGGTTACTTTCTATATAATTAATTTGAAAGCATTGTTTTTGTTTATGCAATATTGGTTGTTCTTAATTCTTCTATAACATAGGATAATTGATGTTTCTTATGGTTCTATCATCCTAATTATTGTCTTTATACAATAAATTATTTTGAATGTATAAATTATATCATAGATATCCTCATCTTACCATGTTCTAAAACTTTAGGAACCCCTACTAAAAATTGTATGATGAGCATGGAAACTCCTTTTGGAGGGAATTATGCTAAGATGGTTACCAAGGTAAAGAGACATTGAGATATGGTTAGACCAAAGGATATGTAATTTTGTAGAATAAGAATAAAAAATTATTGGTATGACCATTCAATAGATCATTTGAGATCATTTTTATGGAGAGATTTTTAAAAAAATTAGGTACAAGTTGTCTAAATTATTAGCTAACTAGCTAGTATAATTGAAATATTATTGCTTTAACCTAAGGATGGAAGAAACTATAATCTAGACTGAAGAGAAGATAAACCAATTTTAGAGATTGGAAATCAATTAGATAAGAGCAATGGAACATTGGGTTTCTACTATAGTAGATGGATATATAACTAAGTTTACTGAACATGGATACATATAGTTTAAAGATGTGGACTTATTCATCAAAGGAATTTGATAGAAATTTTTACATCGACTACCTATCCTTGTGAATATCCCTTACTCCAAATAATATGGAGTAATCACTTTGGGTGTATGGGGGTATGTGCTACTTGAATATGAATAATTATTAGATGAGATAATAAGGCTTGGACTTGAATCCAAAATGGATACATGAGGGAAGAAGAGTAAAAATAAGAGTTTGGACTCAAAATGTTAGCTACAATAAAATAGATGGAATAAATAGAATAATACATAGGTAGCTATGAGTAAAGTTAAGAGTATAAGTAAGGTAGATGAAGAACAAGTAGGAAGATGTGATTAATGAGAAGAAATATATGAAGGATGAATAAAGATGAGGTAAAAGAAGAAGATGAATTCTAGTAGAAATAAAAAAGTGATGAAGAACTAGAGGAAGAGGATATGTTCAAAGATGAAGGTGAATAATGTAGACATAGGTCAATTAGATGATAGGTGTAGTGCATAGAGATGAAAATGGGTATTATCAAAAGAAGGACATGAAATATTGAGTAAATAAAAATAAAAAAGTCACACAGTAATCATAGGTTCAATCTTAAAATAAGAAGTTATAGGAAAGAATCATTCATAAAAAGAGCACATGTCCTCTTAGTGTAATTTTTTATATTCTAGTAGAAGTTTTCAACCAAAAAAGTAGGAATACAGTAGTTGAGAAGTCCAATTTTAGAAAAAGTGGATCATTGGGGTACTTAAATTAATATCCTCAATTCATAAGGATTTGAAGGCCATAGGGGTTTTTGAAACCAAGTAGAGAAAAGAAAGATATATATAAAAACAAAGTGCACAAATTAAGTCTCCTAGTGTGCAAGTAAATCTTTGTAGTGTGTGAGAAAGATCACATAAAACATAGCCTCCCATTATAATAGCTATGAAATATATCCCTTCAACACTAGTTTATAATATGGGTACTATAGTATCACTTTTCAACTGGTGACATATGATGGGTTGATGGACCCTAAGTAGTACTTACTAACATATGAGATGAAATGGCAAGGGTATTACTAGTGAGGCTATAAATAAGTGTGAATTAATAATGGAATTAAATAGAATAGAAATTTATTTTATATACCATAGAAAAATAACTTAGGTAAGTCTAAAATAGGTTAAGGAGTGGCTCATCATAGAATTCAAAATAAAAAAATGTTCAAGTTAGACTATTCAAGACCTAAAGGAGATTAGGTATAAGTTGGGAGAATTATTCTATGATTATGATCGTAGGTTCTCAGATGTTATGAATAAATTCAAGTTTTCCTAGCATATAAATAAAAAGCTATGTGGTTTTTTAAAGGACTACATTCTAGGATAAGGTTTACTATAGTGCAGACCCAATATGCTATGAAGGTAGATGCTAGAGCCACTACTCTTCAAGTGGATTATATTTAAGATTATGGGGAAGCTCCCATAATGGGTGTTGAGATTGAAAATACATTGAAACTTTTTATAAAGAGTATGTATTAATATCATGAAGTATATAAACCTTAGCTAAATCTATGGTGTATGGAGTGTGGGAAATAAGGACATCATAAGAATGATTATCTTAAGATCAAGATAAAATTCTATGAAATCTATAGAGTATTAGGGCACATAAAAATGCATTACCATATCGTATAGTAGTATGTCAAAATTCCACATATTTTGTATTAAAATTTTCATAAATCATTAAATCATGATGAAAAGAATTCTATGGCTTTGGAGGAGCTCAAAGAAGATATCAAAAAGAATTTATTTTCCATCACTGCACAACAAGTGTTTGTAGTGAAACAAATGATTTCAAGCCCAAAGGTAAATAAGGGTTGTGTG
Organism: Torreya grandis; assembly: GCA_037957365.1. NCBI lineage: Eukaryota > Viridiplantae > Streptophyta > Pinopsida > Cupressales > Taxaceae > Torreya > Torreya grandis. The sequence continues at coordinate 958,699 of JARHVA010001675.1, forward strand.
AACCAAACAAATCCACAATGGATTCTCAATTTTCATTAGTACTAGCTTCAAGGTCTGGTTGGATTGACCATTCATCAAGTTGGACACCACCATCACCAAAATACTAGTATGAAACATCTTAAAATCTTGTAATGATGCAGTAGCTACAAACTAGTTAAACCCCACCAATTTCACAATAATAATTTGGGATTGGAGAGAATACCCAATAGTATCAATATTAGAATATAGAATAGTAACATAGAGGTGATAGAGGAGGTTATCAATTACACAAATGAGGATCTAGGGGAAGATATAGAAGGGGGTTACCAGGGTGGAAGAGGAAATAATTACCAATGCCCTCCTTTGAAATGTTAATTATATGGAGAGTATAATCATGTGTGATTCAATTTTCCTTTGAATCCCCAAAGATAGTCTTACTGTGCATATTTAAGGGTATATGATCAACAAAATATAGAATATTGTCCTATGTTGGATAATCAATGAAAGTAAAAGGCCATTAGGAATGTTAACTTGGTGAATGTCCAACCTAAGGATGATGCATTTCTAAATGTCATTAAAAGACACCACCATATAGAAAGAGGATTGAATCCTCTCAAAATGCCTTAGGACTAGGGAATTCAAAAATAAAAATAGGAAAAATACTTTGACCCAACTATGAAAAAAGGGCTTATGTATGAAGCTACACAAATGTTGAAAAATATTCAACACCAAGACAATACTAAAAGAGACATTATAGCAATAGATGCCCAAATGTATGGTCAAATTGTGTGCATTATGTACCAAGATAGATTTGTTAATGTTTTGATAGATTTATTGAATCTTCTAAGTACACTATGCCATGAAGACATTTTTCATAATCTTACAAGCTTGCTACATAATTTATTAGAGTGTGCATAATGAGGGTAATAAAAGACAAAAAAAACTTGTTTGTTATGTAAAAACAAAGAATCCATGGGATGTAGATGAATGCAACAACATTAAAGTTGTAAGATATTAAATTCCAAATGTCGTCTTTGAAATCAGAAACATAGTTAAAATGATATCCAATTCTACATGGTAGGAAATTAAATAGCTAATTCTAAGTTATAGCCCACTGACTCTGAGCTTAGTAGACTATGTAATATTTGAACCCATTAGCTAGCTAGAAGACATTGAGATCAAAGTTGTAGAAATAAGCCTATGAGGTGATTTTTAAGTCATTAATATGAAGATAACAACTCATTACTCTATTTTGATTGGTAGTAAATGGGCATATGATGGTTAGATGACTATTAATACTATGAAAAATTAGTTAGAGGCACATCAGGGAGATAATATTGTAGTCATTCCTTTACACAAGGCACACAAACTCTATATCATCCCATATAAACTATACTCTCCTTATGTCACATAAGAAACTAGTTGGATGAAGGTAAACTTTGAGGAGAACCTAAAAGCTCTACATGTAGCTAAGTGTAGTTTCTTGTATGAGCATACTAAACTTTAGGTACAGTATTTACTCACTCAATAGTTGAATATGTCTAAGAAATGAAAACCTAAATCATTAGTTACTCAGTTATTAGCACCTCATGTTTTCATTGAGGATTTTACATCCATATCTACTAAATCCCCTATTCACTAATAAGTTAAATTTCTCTATCAAATAAATGATCATATGTAGTATTATGTAGATCCAGCCAAAGAAGGAACTTTGATTTGGGAAATAGATTCATCTATCATTAGAGACTAAGATACGCATCTACTCAATTAGCGTCAAGGTGATCATTAACTCTGACCTATGAGAATGGTCTTATCCATAAAAATATAACTTCCTTCATATTATGCAACCAAAGACATTAGTTAATTCATTCTCTATCTACAAGCTCATGTGATTATAATGAATTAGTGGGTCAATGCCCTAAATTATGTTTTAAAATGATTTATAGTGACATGGCAGATAACTCATAGAGATGACTAGATCGATTGGGATGATGCATACAAACTTATGATTATCAGATTTTAGTTACCATAGGTCATCAAAAGTAATTGGCCTTACTTTTAGGAAGGTGAGTGACCTAAAATCCATATCCAAATTTTTTTTGAGGTCTAGACTAAATAACATGTGGCACCTTATTACTAAGTTCATATATTTCATTATACACTTGCCTCTTTACCATCATCCTTGTATATGCATGAAGAATGCATGAGGGAGAAAAAGCATTGGGTGCAGGTGCAGAGCAACTTTATACAAAATTTTGTGTTTGAATATTAGAATCCTCTAGTTCATAATGCACTACTTAAAATCAAACATTTCCTATGCCATGGGTGCATAGCAGATTTAAACACAACCATCAAGTCTACTCCATAGAATAATGAAACCTATGATAAAAACACAACATTAAAAAGATATAAAGCTACCAAGATGTAAAAACAATCTCTTATGTATCCATGGCATTGAATATAGAATGAAGAGGAGGAAACTAAAGATTTAGATACTGATGGTGATATTGATATGACTGATTTATTTGAACCTAAATAGCCAGTAAAACCATTAAATTCTTTAATCATAGAACCCATTAAAGAAGAAAAGTTGTGCAACATACAAATTTTATAATAGGAAAGGAAAAGAATGATACAAAAATATATTACCGAGGAAAAGCATAATATGTATCAGTAACCTATTAAAAATCATGTGGAAAACATCATAAGTGAAGACATTCCTAAACTGGCACATATAGGTGATTAATGGACTAAATCCAAAGTTTCAAAATATATGCAACTCTTATGGGATTATTAAGATGTGTTTCCCATAAAATTTTCAAAATTTAGAGGATTAGACCCATCCCTAGGGGAAATTCATATCAAACTCAAGGAGTGTGCATGACCCATATATAAACTACCATACAAGTTGAAACTAAACATGAAAAGTGAAGGTTGAATTGGATAGAATTCAAGATGAAGTTATAATCTATCCCATGGATAAGGAAAATTGGGTTAGTCCCATGGTATTTCAACCTAATAAAATAGGGGAGATCTATGTATGTGGTGAATACCAAATTCTTAATGACATATGTGTGAATGATCCATTTCTAATTCCCTTCATAGATGAAATTTTGGAATTTGTCATATGTCATGAAGTTTACTCTTTCATGAATGGATTTAGTGACTATCATCAAGTACCCATTATAGAAGATATATATATAAAACAAATTTTTCCATATAATGGGGATCCTTTGTGTATAAGGTAATGCCTTTTGCCCTCAACAATTCACCTACATTTTTTCCTAGAGCAGTGGTGCTTATGTTTAAGGATTTCATTCATGACTTCCTAGAAGTATATATAGATGATTGAGTAGTATTATCTTTATTTAAAGAACATTTTTCCATATTTCACCTCATGTTATAATACTATCAAGCTCTATGAATTTCCCTAAATTTGAAAAAAATCTTATTCTTTACACTTTTTGGTATCCTGTTAGGTCATGTAGTGTGTAATGAAGGGATCTTGGTAGACCAAACAAAAATCATAGTCATTCTTAGTATGCCTCCAACAATCATCTCCATAGAAGTGTGATCCTTTATTGGACATATATGGTACTATCAAAAGTTTATCAAGCGATATAAAGCCATTTCATTTGCATTAGAATATTTTTTATGAAAAGGTATGAAGTTTGTTTAGACTTCTAAGTATCAAGTAACTTTCATAGAACTAAAGTAGATATTGGTCATTATACCTATCCTCATAATGACATATTGGAATAATCCCTTTTATGTGCACATTGATGATTCTAGTATTAAAATTGGTGTTGTGTTTACAAAACTAAGAGAAGCTTGATTGGACCACCCCATTAATTTTACAAGCCAAAAGTTGTCTGATGTAAAGATAAATTACATAAAAATTAAAAGAGAAGCACTAGCTATAGTGTTTGCACTCTAAATTTTTTGACATTGTTTGCTTGTGACACCATTTGAAGTTTTCATGGATCATCAATAATTTTTCTACCTATTTAATAAGCCTATGTTTGGAGTGTGAATCTCAATATGGTTGATGTTATTTCAAGAATTTTAATTTCACATCAATGTCAAACTAGGTAGATAAAATGTTGGGCTAGATCATCTCAGTCAAATTACAAATGGAAAACAACCAAAATAACTATAGGAATATTCTCTTGATGGCCATATATTTTGAGTTTATAAGATACTTGATAATTTTGAGGCAATTACTAATTTCTTATAACAAGGAGTATTCCTTGTGCACTACCAAGAAAGGGACAAGAAGCAGTTTGTCACCAAAACATTTCCATATACTATTATAAATGGGCTCTTTTATCAATTTGGGAATGATGAAGTACTACATATGGTAGTTATAGAACATGAATTCCCATAATTATTAAAGGAGGCACATCAAGAAATAGTAGGAAGTCATTTTACTAGAGAAGCTACTATAATAAAATTATTACAGAGTGGGTTATGGTGGTTGAACCTTTTTTAGGATGCACATAGAGTAGTGAAGCATTGTGATGTATGTCAATGAATGGATAAGCCATTACAAAAGGATTAAATTACCTTACAACCTTTGTTAGATAACCAGCCTTTTGAATAGTGGGGCATCAATTTTTTAGGACCTATCAATCCCCTACATAAATGTAGCAAAGCTCGGTAGAATATTACTATGATAGATTACTTTACCAAATGGGTTGATGTTATTGTGACACACAACTATGGGGAAAAGGACATATAAAATTTTAATTCTAATAATATCATCATAATGTTTAGATGCCCCATAAATATCATCAGTAATTGAGGGACATAGTTCTTAAAAAATACTATCAAAGCTCTTACTAAAGAATTCATGATTTCTCATCATAAAAGTACGGTGTACCATCCATAAGCTAATGACCAAGTTAGAGATTTTAATAAAGTGTTTTGAAATATGTTGATAAAGATATATAATTTTAAGAGGGATGATTAGTAAGATTGACTTCCTATGATTCTTTGGGCTTATTGCATGTAGCATAAGAGGAATATATTTTTTACTCTATTTCAGTTGGTTTATGGGCTAGAAGTAATAATGTCAATGGAATACTTGATACCCAGTCTATGCATTGAAATGGTTATGATATTAGGAGATGGTGAGTCTATAATAAAGAGGATTCTCTAACTAAAAAGGATGGATGAGTATCAATGTAGAGAATCTTAAATGTAGGAAATTCATAAGCAGAGTTAGAAAGCACAACACAACTAAAATTTACACCATAAAAAAATTTAGAAAGATCAACCAATTTTTATATGATAGTTGCTTCAGAGTATTCCTAAGTAAATTATAGATTATATGGAAAGGGCCTTACATTATATATGAAATATCACAATAAGGAACCATTATTTTGAGATATTTTTAGGGAATTATTTTTCCAGGGTAGGTGAATGGCTATATGTTTAAGCCCTACCACTAATAGTCTTAATTAATCTCTTTATGTCAAATTAGTGGGTGTTGATTATCACTAAATAGATTAAGATTTCCCATCTCTATATGTTTTCTTGTGTGTTTATTTTTGTCTATGTATGTGTTTGTGTTTATAGATGATCTCTTCAATATATTTTATAACAATGATAAGAAGTATAACATGTGATAACCATGTGCAAAATAATTTAAGAGCACCATTTTTGATATAATTAGGAGAAAAAATAAGAAATTAAGTTTATAAAATGTATGGTCAAGTCACATCATCCAATTTCTTAGCCATATAATGATCATACCTAAGTATTTAATCTCTTATCTAGGGTTTGATTGATCTAATCTTCACCAAATCAGTGGTTGGTCCACATCATCTATTCATACTCCAATATGGAAAACAAATAATAGAATTGCATATCTTGATGCATGCACCAATGAATAACATCCTTAAATTAAAAATCATTTAAGATTTTCCACATTAACATTCACATTTATATTGAAAGGATAGCTTAGCTTGGTATTTAGATGAAAACTAATAGGCACAAAATCTATAAAAACACATGATTACAAGCCAAGTCTTCATTTCATTCTTGCAATCATTTCATGAGCTATGTTTTTAGAGACAATCTACTTTCTACTATGCAAAAAGCCAAAAGTTTTTCAATTTCACTATTTACATATCATGGATTGATTACAATGTAGCATAAACTTGATGAATGCTTAGAAGGAAGTAATGGGCATCAACCTTGTGATTCAATAGATAAAATACACTAATCTCAATCCATTTGATTACCTCTGAGTGACAAAGCAAAAACTCTTTTGACTAGATCCCATCAATATTACACAAACACTAGCACTTGAAGTCTCACATTGATTTCAAAATATATACATCAAATGCCTACTTTGCATTCCCACCTTTGTTGAATTAGGGGATATTGTGCAAATATTTCTTGGACATTATAATGATGACAACATTTAGATTGTCCCTAAAACCACTATAGTCATCAACACCAAAGCAATGGCTTGAGCTTTGGGCATACTTGTACAAGGTGATTCTCTTGATTCATAAAATAAAAGAACACATCATATCCTTTAGTAGGTTAGAGGTTTACATTTTTTTGGGTACATAGGAATCCCAATTGAAAATATTCAATATGAACTAGTGCACATCCTATTTGAGTGCATCACATGGAGAATCTGGTAGACCACCAAGTCTATAAAGTAAATTCCCAAAGGGGTGGTGGAGATTACACATCACATGATCCACTAAAATGATCATTTAAATTGACCCAAATAATTTGTATAGGATTTGCTTACAAAAATTTATAATTATTACATGACTTCTAAATATACCTTCTAGTACCATTTTCTCATCTTTCTATTATGTTTCACCCAATAGAAGTCCCCTAAAGGAGAGGTACACCCTGACACTAACTATTGACTAGTGAAAAAATTATGCAACTTGATTTGGACACCTGAGTGTGGTACCCTAGCATATGAGGGAAAATTCAAGACATAATAGGAGGATTATTTGGATATGATTGTTACACATCCTCTGGTGCTACTAGATGTCATGTAATACCTAGGAAAACATTTTATTATTGCCTTACTCCTAATAGTTGTGTGAATCAACATTAATGAGATGCTAAGGTTTCCATTTGGACCCATGCCATAATTTCTTGCCATGTCCATGGTGTAATCCAAAGTTACCAATAAAAAATCCTATGCAACCAAGCATGCGACACCACTCCAAGCCATACTACATAGTGCAATAGTCCCTTTAGTGTAGAAACAACCAAAAGCCACAACGTTATAGTAATAAAAAAGAAAGTGTAAGATATCTATTAAAAAAACCATCACATATACCAAATCATAATACAAAGAGCATCATAACCTGGATAGATGACCCTAAGGTACCCTAAATCATAATTTATTTTTACTTTCCTCAGATGGGAATGGATGAGTAGGAAGTTTACTAGGAAATAGTCATAGATATGGAAGGAAACTTATATGACAGGGAGTAGGAGAAGTTTTTCTTAATATATAAGGTATCACACATAATTTAAGTACATAAAAAGGTCTAGCCAAATCTTTGGGTTGACCTACCACCATGCCTTGTATCTATTATAGTCAACACTATGCGAGAAGAGGCCAAACAAATGTAGAGAAGGGTTGACCTCTTTCAAAAGTAAACTTATATCATTTTTGTAGTTATCAACATATTTACACCATTACCATAAAGTTTATAGGAGTCTCTAGTGTGTAGACCCAAAACTTGATGAGAGTCTAGGGTTTCTCTTATATGTAATGAGAAATGCATTAGATCTATAAATCAATCCTAACTCGAAGAAGATAGATCCTACTTATACTTAAAATTGGGGATACATTAGATAATTGGGTTCATGACAAACATGGATCCACTAAACCTAATCAAGGGATATTTATCATAACAATATTACTAGGGAGGGTTCCAAAGCCTCCAATCAATAAAAACTATGCAATAACCCTAACTAGGTCCTAGGTTTTCATATTCATTAAACTAATAACAAGTAAATTAAAAGCTAGTATAGTGATCATCAAAGCTTATGGCATAAAGTGGGGGTATGCACACATAAATTAAGAATGCATAAGATAATCCTAATTAAGTTATGTATATGTAAAACCCTAATGAATAGAGAGAGAGAGAGAGAGAGAGAGAGAGAGAGAGAGAGAGAGAGAGAGAGAGAGAGAGAGAGAGAGAGAGAGAGAGAGAGAGAGAGAGAGAGAGAGAGAGAGAGAGAGAGAATTACTCAAAAGTCATTACGTATGCTACTTCTATCTAATAAAGAGAGGAACAAAGTTAGAAATAATAATCTGGAAGATAAAATCATTGAGACTCAATGTCTCCCTTGGATAAAGGTGTTTTGTAATAGGTTTTTTTGGTTTATAAGGATCACTGAGAAAGGCCAAAGCATCCAAGACTTCTCCAAAATACTAGATTCTTCTCCAAGTAGAAACCTTAAGTTAATATTCCTAAAGTAGAATGGTGGAAGAGTAGATTATTAATATGCACAAATGAATAACAACTCATATATACTCTATAATAATGGTGAAATATACATGTTTATATAGGTGGATCTAACCCTAAACCCTTTCAAAAAAATAGTAGACAAGGTTGACCTAGTCAACCTAGTATTATAATTGATAAAAATTCACTAGGTCAGCCAAGGGCTAACCTAGAACCTAAATAATTTTTGTCAATAGGAATACAAGGTTGGCATAGCCTACATAGTAATGTAAACTATGAATGAGGGTTTAAGGTTAGGAAAGGGTTAATGAAGGTGGTAAAAGACTAAAGGAGTGTGTACAAGAGGAGGCAAGGCTTAACGAAGTGTTTTTAAGAGCTAGTTAGATTGGTAACAAGTGGAAATAAGGGATAACAATCCTAAAAAGTACCAATGGTCTACCCACCCCTTTCTTGGTGCACCCTTTAAGTCATGTATTTAGAGATATTGAGACTCGATAGGTTATTACAAGATATAAAGCATCAGTATTTGATAAAGTTTAAAATTATTATGTGTATGTCCCACTCGAAACTCATCATGTGTCACTTAGGTGCAATAGGGGATGGTTATTTGAAAAAGAACAAAGTAACACACAATGTTGAAGCTAAAAAAAAGTTGTAGTATTTTAAAAAATGATTAAAATTAAATGATGGAAAGGAAAATAACTAAAAATTAAATGTAATGCATACCCTGACTTACCTTTATCATTGGATGGTTTTCTATTGTGTTTGTAGTTTTGATTATGGAGGGTGTAAATACTATTTTTATTAAACCCAAGAATATAAAATTGAAGATAAAAAACAAACAAATGCAAGATATCCAAGATAAATGGTGTTATTTGGATAGGACATAATTGTAAATTTGGCAAGCTGGGGTGACAAGTGCTATGTTAGACAAAATGATGAAGTCAAAAATTTTAGAGTAAATCAAGTGACCAAAAATCCAAGGCTACTAAATATCAAAAAACTCAAACAGGTAAACCTTAATTAAGAAAGGAGAACTCACCAAATCAAACCAAAGATACATGTCAAAAATATGGTAATCAAACATTAATGTAAAATCAATAACAATCCTCAAACAAAGATGGGCAAGAAAAAAATTCTAAAATAACATTGATGAATGAGCAGTACCAATCCTTACTAAATCATTAATGGAAAAAGTTTCATAAAAGGAAAAATAACATTGATGAGTGAGAAGTAACAAGCCAACCTCACTCAATAATTTAAAAAGTACATGAAAGTAGAAATAGACTCAAGTGTCCAATAAAAGGGGTAGTACAATAATGACAAGTGGTAAAAATAAAATGAAGCAAGTCTAGAAATGTAGAGCCATCGTGTAAAGAAAGTAATCTATAGTTACTCAAACATGTTTTTTTTAAGGGTAGATAAAATTGAAATAAAGTAGTTCTATCATGTTTTTAAGATGCGAAGAAGAAGGAATTAGATAAGAGGGAAAATATATTTAGAATAATGATTTTCCTATCAAGAGGAGAAATGAAATGGGTGGAGGGGAGAATGAAGGAAAAATCAAGGTAGAGGAAATCTTTATCAAAGTTAGAACACTCAAATTAGGTTTATCAAAACAAGATGAATTTTGACCTTAAGGAATTTGAAGAACTTAGTTTATCCACATAAGTATTAGGTCAACAATGAAGTCTATATGTCATCCCATGAAGTCTATATGAATTAAAATTAAAATGGACCTACATTCCATAATGTGTTCCCCATTCCTTAGGACCCCTTACAGATCCATTGATCTCCTACAAATATTGGGCACTTATGTGAAAATGTAGGTAACACCATAGAGTTTATTAAATTCTCCTATTCTAATCTACTGGTCTATCACACCCCAATGGACCTCATCTCTATTATGAAGCTAACTGTGTAGTTTGAGATTCAATTAGAGATAGGAGATGTGCTTGTAATCACATCTTTTGGTGTGATTTTTACTTTTGAAAATTTTAAGTTACCTTTCATATATCATTACCTTTTGTTTCAAATTATTTTTATTTTCACTTTATTGATGTATTTTTCTATTCCTCCTCTATATGCATTTGGAAAACCAAACATGGGTGATAAAGATGACTTTGATTTGAATACATAGGACTTGGTTACTAAAAGTTAGAACTTAGAGAGCATGGTGTCTAAGAGTCTTGTAAATATAGGTGAAATAAAAATGCTATCTTTACTTTGACCTTGTTTTATCCAATGTGGAGGCAAAAGAAAAGAAATCAAGAGGAATGAAACATGAAATAATTTGAATTACTTAAAATCACAAAAAATGTAATAAAGGGCAAAAAATGGATACAATGATAGGAAAGTGTGATTTCTTATCATAATAATGATGGAAATGGAGGAAAACATGCTAACATGGGCTATGCAAATTTTATCTATCAAAAAAATAATAACTAAAGTAGATAAGAAAGATTAAAAATTCATAACCATTGCAAAACACATTCTAGGTAAGGAGTAAAGAGTGGTTATTTTATGAGGAAGTCTAGGTACTATCCATGGTATTACATTACAACTCATAAAATATAAACCCATGAGAGTGCCAAAAAGTATTGAAAAATAAAATAGGATAAGAAAAATATGGTATTTGTGAGGAAGGTCAAGTCCTATCCATGGTCTTACACTAAAAATCACAAAGATAAACCCAAGGGGTGCCAAAAAATGTGTAAAAATTATGAAATAAAGAGTATAAAATTACATCATGAGGAAGACCAAGTCCTATCCATGGTTTTATAATACAACTCATAAAAAAAGGGAAATCAAAAGACCAAAAGGAAGGACTAAGGTCTGTAAAAATAGATAACTATTTCAGAGGATGAGACCTATGAAAGTATCCTATAAAAAGTGTTAGATAGATATCATATAGAAAGAATGAAAATAAGAGAAGGATTAGGCAAAATACTTCTTGAGTAATTACATGTTAATGATCTCTTTAAAAATATGACCTTCATTGGTTTGAAGGCGATAGGTACATGGACCAAGAATATCTTTGACTAAAGAGGGCACCCACCATTTTTGGGTGTATTTATCTTATTTATCATGAATGTAGTATAATATAAGGAAAAGATCACCAATATTAAATATGAAAACTTTGAATCTTTTGTTATTTTGTTTGGCAATACAGGCCTTGTATTGGTGATTGTGTTGTAAAGAAGAAAGATGGTGTTTATCAAGGAGATCAAGAGCATGAAGGTGAAATTCATGTAATTATTCATTGGTTATGATACCATGAAGATATATACAGAGAGGGAAGTTTAAATTCTAATGGAAGGACTGATTTAGAACCATAGACTAGAGAGAACAACATTGCTCCAATGGCAATATAGATGTTAGTGTGATATGCCCAAAGAGCAGGATAGAGATGAAGATGACAATCCATGCATGTTTCACGAATTTGATGACAGAGCTTTTTGACATATTTATATTTGAAATTACCACCATTGTCTTAAATGATAGTATGAGGGACACAAAAGTGGTAAATTATTTGATTAAGGATGAATTTAGAGATGGTGGTACTAATGATGTTAACAAGGGGCATAGCCTCAACCCATTTGGTAAAATATTTTATGGGTGTGATTATAAAGGCATGTCCATCTTGAGATCAAGTTAATTTGCCTATGAGATCTAATCCCCACATGAATAATGGCCGTGGAGAATATATAATTTGAAGCTGGGATGGAGGTGAATTAATTAAATCATCATGAAGATAGAAAGGAGTACACTTTTTATCAAAAATTATAGCATATTTTTCAATAGTGGGCCAAAAATATCCCATACATAGGCATTTGCAGGTTGTAGCATGCTCATTACAATGGCCACTAAAAATACCCCCATGTACTTGTTCAAGAAGAGGAGGAACCTCATATTTCATAACTTAATGGTGCAAGGTACCTTCAACACTATGATAATATAGTATGTTATATCAAAATACATACTTAAAATCTTGTTTTTAAATGCAATTCTTTTCATGGGAGTTGAGATTAAGAGGATAAGTTTGGTGTTCTATAAATTGAATAATGTCTTTATACCATAGGCTTTATCAAATGGTGATAACCTCAATGTGGTAAATAAGCAAATCATGTATTTGAATAGAACATGGAGATTTTATTATTTAGATAAGAAAAGTAGGATTAGTAAGAACTTGGCGTAGATGAAAAAGAGATGTGGAAGAAGTGAGGGAATCAAAAATATAATTTTGATCTCAAGGGATAAGCTCGATGGTGAAAGAAATGAAGTATTTGGTGAGAGGAGTTGTAATTTGATTATAAAATATGAGATTCTTGATTTTTCATTGGTAATCAACATTGAATTAGTGATAAATGAGTTGGGAATCACCTAAAGCATACATGTATAAGATATCTAAAGTAATATCAACTCTCATGCCTATGATTAAAGACTCATATTTGACCATGTTATTATTTATGTCAAATTCTAATCAAAAATCTAAAGGAATGATTTTTCTAAGAGGGATGGTAAGAATACAACCTACCCCATCTCTTTGAATGCATTTAGCACCATCAAAATGAAGGGTCTGAGTATCCTCATGTAAATTGACAATAATTTTAGGAAGTTTTTTAATAATTATTTTTGGTTTAGTATTATCAAGAAGGATAAAAGATTCATTGAGATTACTTGTTTCATGATTAGTAGTGAAGTTATAGAAGTAATTTTTAAGATATATGGCTTGGTTGAGACCTTCAATATAGAAAATATGATCATCATGAAGACTATATTGAAGGTGTTTGGTAGTGGGCATAAGAGATATGGTAAGTTGATAAATGATTATTTATCCTTTGGTATATTTTAAAGTATTAATTTAGAGATCAAATTCCATGAGAAGGACTATCCATTTTCCAATTCTATCTCCAAGAAGAAATACTTTAAATAAGAAATGATTAAGTGGATTGGAATGGATGATAACATAAGTGGTATGATAAAGCATATAATGTTAAAAACAATTAGCTATAAAATATATGGTGACATAGTCACATTCAAATTTTGTATAATTTTTCTTATAGTCATTGAGGCCTTGGCTAATATAGTAGATGGCATACTCTCTTCCAATGTCATCTTGTTGGGAAAGCATTTCCCCAGTTGATATGGGTGTGGAAGAAGTATATAGGATCAAAGGTCAATCATTTGAAGGGGGATGAATCATATGTGGATGAAGCATAGGTGGATCAAGCAATAATTCTTTCATAATATCAAATGTTTTTTTATAGAGATCTATCTATTCTAGAGCATTAACTTTTTTAAGAAGATAATTGATGGATTGGATATGGTAAGCCATTTCAAGTATGAATCATCTAATTACCCAAAGTTTATCAAGATAAGTGAAAATGTTCAGAATGGATCAAGGGATGGGCATGTTTATGATAATGTTACTCTTGGCAGGGTCAAAATTGATGCCCTAGAGAGAGACTAAAAATCCTAATAGTTTACTAGAGGTGACACCAAAAATGCATTTATAAGGATTTAATCTAAATTTATAATTGAGAAGATGGTTGAAATGATGGAAATATCAGAAAGATGAGTCTTGAAACATTTAGAATTAGTGATGAGGTCATCCACATAGTTTTCTAAAATTTTGTGAATAAGATCATGAAAATTATGAGTCATTACTCATTGATAAGTAGTTCTAGCATTTTTTAGTTTGATGAGCATTTTAATATAGAAATTGGTTCCCCATTCTATGGTGAAAGTTGTCTTATATTGGTCCTCAAGGGTAATTTGAATTTAGTTATAGACCAAAAAACCATCCATAAGAGATAACATTTCATAAGCAGCTGTGGAATCGACAATGGCATCTATTGAAGGTAGAGGTAAATTATATTTGGGACAAGAAAAATTAACATTATAAAAATCAATGTAGATGCAAATGACCATGGTAAATTTTCTCGAGTAGGAACAATGTTAGAAACCCATTCATAATAGTCCACTAGTTTGATAAACTTGGCATCACGAATTTCGAGAATTTCTTTGTGACATAATGTGGAAAGCTTAGGTGGAAATTTTTATTGTTTTTAACTCACAATTTTGGCATTAGGATAAGTGATTATATTGTATACCACAATCCTAGTTTTAATACCAAGGATGTCCTTGTAAGACCAGGTGACGATCTCACAATATTTATCAAAAAATAAACTAAATTTACCATGTTTAGTAGGTGTGAATTCATGAGAAACTATAATTGGTCAAGGGCATAATGGAGTAAAATATTAAATAAGAGTAGTTTCTTTGATAAGCATAACAATTCAGACTTGGCAGTGGTATGATGTATTTGGTAAATAAGAAATTTGATTAGCTTTAGGATCGATGCTAGAGATGAAGTTATTGAAACAACGGTATTTTTTTTGAAATTCTTGATTTTATGATGTTGTCAAATAAGTTTATTTTCTTGGGCATGAATAAATTCAAGGATAGAGTCATCGCTAGGTAAAGTAGGAAGAGGGCCATAATACTCAACATCTACTTCAAGATCAAGAATTTGATTACCATGGCTATCATATTCAAAATGTATCTGATGGACATATATGGCCTTGGCATTTAATGTAATTTTAGGAGTAAGATGAGTAGATTGATATGGTAATATTGGTGTGTTATTTTTTTCATTAATGAGTAAAGAATCATATGTAATGATGAGATATGTAGGTGATAAATAAGATGTAATAATGTCTAGAAGTTCAAAAGATGGGAATTGTTCAACCACCTAAAGAGTATCAAGAAGTGGGGTATTAGTGAGAGGTACATAACCTTCAGGAGATAATTCAAATTCCATAGAAAAGGTGTGAACATCTAGATTAAAAGCATGTATTTGAGCTAATTTCTTTTATAATTTTGTATATCCAAGTCTCAAGATTGAGATTGGGCCATGATGTATTTATTGTCATAAGTTGGACAAATGGTACATGCTTGAGATATAGGGTGAGTTTTAGAAGGTGAAATTCTAAGATCACTAAAATTTTATGGATACATGATTAGAGGATATTGGAATAATTAGGCCACTCCATAGTCATTACATGTGAAGGCATATTCTAGGTAAGAAGGATCATGAGCATTACAAGGAAAGGAAGTCAATGATCTCATTAGTGAGATGAATAGTTCAATCATGAGGTAATAAAGAAGGAGGAAGCCACTCTAATATATAAGGAGGTAGCTTAGTATTGTTACAAGTATGTTTCAAGTCATTAGGTCCATCATCATTTGAATTAACAAGAGACTTGTAAGTCTAGATTGATGTTGATGAACTCAAGTAAGGAAGAACTATTGATGGTAGGAATGGTAGGAATTCAATATTGAGATTTTGGATTGGGAACTTGAATACTCCAAGGTTTGGGATTAGCTTCATACCTATATTATTTGTCTTTAAGTATGAATTTGATGTATTGGTTATTATAAGAGGCAATGTCCTTCATTCTATGAATCTAAGGGTGATCAAGGAGTATGTTATAAGATAGGGTAAAATCAAGGATCATAAGTTTAGTTATAATAGTCTTGGGTCTAATTGTTAGAGGAAGCCAAATACAACCATGTGGTTTTTTATTAGTTTTATCAAATCCATGACAAGTAAGGTGGGTTTTCTCAAGATGATCCTTATTATAGCCAAGTTATTGGATAAGCCATAAAGATGTCACATTAATACCAAACCCTTCATCAACTAAAACTTTAAGGATAAGAGTAGCATTAATGGTTATTTTTATGAATAATGGTGGATCATCATTGTAAAAAAGATCTCATTTTTAACCATGTCTTCTTTAAGAAATTCAATAGAAGGCTTGGAAGAAGGACAAATAGACTCAATAATATGTATGTTGGTAGGTTAAGGCTCAATAGAGGGTGGTTCTTCATCTATATAATATGGATATTTAATTTATTATAATTAATGCATAAGTAACTTGTGATAATAAGGGGAAGTATGAACTAAATCCATAAGTGTAATACTGCAAGGTGTGGAGTTAAGTTCTTCAAGAAAGTTCTAATGGGATTTAGAAGAAGAACCAGTGTGAGGTTTAGAAGGTAAGGTAGATTTTGAAGGAATGGAATCTGTTGGGGAATTGGAAGAAGTAGGTGGTTCCTTATGGGATTTCAAAGCTAAATTAGTGGTTTTAGTGCCTTTGAGAATTTGTTATTCCAAAGACAGTTTATTAAGTTTTATGATGGGATATTTATGAGCTAGATTGTGATGATAGTTGACCTTAGAATCATTAACATATTGAGAATTTTATTAAAATTTGTCATTTTCATCATAAATATCATAAACATCCTTGGTATATTGTTGATTATTATATGGGGAAAAATATTTTTGTTTATTAGAAGAAGAAGCTTTGGAATCTTGTTATTTTTTAAAAGTGATGTTATACTCTTGATGATGGATTTGGATCATGACTTCATGATTAAAGGAATCACCAATCATGTAGGAGATATAAAATTTAGTAATCCCTCAACAAGTTTCATGGGAATGACCAATGTCGACATGAAACCAACATAATTTATTAGGTTCATTTTATTTAGGAGGATTATTAGGATAAGTAAAGGGTTTACAGGGTGGTAAAAATTGTTTCATTTATTGCACAATTAGTGGTATTTGAGAAGATGGGTAGTTGTTAGCTTTGGAAACTCTTAGTTTGGTTTGAGGATAATTTATGATAATGGCATTAGTATAAGTTTAAAATTATCCTTTAAGGAATTTGGTATTAGGCTTGAATTTTGGCTTGGTCAAGAGATTTGTTAAGCATTTGAGGAGAAAAAGTTTGAGCCTTATATTAAACAGAAGATGTTGAAGTAGTTATAAAAAATTTAAAATATTGTCATCAGTAATGTTATGATTAACTTTTTGGGCTAGAGATTTCCAATGTTTGATAAAATCATGAGCTGATTTCGTGGGAGATTACTTAGCATTGATGAAATGACTAAGGTAATCTTTGGGAAGGTCATTATGTTGAAGCTCTTTAACTAGATGATTGACTAAATCCTCAATTTAATAAATGGAATGTTGAGGAATCTAGTTGTATGATTCTAATACATTACCAATGAATTTTTTAACTATAAGTTTAGTTGTGGTGAAAGTCTCAATCTAAATCCACTCTCTATAAAGATTGCCAAATACTTTGAGAAAGAATGTAGGGTCTTTAATCCCATCATACTTGATAGTTGGAGATATATTACCA
Source organism: Torreya grandis (assembly GCA_037957365.1). Taxonomy (NCBI): domain Eukaryota; kingdom Viridiplantae; phylum Streptophyta; class Pinopsida; order Cupressales; family Taxaceae; genus Torreya; species Torreya grandis. The sequence goes on from JARHVA010001675.1 coordinate 976,355, forward strand.
ATATCAATAGACATTATGAAAGGATATAAAGGCTCATTTTGGATATTTTGAAGCATTTTTTAATCCATAATAGGTTGAGGAATAACATTTCTTTAGGTATATCTATGAGGTGGAGGAATAAACTTTGAGTTGTCTTGAGGATTAAGAACTGGAGGTTGGTTATCCATATTGATCAAATGCTGTTGTAATTGCATCATTTGAGAGGTGTTATAAGTTTTCATTATGTTCATTTGTTGTATTATTTATGCAAGAAGTTGATTCATATCAATGGGTAGGTGGGTGTTTCTAGGATAACTCCCTAGATTGGTAATAGGGAGAGGTTATTGGAAGGTTGATTACTAGTAGGATTGTTGGATAGACTTGTCTCATTGATCCCACATTATGTTGAAGAGTTTGAATATGATAATTGTCTTGATAGGTACAAAAAGCATCAGATCCACTTACTTCATCTTCAAGTGTGATTTTAACCATATTACAATCTATAGATGAAGGAGGGGAAGAGGTGTTCCAATAGTGAGGGTTATCTTGGGAGGAAAAAAGAGGGGGGAATGAATATCCCATATAGTGTCTAAATGGGTTCAAGTTGTCCAAGAATATTATAATAGGGGACTTCATGATGATTTTAGTAAATGAACAGAATGCTAAGGAAAGAGAAATAGAGAACTAATCCAGATAAATAGGAGAGATAAGAAAAGTAAAGGCAATAATAAGAGTACAGAGTCAACCAGGTCAATCTAGTACTACTAGATAGGACATGAGAAGAGTATAAAGTCAACTAGGTTGACTTAGTATTATAAATAGGGAAAAATACAATCTAATAAAGATATAGAGTTGACTAGCTTATCTTATTACTATAGGCAAGGGAAAAGACAGTCTATAAGATACTATATCCAAGATAATGATAGTGTGCTGAAAATAGGAGAATATTTTGTAATGTAATTGAAACAAGAAATGGAATCAAACATAAAAACAATATGATCAATGAGGATGATCCAATTGGGGCACACAACACAAAACCTTATACTAACATTGTCTAATGCAAGTTTTTATAATACAATATGCAATGATCAAAGAGCAAGCAACCAACTAAAAATTAAATGTTAAATAAATGGTCATCCTGAGTGTTTTTACATTATTATGAAGTGTTATTTTAAGTGTGATAGGGAAGTTGGCTAAAAATGGGGAATTAGAAAGTAATTTATGGATGGTTTTAGGATGTTTAGGATAAAAGGAATCTATGTTGGCAATGGTACTAGCTTGGTATTGGGGCTTAACCCCTCACTTCACAATCCTATAGCAATAAGGGTATCAGGTGGTTTTTAAATATATACCATTAACCACATATTCATACTAGGCCAAAAAACCAAGTCTTCACCCTTGGTGATTAAATCCAAGTAGGTAGGCCTTGTGTAGACAAATGTTTAAATGCATTTTAAAGTTATGTGATTCAATAGTGTGTATAAAAAGAGAAATATAGTGAAACTAAATGGTATATTTAAACAAACATCTAATTATACTATGTAAGCTACTTTAAGCATGGAAACAACTAAAAATGAAAGTGTGAATTAATTACTAACATATAGTTGTTAATTCTGAAATTAAACATGATACAAAGTCAGTTCAGATGACAATATATGTAAACATTAAAAAATAGAGTCAAAAAAGTTTCTACTATACTATTTAATCAAGAGTCCTTAAGAACTAAGTCAACTAGGTCAACTTAGTATTTTAAATAGAAGATAGAATGCATAACTAGTTTATTGTAGGATTGTAGTTTTGAATAGTGCAAACTTGTGTAACATAGAATTGAATTGAAAGAGAGAAAGAAAGGAACCTTTGTGGGATGGAAAATTTTGAGGAGTGAATTCTTTTTATTAAAGTTCCTTGAATGCTACTTGTAATTTCTACTAATTATGTTGACATGGTTGACCTAGTTCTACAAAATCTTATTTATTAAAGCTTGTTACAATGATTAAGTCAACTTGGTCAACCTAGTTTGTTATCGAGATGATACTTGTAATACTAAGTCAATCTGCATGACTTTTTTTTTAGAATTGAATGAGATTACCAAGTCAACCTATCTATGTAGTTCATAATCTAGAACTAAATAAGAGTGTTGTGTTGACCTATTCGATCCAGTAATCTATATCTGATGAACACTTACACAGAAAGAATAGAGTCATTTTGATATGGCTATTTGTTAAACTTGTGCATAAAACTTATAATTATAATTACATGGATAACCTAGTATCACAAATCTATAAAAATAATAAAATGATATAAATGAAAAGGCATGAAAGAAGACCTATAACAATTAGATTCACATTAGGTTCACCATAATGTATGCAATGGAAAATACATCAGATTTAAAGATCAATCCTAACTCTAGGAAGATAGATCCTAATTACACTTCCAATTATGGATAAATTATATAATTGGGGTCATGACAAATATGTATCTACTAGTCCTAATCAATGGATCTATTATCACAATAAGATCACTAGGGAGGGTTCTAAAGCCTTGAGACAAGAAAAACTATGAAATAAACCTAATTAGGTCATGTGTTTTCATATTGATTAAATTAATAACAAGTAAAGCAAAATCTAATCAATTTCTCACCAAATCTTGTGGCACAAAGTGGGGGTAAGAACACATAAATTAAAAATGCATAAGAGAATATTAATTATGTATAGGTAAAACCCTAATGTATAGAGAGAGAAAGAGAGAGAGAGAGAGAATATTATTCAAAATCCATTATTTATGCTTCTATCTACTAAAGAGAGGAGAAAAGTTAGAGATACCTAGAAAATGAACCCATCAAGACTCAATCTCTCTCTTGGCCAAAGGTGCTTCACAAGAGGTTATTGTGGTTTGTAAGGATTACTGAGAAAGGCCAAAATATCTAAGGCTTTTCCATAAGATTAGATTCTTCTCCAAGTAGAATGGTGGAAGAGAAGATTGTAAAGATGAAAAAATGAATAATAACTCATATATACTATATAAGAATGGAGAAATTGCTATGTTTATATAGGTAGATCTAATCCTAAACCCTTCTAAAATTTTTGGCTAACAAGGTCGACCCAGTCAACCTAGTTTCGTAATTGACAAAAAATCATTAGCTTACAGACTAAGTTGGCCAAGGGCCAACCTAAACCCTAAATAAGTTTTGTTAATAAGAATACAAGGTCAACACAACCAAAATTGTCATGTAAATTGTTAAAGAGGGTTTTAGGTTAGGAAAAGGGTTAATGAAGGTGGTAAAATACTAAAAAAATTTGCAAAAGAGGAGGCAAAGCTTAGAGGAGTGTTTTTAGGAGTTGGTTAGATTGTTAACAAGTGGTAATAAGGGACAATAATAATATAGAGTACTAATGGTTTTCCCACCCCTTTCCTAGTGCACCCTTTAAGGCATGCACTTAGAGAGATTTAGAATCAATGGGTTCTTTCAAGATAGAAATCATCAATATTTGATAAAGTTTGAAAATATTATATGTATACATCTCCTACCTTGGAATAACATACATTTGGTAGGATATCCATAACATAAAAAGTGCAACCTTCTCCTTTTTTGACTTTACCACCACCCAAACATAGGTTGGTTACTTTGGGGTATAAGAAATCATTTGTCTTTATCTCCATGATCTATCCAAGTGATTCACCACCTTCATAAAAAGCCCTATAGATTGAATATCTCATAATAGATCAACCTAGATCTAAAGAACAACAAGTATCATGGGAAGAAGTAGATCACATATTAGAATGGTGAGTATAAAAATAATAAAATAAGTGATAGCATGAGTAGGCCCAACAACATCAAGATAACAATAAATTCATCATGTTGATGAAGTTAAGGCCATGAAAAAGGCCTAGGACATAGAGGTTGATTGACAAAAGGCTATCGAGGTAGCCAAGAAGGAACAATAAGTTGCTGATGCAATAAAGTAGGCACAAGGGGTACACCAAAAGAATATGGCAAAAGAATCAAAGAATAAGGATGTTGTGCTCACTACCAAGGCCAAGGTAGAAGTAGATAATCAAAATCAAGATGCAATGAAATAAAAGGCTCTAGAGGATGCCACTCTCACATAGTAGAAATCCAATGAAGTTGTGAAGAAGAAGAAAGAAGAAAGAAGAAGAAGATGAAGTCTTGTGCAACTAGTAGGCTCAAGCACAATAACAATAATCAAGTGTATCCAAGGTGCAAGTTGAACTACTAGCATAGGCATAGCATAAAGCTGAATAAGACAAGGTTGGTATGATTGAGGAATAGAAAAAGAAAGAAGAATATGTACAAAAGATATACAAGGAGGAATAAGAGAAAAAGAAAGTTGTGAAGGATGAGCTCAATAAGAAGTTAGTAGAAGAAGCCAAGATAAGATAAGATCAAGGTGTTGCATAGTAAATGAAGCCTACATAAGAGGTTACAAAATTATAACAATAAGTGATTAAATAATAACCAACTAGGTTAGATAATCTAGAGAAATAATAATATTAACCTATAGCTCCAATAGGTGCACAACAACTAGATTTGCCTTTGGGAGGAGTCTAGCTATAAGATGTTCCACCTGTGACCATCCATGACCTAACCCTTCAATGATTTTAGGAACTTTGGTAGCATTCTCACTCCATTAGGAATCATCCATAGATGTTTCCATATTACCATTGAATAAATAGTTATAGGGTGTTCCAACATTCTAAGAGTCCATTACGTAGAAGGCCACCTCTCTAGAATAGGAGATTGATCAATCTAAGGCTGAGAAAATTGATTTGAAGGCTTAGCTACATGAATATACCAAGATTATCTACGACACATGTCTCGAGTTGGCCACTTGAGAAATTGATGACCAAGTAATATATGACCAACTCAAACTCAAAACACTGGTCTTTGAGTTAACAAAAGACTAGTGCATAACACAAAAACTCTACACAGTCAAAACATTAGGTCATGATGTCAAGGCTAAGGTTTCAAAAGTTATCACACTATTAGAGGAGTATCAAGGAATGCTTGATGTTGTTGTAATTAAATATTAATAGGTCACACATAGCTTGTTGGATTAGAAGTAGTAATTGGATGCCTCCTTATCTAGTTACAACACATACTTTGTAAAGGCTACCACCACCAAAGTAATCATGGCCAGCCATACTACCACTGAGGAGGAAAAGGATGAATTACTCTAAGAGTCAATACCAAGGATAATATACAAAAAATATTTTGAATTGATAGATTCAATGTTTACATAGTTCCTTCACTAGTTTCCAAGCTCAATGACATGCAAATAAGATGGAGTAGCTGAGTGGAAAGATCCATACAAGGGTTCAAAACACTAAGGTAGCCTTGAGAATAAAGAATGATTTAGATCTCAAGTAGATCATTAGATATCATTCTCTATTGTGCACCATAATGTAATTGATCCAAGAAGTGATGCTAGATTAGAATTCCTATAAAATGGATCTGACTCCCTTCACCAATGTAGCTACTCAAAATGTCAATACACATATGTATAGGCCATCATCATAACTCTAGTAAATCATCACTTAGTTTAATGCATAGTCCCAATCCAAAGATTATTTTGGTCAATTATCATCTATGCCCATGCCACCATCATCAAGTTAAGCATTATGCAGAGTATACATTTTGAAAATTTTGTATCACACTTTGTATTAGGAATGACCTAGTAAGACAAATGGGGCTAGTTTGGTTGAAAACCCATAAAGGGTGGCCACCTAGTTATGATAACCTATTGAATATTCAAAAGGAAGGTAGTTTGATATATTATTTTAAAATTTTAAAGGGTAGCTAATTAGTGTGAAAGAGGTGAAAACTAGAAATGGTACTTTGAGAAATTACTACAAATCTTACCAGTCTAAACATTATTTCAGCCTCTAGTCACTTATGCATTCTCAAAGATCCTAGGACATTATCTTAGGATGAGAAAACATTTTATTTTTAGGAAAGTGTTAATAGAAGATTGTGGATTGTAAATCTGTGAAGGATAGTTATTCTATATTCATGCATTATGCACTCATGTTGTCATTGTATAAGTCTATTTTGTCCTATCTTCACAAATTTTAATAGGATATAATATGAGTAGACTCTATTTTTGGTGCCAAGTATGAGAAGGAGATAAATATTCATAAACTAAAAAAATATATATATACTTTTGTTTTTAAGAATAAGAGGGTTTCACTTTTTAGAAGAGATCAATAGAGATTACCTAGTTATGGTTACCTGTGTGATTTCTTATTATGTTCCTTACATGAGTTCTCATATGTAATGTTTTGGTTACTTTTTGTATAATTAATTTTAATGCATTATTTATATTTATGTAATATTGGTTTTTCTTAATTACTCTATAATTTAGGATAATTGATGTTTCTTATGGTTCTATCATCCCAATTTTTATCTTTATATAATAAACTATTATGTACATACAAAGTATATCATAGCTATCCTCTTCCTTAGCTTGTTATGATGCTTTAGGAAAAATTTATAATAAAAATAAGTTGCAAATAACCTATTACCATTCAAAATCTAGGCACTCAACCATGCAATTCCCAAGCTAGAAGTCATGTCATGCATCAACTTGTTATGAGACTTGTTATTCAAAGAGATAATTGTAGATGGTGACTATCTACACTATGTTAATAACAACATAGTCATTACATACATATTAGGTGACTCATTAATGATGTATTTATGTTTTCCCATTCTAGACGCTACATTTTATTTTCATATTTTGGTTATTTGGAGGAAAAATAATAATGTAGAATAAGTAGTGAGGAAATGGCTTCTTCTGGTAGAAACATTCCTGCTCAAGGAAATATCCAAGAACCCCATGCCCATCACCCAATTCTAAATTGGAATTCATATTGGCATGACATTTTTAAATTGATTGTTTATTTACCCAAGCATTTATTTACTTTATTTGGAGTGGATTCCACTACTTGACCTACTCATCACTTCTGAGCACACCTATGCATGGGGGGAGGTTATAAGTTCCCACTTATAACAATAGATATTGTACAAAGATAAGAGGAACAAAGATGGAAATTTCTACATGATATCATATCTTTGGATGATATCATAAGGAATATCTATAGACATAATGGGGCTCTTCATAATCCCAAACTTGACTACATCAAGAATTCAATCTACAACTTATACTTTTTCCCCCATATTTATGCATATGTGAGAAACACTTATAGAATTTTAGAGGACCTGTATCCTCAAGTTTGATGGAAATTAATGGCCAACCTATATCTAAAGTATCTAATAACATCACTAATGCACTCATATCTTTAGGTGATTATTAGCTATACCCATATTATATAATTATCATGGTTGTTGGACATAAGGTAGACCCTCTTCAACTCCCCAAATTTATCCCAGACAAAGTTTTTGAGCAAGAGATTGATTTCCAATTATAGAATGGGATATATGAGGAATTGAACAAGAGTAAGAAGAGTACATTACATAGCTCCCATATCATAATTTGAATAATGTAATACACACACAAAATACATTTTAAAGAGGTTGGTAATGCAAAGAAGGCTTATGCCTTAGATAATATGTACCATAGGGATTGGGATCCCCAAGGAAAGTACAATTAAAGGTTCATAATCTAGGTATCCCTTACAAACATGAACCTTTTGACCATGACTTCTTGTTCCTCAATGCAAAATATGATGAAGAACTCAAGGAAAGGGCTGAGACTATTGGCATGGGTGAACAACTTGCTGAGGGTAATCTAGGTAGATATGTCCCTTACACTTGGTCAAGACAAATTTAGGATCTCACCATGATGGGGATTTACACCATCTAATTTATATAGTAACATACCTTTCTAATAGCCACAAGACCAAATCTAGGACCCTCAACATCCACCTACTATGATTACACCTCTACAACAAGAGTAAGATCAAGTGGTAAGGGAAACATTAGTTATTTATGAATAATATCAAGATAAAGTGGTAAGGGAAACATTATTTTCTACTATTCAAAAGTAATAATAGGTTCCTCAAGTTCAAATATCTACTATTGAGCTGAGGAAAGTCAAACAAGAACTAGTAAAAGAAATAATATAAGAGAAGGATAGCACTACTGGGGAAGAAGTAGAGATCATATACCTACACTCCTCTAATGAGGAAGATATTACACATACTATAGAGGCTTTGGTAACTATAACCTCAAATATGAATCTTCCATTTTCTACCCAATAAGTGACCACTTCTCATGCTAAGAGGACAAAAATTTATTATCAAAGAAAATATAAGATAGAGAGGCCAAAGAATCCATCCATAGAGTTAACAAGCAAAAATGTACCACCTTCAATTTAAAGAGACCAATCTATGATGTGGATAAAGAGGAGATAAATCAATCTAAAGTATAAATCTTTCAAGGATTGAAACCAAAGGTACTCCTTAGTGGTGACCAATCAGGGAAAGATGCTCTATTTATTACTACCTTAGGCATTTCCCCTATTATGTCATTACCAATTATTTTTTTTATGGCATTACTAGTTTTATATACTTTTAATCATGTGAAATAATTATATATTGGGTTTTTTCCATTATTTTGATCACTTTTACAACAATTACTTCTTTAGTTTCCAACTCTACTTTGATAACCACCATCTAACCCATCACCTAAGTGGTAGTTTATTCCACTTAGTTGAGTTTACCACTACCCTCATCAGGATTAGTGAAAACCATAGTAGTGGTGGAAATAAAAATATCTCCAAAGAAGAAACTGATCTATATTGTGTGTCCCATGCCACACTTAAGGAATTTAGAGTAGTCTAAGATAATTTTTCCTTTAATGCCTAAGCCAGCCTAAAAAGGACAAACAAATAGAGGCATGTCCATTGGATAAATAAAAGATAACTCCTCAATATTAGGTAAAGGATTTAGGGTCATCAACTTCTAAGAGGCAAAACTTGAAGATCACTTATCTTCCCACTATGATCTCACTCTTTGACAAATCAACTGGCTCAATATAAAGGGTAAGGAAGAGAAAGACAAAATATAGTAATGGGTGAGGCCCAATTTTAGAAGAAAAAGAAAAGAATTACTCTCTTTCAAAAAGATAAGATAGAAAGAAGGGTTAGTCCCCCTATATTAAGGACCTTAATTCTTACATGGATATTCACACTGAATCGGTACTAGCCATTCAAGAGGGAATAGAGTAGGCAAGAAAAGAATTAGAATAACTAGAGACTTATAGAGAATAACAATAGGCAATCCACTTTACTTTGGGATAGAGAAATATGTAAAGAGTTTTGCATTAAGATTATATGATATTTTAGATACCATTAATTATTTGAGATCACAACTAGATCCACATGCAATCACAATAACAAAATTGTTTAAAATTCTCGAAGAAGATGATAATAGATTAAAGTTATTAGTTTTATATAATCCTAATAAGGCATTCATCCATTTAAATTTGATGACCCCCTTAGAGGTATCCAATGCATTGAATATAGTCATAAGGACTTGAGAGTCTTGGGAATGGGTAAGTACTTCTCATGATCTAGTTACTAAGATCATAGAACAAGAGAATCATACAACACAAATTTTGGATGAGCTAGAATTGACATGAGCATGAGATACTACTAGAAAGCTAGTAGCCCAGGCTATTTTTATCTAAATGATATAACAAGATTCAGATAGTTTCAAGTAAAGATAATGAGGACTAATTTTATATGATATTGAAATGAATCTAAGCTTGTCAAGGAAAAAGGCAACCAAAGTGGAGGTCTTTTGGGTAAGCTTCTAAGATACTAAAATTGAGCATGCAAGGCTAGTCGAATAAGCAAATAGGGAAACTAAACCTCATCTTATTGATATGAGTTTAATACAAGTGTAACATTCCAAATAATAAAAACATTATCAAGATCTCAATTCATAGAATAAGGAAGCTTTGGCACCATCTACTTGTTCAATAGCTCAGACTCAACCTAATGTGCTAGTTACAACACTACCATCAACTTCAGTCCCTCTTAGATCAACAAGTGCATCAAATCTATCTCTCAGTTTAGCTATAATCATAAATTTAGTTCAAGATACCAGTTCATCTCTAGATACAAATTCAATTACTACATCTACTACAACTACCAGTTCCACTCTAGTCACCAGCTCAATGTCAATTACAACTTCAATTCCAACAATACCTTGAGAAGTGTCAACTAAGAACCAAGTCAGCCTTAGTCAAAGGCTAATTTTTTGTAATTTTTAATGTAATTATTGTTCATTTATAGTTAAGTATTATTATATTCATGTTTTAATTAAACAAAAAAATTGCTAGCATGCACACATGCTTGATTGATGTAATCTCTAAGTTATATTATGCAATTTTGTATCAAACTAAAACTAATGTTATAGTTATTTTGATGTAAACTAAAGTTTTTACATACTTGGAGGATGAGGTGACCCCTTCCCCAATTCCTTTAAATACATGTAAAACCCTCTTTGCAAAGGTTTGAATTTTTTGATCAATATACAGAAATAAATCAAGTGATTGATTATCATGCAACTATGTTTATTCTTCTTCTCTATCTATGTTATTAAAACTTTAGTTTCTTTGTATATATCAATTCAATAATTTTTAAGTCCACTAATGTTATGAATAAATCCAATTATTTCAATTAATGAATATTAATCGTAGATGTACAATAGTAATTGAGTGTTGGTAAATTTCATGGGTTTAAGTAAATATAGATTGAGTTGATAAATCCAAGGTGTGTAGGAGTATTTATTTTGGTATAGTCATCTAATCATGTGTTATAGATACTCTAGACAACTTTTTGGTCCAAGTTGTAACCTCATAGATAAGGTGGTAAAAAATCAACCTTAAGGAGAATAATCTTCAATTGAGATTAGTAAGCTTCCTATACTTGCTTTTTCAGACTAATAATTATGCTTGTTCATGAGTGTGTAATGGTTACAAGTGGAAAAAATTGGTATTAGAGATACTTTTCCACCAAATAAATATTCTTAAAAGTGACCTTTTAGGAACTGTTGACGCTAGAAAGTGCACCATGTGGTAGGAAAACAGATTCCTGCCCTCTCCCCGCAACATGGAAACCCCTCTCTCACCTGTGGGATGGTGAAGCAGGAGAGGAGAGTCTCTAGGTATGGGCTAGTTCCCTCTGATGTATCTTTTTTGTTTTAGGTAGCGCAAAATATAGGTATATAGATATATTGGGGGGATGAAAAGGGAAGAAAGTGCAAGGAAGAAAATAGCCTACTCTAAAAGAGGTGATACACCAAAAACAGGTTAACCTTCCACATCCACACTCAGGATCAGGGAAAAACATACATAAACTCAAATCTGGCAGAAAAGACCAGGTCTCTGGGATGACAGGGAGGTTCTTATGGAAAGCACAAGAAATAGGGACTCACCAAGGTGCTGAGAAATACACACTATAAGTGACCTTACCTATTTTATACCTCCAAAATAGAACTCTACTCTTGGTAGCAACAGACAGTGGCACTTTGTAGATCGCAGGTTTGTTGGTGTTGAACCTGTGAGAGCATCAAGAGACAATGACTGGACATAGATTAACATTCAATGCATACACAGAAAGATCCATCCAAATAGAGGTAAAACTATCTTTTATTGATTCAGGTGGAAAATTTGGAGAGCAGTGCTCTTTACAAAAGTGGGGAAGATCCCTTATAAATGAACAAGTTTGTGCATTTATAGAAAAAAGCCAAGAGGAGTCTCATTGGAAATAGTGAAAAAACACTATTGATGATGTCATAAGTCTGCCAAGACCATGCTTATTGCCTTGTTTTGCATGCTGGTCTTCTCCTCCAGTGGCTGGGCGAGTTTTTTCCTATGTTTTGCAAGTGTTTTTTGCCACCTCATGTTGTGGGCAGTGAATTTGCCACTTGCTGTAGTGGATTGCATGTAGGACTTCTGCTGACATCAGCCAATAAGCTACTGACCGTGGTAGTTTTGCCGATGTCAGCCTATGTAAGCTGCCGATGGTGGCAGTTTTGCCGACGTCAGCCAATGTTAGTGGCCTCTTTTTCTCTGTCGGCGTTGTGGGCGGTGATTTTGCCACCCTCTGCATCACGTGTAGGGTGTCTCTGTTTACCCACTCATGTTGTGGGTAATGATTTTTTTGCCCTCTACATTTTGTCTGCCCTTCCCTTTTTTGCTAAGTGTCGAATGCCCCAGTTTTTTCCTTTCTTCTTGTGAACATTTGAAGACTCTGCCTCTTGCTACTGTGAATGCCAACAAACTAGGCCAATGAGCCAATGCTCTAAAACAGAGTTGTCGAACCCTGAAGGTGGACCTTGCAACTTGAAATGACTGGCCATGCAAAGCAGGTGTAGAAGGTGACCGAGATTTTGCTTGAGGGACAAAATTGGGTCAACAAATTGGTGACTCACAGGGGAAGCGTACCTGCTAGGCTTAGAACTCAATTGCCTTACATTCCATTAGGTGTGGAGTCAGATGGTGACTTTTGAAGAGAGTCATCCATAGCTTGATAATCCCAGAATCAAAATACACAAAATTTACCCCCAAACAAAGGGAAACACACAAAGATAAAAACAACTAACTGTGCAAATTGCACTTAGGGAAAGCAGGAGAAAAACAACTGAAAGCAAACTATTATATACAGCTAACCAAGAATGTTTGCATCCCTCCTGGATCGAAAGGAAAATTTCTTAAGTCCCCTTCCTGGTGAAGAGACTTATTGTGATAGGCAAGTAGCTGAAAGAAAATGAGATTTGGTGACTTGTTCTTCCTGCCTATCACCTGAGTTGGCTGGGAACTGAGGGAATCAAAATCGAACATGTCTCCAATATATACGTATTCTAATTGTCCCTAGAGGCCTATTAAATGCTGGCCCCTGATATTGGTGCTCATCGCCAAGAAATCAATTGCTGCCAGTTTATCACTGTAAGCCTTCTAATCTGCACAATTCTTCTGCAATGTATTATGGTTTGATTTGTTTCCCTCTACTTTGCTGAAAACTCTGTTAGACTCATCCTCTGCTTCCTCTTGGCCTTCTTGAAGAAGGGAAAATGTGGCAATGTCTAAAAGGGGCTCACAAAATGATTGCTCATCCCACAAGACTTCACTTATCTATTTAAATTTCAGTTCTTCAAAGTATTCCTCCATGAAGACAGACTTCTGCTTTTCCTCTTTGCTGATCAGGCTCTCTAGATTTTCAATAATATTCCCCTGATCCTCCTCTAACTCAGGTTCTTCAATGTAGTCATCCTCATCAAAACAGCAAGGAAGTTCATCGAACAGAGGAGAAGAGAGCTTACCATGCATTTGTTCCTCCTTGAATTGATGGAACATCCACATATACGCAAGGCCTGCATCTTCACCACTACTGATAAGGTCTTCACAAGGAGTATCAATGACGATTTCTTCTTGGTTGTCGCTCATAATAGCCTCCTAAAGACTTGCAGATTGGATCTTTTGTTCCTCTCTTGCCTCTTGCAAAATAGGTTCTTCTTCAAGAAGGGGTGAAGTGGAGAAAGCAGGTGGAAGAGGGAACAATCCTTAAGCTAGAATCAAACGATTCTCCTCTCTCCACTTAATCAGTACTTCATCTATATCAGGCACGGCCTGATAACTCTCTTGGAAATGTGTAGGTGGGGTGTGTTCAAGCATGGAATGTGTTGTTTGGTCTGAACCGTCCACCACACATTGGCTGAGGAATTTATTTTTAGACTCCAACTCTGTAATTCTCCTACTCAGATCTTCCTAGAGGCTGCCAGCATCACCATAGGTAGGCACAGCCTCATCTTCTTCAAGGTTTTGAGAAAAACCTTGCTTTTCTTCCTTTTCTTTGCTGCCCCATGATTCCACTGTCTTCCCCCAATTCAAGATCTCTGAATTTGAATTCTACTCCTCTGAATAGGTAGTAACTTCATTTTCCACAAGGATCTGAGGCTCTTCCGCAAGGTTTGAAAAAATTAACTCCCTTTCAAGGAGTAGCTTCATCCTAGACTCTAAGTTTTTTATTTGTCTAGCTAGGTTTTCTTGGAAGAGTCTTTCTTGGAGGTGGCTAGCATGATCCTCTTCAAAGCTCTGAACTAGTTCCTGGGATTCCTTTCTCCAATCCAGAATCTGCACACTATGCGGGAGGACTTGGGGAGGTTGGGGAATGTGAGGAAAATGTTGTTGATGCATTGGAGGAGGGACGTGCTGGCTAGTGGTACTTTTCTCAATGGAAGATACCTCATCTAAGGAGTTGAAAAGATTGATCTCCATGGGAGGTTGATCTGATGCCATTTGGTGTTGGAAAGCTAGGTGCACGGGATTGGGAGAAACTATATTTGATGAGTTGGAGTGAGCAAGTGCAATTTGATAAAATGGATTTGGTGCAAAAGAGGGGGTTTTCTTTAGGGTAGGAGGGGGAACACAAGGCTGGCTGCCTTGAAAAGATGGATTTCTCCATTTTGGCACCTCTTCCTTCATGGATTGTATGGCTTGTGCTTGCCTAAACAAGCACTCCTCTTTATACATCAGCTCCTGATGATACTTGTGCTACTCTTCTAGCCTGTCGATTTCTTTTGTCTATCTCTCAAATTCCAATGCCATCTCCCTTATAGTTGTAGGGCAACTAGGAGAGCCACTTGAGGGGATTCCATAAATATTTTGAGTCTAATCGATATTATATGAAGGAGAACAAAATCCATGATTTTTTACAAAAGAAGAATACATACAAGAAATAGAAGATTTTTGGTGGCACCAGGCTGCTTAACCAGTGGATTTAATTCAGAGTCGCCAGATGCTAAAAAAACTTGATTTGTTGTAACAGGACCAACATCAGCCCTGAAACTTTACTGTGTTAATCAAACTGAGGTCCCACCGGGCATGCCAAAACTATTGATGCACACGGTGCTATATTGGTGGTTCCTCTACTGTAATAGGATCAGTGAGTAACCCTCCAACTTTTATGATTAAAAACTTGGAATCCCACCAGGTGTGCTAAAATTGTTGATGCTGGAAAGTGCACCCTGTGGCAGGAAAATGAATTCCTGCCCTCTCCCCACAACATGGAAACCCCTCTCTCGCCTGTGGGACGGTGAAGCAGGAGAGGAGAGTCTCTAGGTATGGGATAGTTCCCTCTGATGTATCTTTTTTGTTTCAGGTAGCATAAAATATAGGTATATAGATATATTGGGGGGATGAAAAGGGAAGAAAGTGCAAGGAAGCAAACAGCCTACTCTAAAAGAGGTGATACACCAAAAATAGGTTGACCTTCCACATCCACACTCAGGATCAGGGAAAAACATACATACACTCAAATTTGGCAAAAAAGACCAGGTCTCTGGGATGACAGGGAGGTTCTTATGGAAAGCACAAGAAACAGGGACTCACCAAGGTGCTGAGAAATACACACTGTAAGTGACCTTACCTATTTTATACCTCCAAAACAAAACTCTACTCCTAGTAGTAGCAGACAGTGGCACTTTGTAGATCACAGGTTTGCTGGTGTTGAACCTGTGAGAGCATTAAGAGACAATGACTGGACACAAATTAACATTCAATGCATACACAGAAAGATCCATCCAAATAGAGGTAAAACTATCTTTTATTGATTCAGGTGGAAAATTTGGAGAGCAGTGCTCTTTACAAAAGTGGGGAAGATCCCTTATAAATGAACAAGTCTGCGCATTTATAGAAAAAATCCAAGAGGAGTCTCATTGGAAATAGTGAAAAAACACTATTGATGATGTCATAAGTCTACCAAGACCATGCTTTTTGCCTCGTTTTGCGTCTTGGTCTTCTCCTCCGATGGCTAGGTAGGTTTTTTCTTGTGTTCTGCAAGTGTTTTTTGCTGCCTCATGTTGTGGGTGGCAAATTTTCCACCCGCTACAGTGGATTGCAAGTAGGCTTCTGTCGATGTCAGCCAATAAGCTGTCGACCGCGGTAGTTTTGCTGATGTTGGCCTATGTAAGCTACCGATGGTAGCAGTTTTGTCGACGTTGGCCGATGTTAGTGGCCTCTTTTTCTTCGCCGGCATTGTGGGTGGTGATTTTTCTGCCATCTGCATCATGTGTAGGGGGTCTCTATTTACCCACCCATGTTGTGGGTGGTGATTCTACTGCCCTCTGCATTTTGTTTGCCCTTCCCTTTTTTGCTAAGTGTCGAATGCCCCAGTTTTTTCCTTTCTTCTTGTGAACGTTTGAAGACTCTGCCTCTTGCTACTATGAATGCCAACGAACTAAGCCAATGAGCCAATGCTCTGAAACAGAGCTGTCGAACCCTGAAGGTGGACCTTGCAACTCGAAATGACTGACCATGCAAAGCAGGTGTAGAAGGTGACTGAGATTTTGCCTAAGGGACAAAATTGGGTCAACAGGAACATAGATCCTTATTTTTTTCCTTGCCCTTCTTTCCCTTTTTCTATCACTTGGTTGTTTTATCTACATACCTACAACTCATACCCTGAAGTGGAACTTTATTTCATAGAGATCCCAAAAAATTAGAGTTAGACTCATTGATTCTTATATGGGTATGCATAAAACCCATATTAATAAGAAGGAAAAAGTTGAGGTTAGAAGGAGGGCACACTTGTGTGTTTTCTCAATAGTAAAGGTTAGTCACCATGTAGAGTTGCACTAGAGACACCATGAAGATTAATAATGTCTAGGGATCAAGCTATCCTTTTGGTTTCACCATTATCAAATCATAGGAATATTAGACCAATAATTTTCATCCCTATGATACATCAAGCTAGGAAACCTTACCATGCAAGAAGCATCCCTCTTATTAATTCTCCTATGGATCAACTTTGGTTAGATATTTTATTACCATCCCTAGAGACCAATATGAGCTACCAAGGAATATAGAGAAGTAATTACCTACCTTCTCCCCCTCAAATAGGAGGATAGTAGAAGAACATATCAAATCTTTCAAGGTTGCTCTGAGATTAATGAATGTCACCAATAAGGATGTTACATGCATGATTTTCCCATTCACTCTACAAGATATTGCTTATGATTTGTATCTCAATTTATAAGAAAGCTCTATCACCTCATATAATTAATGCCAAAATATATTTCTTACATAATTTGGACAAGTGACTAATCCAAGTCTGGTGTATCAACATTTCATCAGCATGAAGAGGTATTTGAATGAGTCAATTCAAGAATTCAATGCAAGATTTCATAAGATGTACACTCAATTAAATTCCTCATATAAGATGGAAATAGAATTATAACTCAAAATATATAAGAATTATTTGGATCCCATTACTATAATGTTTTTACAAAGAGCTTTCATAACCAATATTTTAACTTTAGAAAATCAAGAATCTATCATTATTGACAAGTAGCTCAATCCTTAGAATTTAAGAGGCTAAACATCCAACAATGGATTCTCATCTTTGAACCCAATTTTTCATGATAATTAGAGTGCCCTTATTTTTGACCATATTTTTCCCAATAGGCCAAACATAAGTCCCCTTCTTCCCCTACTATTCTAGGCCAATTCATTTTTTGATTTTGCACAAGTCTTGGAAATCTACGGACTCTACAGGTGTAATCTTTGATAGATGAAGGACCAGTTTAGAGAGTGAAAGGTTTTGAAAAGCTTATTCAGACTCTTGTCTAAAGAAATTCACAAGGAAAGAGAGCTAAAATGGTTCAGAAGACACTTTTCCTTAAGGTTGGAAGAGTGGTTCAACGACATAATCTTTATAAGAGTTAGCACCTTTGAACTATTGAACCAGTTCAATGCCTTTAGTTCAATGCCGGGTTAAAATCACTTGTTTCAATCAGCCTTGGTTCATTTAAATGCCTTGGTTCAATACCTAGTTCAATCACTTGGTTCAATCAGGAGGTTCATCATTTGGTTTAGCCACTAGGTTCATCAGCCTTGGTTCAATCGGCTTAGTTTAATCAATTGGCTCATCGACAGGTTCATCGATGCACAGTGTTGAACCATTGAATTAGTTCAATAGACTGGTTCAACATGTTGGTTTAACATGTCAATTCAATGGTTGGTTCAAGTAGGATAATTTCAAAGCAAACGGTTCAAAGGGCTCAACACATAATATTGAACTGTTGAACCATTGAACCATTTTTAGTTCAATGGGTTGGTTCAACGGCTTGGTTCAAAAGAGAGCCCTAAAGTTAAAGGGTAGATGCCCTTATGGGGGGTAGTTTCTGAGTCAAAAATCCCTTATAGAGGGTAAGGAACACTTTGAGATAGTTGAAAGATAACCAAAGAGCCTGAAATGAAAGGGCAAAAGACTTAAGCGATGGGATGAATTCTTTCAGACTTTTTGTCTGAAGGAATTCCTTCAGACAAAAAGCCTGAAGGAATTCGAGTAAGGCTATAGTTCAAAGGGCCCAAAGGAATTTGGGGAAATTCAAAGTGGCCAATTCCTATGGAATTTTTTTCCATAGAAAAAATCCTGAAGCAAAAGCTCGTGAAGCAAAAAAAACCTCGCAGAAAAGACCCGACAGATTTTGCCAAGGACGGTGACATCCCAAAAGCTGTCAATTTCAAGAAGGTATATTAGCCATTATTTTAAAGTGATGATATGTGCATAGGCATCAATTTTAAGGTAGTGAAGTATCTATTTGTTTTTGAACTACTTGAGTGCCAACCATGGAAAGAGCCCAAGGAATGTAGTGGCATGCTAGAAGATTGCCGCTAAGGGCTAAAAAAGTAGAAGGAGGCAAAGCAAGAAGAAGACAAGGTGTAAAAAGAGACAAAGCAGGAGGTGAGTTATTACTAGATGAGTGGCATGACCTATTTTCTCTAGCTAGAATTTATGAGGGGATAAAGAGTAGTTTGGTTGTAAAAAAAAAGGCATGGCCATGTTTTTACATTAAGATGGAATGCTAAAGTCAAAGCAGGAGCCGACAATCAAATGGTTTCCTCTTCCCAAATTTTAGAATGCACATGGCTAGATTGTAAAAAAGGGCTCCAAAATATTTCCCAAGAAGTGCCAAGTTCTCTTCCTCTTTCTATATATTGTAAAAATTCTCATTGGAGAAGGATTGACCCTCTTAGCCTTAAGGCAAAACTCTACCCAAAAATCTCTTAGGCTTGTAAGGCAGAGCTACCAGATTTTTACCTTGAATTAGGAATTAGCATTTTTACCTCCACCTGGACTTGCACTTTAAATTCATTATGAATTATCCTTTTTTTAAGTCTATGAGAAGTGTCTACAGAAGGAATATAGGTTCCTGTGAATAGGCTGTCAAAGAGTGTCCCAGAACACCTTTACTAGTTCCTTCCTCCTTGTACTTCCACAGACCCCTACCTAATTGTTGCAGAAGAGCTTTCCACTTGAGATGAAGTGTATGGGCATTTCTTCCTGGTGAAAAGTGTATATTCAGGCTGGGTGGGTCATCACTTTTTTGGTGTATCACCTTTTCCTTTTTAAGCTTAGGTTCTATTTTCAGCAATCTCTCTCTCCCTTTTCATCTCCCCCTTTTTTCATTTTATTTGTTATCAGTAGGAGAAACCAAGGCCTAAAAGATACATCAGAGGGAGCTAGCCCTTATCTAGAGACTCTCCCCTCCAGCTTTGCTGGTCCCATAGGTGAGAGGAGAGTTTCCATTATTGTGTGTGGAAAGGCAGAAGCTCAGCCTCCTGCCCCAAGTGCAATCCACTACGTCAACAGTTTTTAGCACACAAAACAAGAAGACAAGGTGCAAAAAGAGACAAAGTAGGAGGTGAGTTATTGCCATATGAGCGGCGTGACCTATTTTCTCCATCTAGCATTTATGAGGGTACAAAGAGTAGTCTATTTGTAAAAACAAAGGTGTGGCCATGTTTTTTACATTGAGATGGAATGCCAAAGTCAAATAAGAGCTGACAATCAGACGATTTTCTCTTCCAAAGGTTCAAAATGCACATGGCTAAAATGCAAAAAAGGGTGTCAAAATATTTCCCAAGAAGTGCCAAGTTCTCTTCCACTTTATATATATTTTAAAAATTCTCATTGGAGAAGGATCAACCCTCTTAGCCTTAAGGCAAAACTCTACCCAAAAATCTCTTGAGCTTATAAAGCAGAGCTGCCAAATTTTTACCTTGAATCAGGACTTAGCATTTTTACCTCCATCTACACTTGCACTTTAAATGCATTATGAATTCTCTTTCTATAGGTCTACTAGAAGTGTCTATAAAAGGAATATAGGTGCCTATGAATAGGATGTCTGTCAGGGAACCTAGAACAATAAACATGCTCCGATCCCTACTAAGTTAGGATCTTGCTCTACCAATTAGAGAACATATGATTACTTCTTGTATTAGCAACTAAACACGGAATTATACCAGAATCAATAAGTAACTAGAAATATGAAACAACACAGGAATTGAGAGACAATACACAATTTTATTATATACATAGAAGAATATACAATAAGGAAGATGCCACTTCTTCCTCCACCTCAAAGGTTTGCCACGCCTTAAGACCTTCTTCCCTCTCTCTCTCGGTCCCAAAAATCAACTCAAATATAGAATTGATGTTCACCTCTCCAACCAATCAGTAACACGATGCCAGTTCACCAAGTACACAACTATACTCCAAGTAGATCACCTGTTCTCTGCTACTTGTAAATCACTTGACCTTACTCACCATGTAGATGTCTCTACACCCCTGAAGAACCCTTGTCCTTGCCTCACCAAGTCCTTATGATTCTTTAACCAGTACCCCAGTGGATTAGCTCCTTGACCTTGCAGACCTTGCAACTCTCCCTGATCATACACACTCAGCACCCCTTTGGAACTAGGAGGAGCTACTCTAGCTCTCTCTACAAGCTCAATGGCTTTCTAGCAGACATTTACAATACAGCCCATGAGTCCATATATAAATCTCATGCTTACAATAATTAGACTAACCTAATTACAATAATTAGACACGCAACTCAAGACTCACACTAGCCTTCAACATGCAAACTAACAGTCCAAAAATAGACTCTTCAGAGTCAACATGCAAAATGCCTATTCATGCATAGGCTACCGACGCCGGCTCCTCCATGACCGATGTCGGCCGATTGGTAACTAATGCTAGTTACTTCCTCACTGCCATCTGACTGACGTCGGCTGATCAGATCGACGCTGGTTTCCCTGCAACTGATTCTACAACTCCCCACAACTCTGCATCCTCCATAACTTCTCCTATTTGCATCTTGGTGAAGCTTTTAGCTCCACAACCTAACAATCTCCCACTTGGAGATAGATAACTACACCTATACCTATACCTGTACACTATCTAAATTATTCCCTGGCTTGTATTCCTCTTCAAGATCAATCCTGAAGACCGACCACCACACAACCTGTGATGCTATACCTGTCATTTAAGTAACCTGCCATATCTGAACCTACACATCCATGTAGTGAAGAACTTGACCCTGCATAACAAGAATCCCTATTGCTAGTCCCATTGAACTGCCTTCCAGTACTCCTTCCCCGAATTGGCTCCATACTTTCTGACAACCCCCACTGATTGGGAAAACTCAGGTCTACAATAGACCTTATGTGATTTCAAACCCTATTTCAAGCTAAGCTTGAACTGTCTAGCCATTGGTGTGCTTTCTGATTATGCATCCTATGTAATGAATCTCACCAACACCGTCTTCACATCAGCTCCCACTGGAGATAAAATCTCCATGTCTCTTATGCCAAAGAATTTTGCTGCTCCAAATTCTTCATGACACACCTCTGAACTAACCTTACCCTTAGCTCAACAAATACCTGTATGTACAAACCTACTAGTAAATCACCCACATACAGTAACAAGATGATGTCATGACTCATCATCCTCCTAGTAAGAACAAACACAATGGTTACACTGACATTGAATGAAGTCATGCTTAGTCATCCACTTGTCAAAACCTGTACCACTGTCCTGCAGCTTCTTCAAGACCTATACCTTAGCCTTCTATCTCTTGTGTCCATCCAATCTCTTCTTTAACACAGTAATCCATCTCTCTCAGTGCTTTCTTCTAGCTGACAACTCTACCAACAAATACCTATTTGGTTTTTCTCCAAGGACTCACACTCCTCATCCATGCCAAGCTCCCACTATTTCTAGACTCTACCTGCATTACTTCTTCCATCTTCCCAGTTCTTGACCATCAATAAGCAATATAAAGAAGGTGAACAATGAATATGAGGTTCACTTACCCTTTCTGACCTCCACATGAGTGTTTGAGACTTGTTGACAGCTCTCTGTCTACCCAATATCCATTCTAGTGACCAATCTCGGCCATCTCCCAGTCTGCTCCCGACCGATGTTAGTTCCTTGCACTGACCCTGACTGCCGACATCATTTCCCTGGCCGATGCCAGTATCCTTTCTACCGACGTCAGTTTATTCATGATCGACGTCAGTCTTCCTGTTGCCGATGTTAGTTACTGTATGACCGATGCCGGTACCTGTGTTCATCTGTGAGTGATAACTTTTTATCTGTGAGCTCTCCATGGATCAAAATCCTAATCAAATCAACCCTGCTCTGCTCAGAATAAATCAGTTTCCTCACCTGATCTCTGTCCATCATCTCCTCCATGAACACCAAGGCTTTCTAGTTCTTTAGCTTGTCAAAAACATCTGTCTTTCACTTTAGAACCTGCATTCTCCTTCTACATATGCAATCGAGCCTACAAAGCCACATCTCTATAATAGAAGGTGAATCAGTAATATAAGTAGATAGATAAAGGATACCTACTTTCTTACCACCATCTAATTCAAGTGTACCCATTGTGAGAGTTACAGTATATCTCCCATCACCCAAATTTCTTGAAGAAATTAGACTCATCTCCAAGACTGGTACCTGCATGACTTCCTTCAACCATTGTGTGTCGTCCATCTGCAATTTCAGCTTCACTTCCCCTTTGCCAATTCTTTGGTAAGGCTCACCAGCTCCTCTCCTTGGGGCTGCATGGAAAGAGGCAACATAATCTATTATCCAAGATTCAACTTTATCCGAGAAACCTCCCAAATCATCTTGTGCAACAACACCTGCAAAATTTGCATCTTCAGTTCCTTCATGTTGATCTGCTACCAACCAACAATATCTTTTTCTCTGCTCTTTCTTTTCATCAATCAAACCATTCATGCTATTCAGTTTCTCCATTTGTAGCTTACTTTCTTCTACCATTACTATACTCCCACTCAATCAGAAACACTTGTGAGTAACCTGTAATCAACAAACACTACCAGATCTGAAACCACCTGTTAGTAACCCAACCAAAAGCTTTGATACCACTTGTCAGGGAACCTAGAACAATAAACATTCTCTGATCCCTACTGAGTCAGGATCTTGCTCTACCAATTAGAGCACATATGATTACTTCTTGTATTAGAAACTAAACACGGAATTATACTAGAATCAATAATTAACTAGAAATATGAAACAACACAGGAATTGAGAGACAATACACAATTGTATTATATACATAGAAGAATATACAGTAAAGAAGATGCCACTTCTTCCTCCACCTCAAAGGCTCACCATGCCTTAAGACCTTCTTCCCTCTCTCTCTCAGTCCCAATAATTAACTCCAATATAGAATTGATGTTCACCTCTCCAACCAGTCAGTAACACGCTGCCAGTTCACCAAGTACACAACCGTACTCCAAGTAGATCACCTGCTCTCTGCTACCTGCAAATCACTTGACCTTACTCACCATGTAGATGTCTCTACACCCCTGAAGAACCCTTGTCCTTGCCTCACCAAGTCCTTATGATTCTTCAACCAGTATCCCGGTGGATTAGCTCCTTGACCTTGTAGACCTTACAACTCTCCCTGATCATACACACTCAGCACCCCTTTGGAACTAGGAAGAGCTACTCTAGCTCTCTCTACAAGCTCAATGGCTTTCTATAACACATTTACAATATAACCCATGAGTCCATATATAGATCTCATGCTTACAATAATTAGACTAACCTAATTACAATAATTAGACACGCAACTCAAGACTAACGCTAGCCTTCAACATGCAAACTAACAGTCCAAAAATAGACTCTCCAGAGTCAACATGTGAATTGCCTGTTCATGCACAGGCTGCCGACGCTGGCTCCTCCATGACCGATGTCAGCCAACTGGTAACTGATGCCAGTTGCTTCCTCACTGCCATCTGACTGGCATCGGTTGATCAGACTGATGCCGGTTTCCCTGTAATTGATTCTGCAACTCCCCACAACTCTGGATCCTCCATAACTTCTCCTATTTGCATCCTGGTGAAGCTTTTAGCTCCACAACCTAACAATGTCAAAGTGAATCCTAGAACACCTTTACTTATTCCTTCCTCCCTGTACTTCCACAGACCCCTAGCTGACTATTGCAAAAGAGCTTTCCACTTGAGTTGAAGTGTATGGGCATTTCTTCTTGGTGAAAAGTGTATATTCAAGCTGGGTGGGTCATCACCTTTTTGGTGTATCACCTTTTCCTTTTTAAGCTTAGGTTTTATTTTCAGCATCTCAGTCTCCCTTTTCATCCCCCCTTTTTTCATTTTATTTGTTAGCAGTAGGAGAAATTAGGGCCTAAAAGATACATCAAAGGGAGCTAGCCCTTATCTAGAAACTCTCCTCTCCAGCTTCGTTGGTCCCATAGGTAAGAGGGGAGTTTCCATTTTTGTGTGTGGAAAGGCAAGAGCTCAGCCTCTTACCTCAGGTGCAATCCATTGCGTCAATAGTTTTTCACACACCTAGTGGGACCAACTAAGACAAGTTGTGTCCACAGAGTTGAAGAATTTTTGGTGTATTTTTTGACCAACCAGCCTTTGGAGGCTTTTGTATCAACACCAATGGTGACTCTGAGTTGAATCAGCTAGTTAAGCAGCCTGGTGCCATCAAAAAACACTTTTGTATGTATATTTATTTTACACAAAATCATGGACCTTGTATTCCTTCATATGACTATGATCAAACTCAAGATATTTAGAGAATTTCCTCAAGCAGCTCTCCTAGTTTCCCTACAACAATAAGGGAAGTGGCCCTAGATATTGGTAGACTAGAGGAGTGATACGAATATCAATAGGAGCTAATGTATAGAGAGGAGTGTTTGTTTAGGCAAGCTCAGGCCTTGTAATCCATAGAGGAAGAGGTAGAAAAATGGAGATATCCATTTATTCAAGGCAATCAGCCTTATGTGCCCCTTCCTATCCTAAATAAATCCCCCTCTTGTACACCAAAGCCTTTCTATCAGATGGCACTTGCTCACTCCAACCCATCTGATGCATCTACTCTCAATCTCATGCGCCTAGCTTTCTAGCATCAAAGGGCATTAGAACAACCCCCCATGGAGATCAATCTTCTCAATTCCTTATGTTGTGAATCTTCCATTGGGGGGAATACCATGAACCAGCACATCCCCCTTCTAGAGACTCTTTCATTGCATCAACAGTCTCTTCCTAGTGTTCTTCAACCTCCCCAAGTCTTTCAACATGATGTGCAGATTCCAAGTTGGAGGAAGGAATGCTAGGAACCAGCCCAGAGCCTTGAAGAGGATGATGCTGGTGACCTCTAAGAAAGACTCTTTCAAGATAATCTAGCCAAGAAAATTGAATATTTAGAGGCTAGGATGGGACTGCTTTGTGAAAGAGAGATAAAACTTTTAGACCTTGTGGAGAAGCCTTAGGACCTTGGAGAAAACAAAGTTGCTACCAGTTCACAGGAGCAAAATTCCAATTTTGAGATCCTGAACTAGGGGAAAACAATAAAATCATGGGGCAAGAAGGAGGAGAAGAAATGTTTTTTTCAAAACCTTGAAGAAGTTGAGGCTGCTCCTTCTCATGATGATGTTGGTGACCTCCAAGAAAGGCTCTTCTAAGAGGATATGGCCAGAATAATTATAGAGTTAGAATCTAGAGAGAGATTCCTCAGCCAACGTGTGATGGACCTATCTAAACCCAGCCTATCCACACACCTCCAAGAGAGCTATTAGGCCACACCTGATATAGATGAAGTGTTGACCAAGTGGAAAGAGGAGAATAATTTGATTTTAGCTTAAGGACTACCTCCTCTTCCACATGGGTTCAATCATCAGCTTCCCACTTCATCCCTTCTCAAGGAGGAACCTATTTAGTAGGAGGCAAGTGAGGAGCAGAAGATCCAATATATAGTTTCCCAAGAGGTTGTCATTAGCAACAATGAAAAATAAATCATCATCGATGCTCCTTGTGAAGACCTCATCAGCAATGAAGAAGACACAGGGCATACATACATGTAGATGTTCCAGCAATATGAGGAAGAATATAAGGATGATGAGCTCTCTCCCCCTTTGTTTGATGAACTTCCTTGTTGTTTTGATGAGGAAGAATACTATGCCAAGGAGCTTGAGTTGGGGGAGGATCAGAAGAATATCTTTAAAAATCTAGAGATCTTGATTTTTGAGGAGGTAAAGGAGAGGTCTATCTTCCTTGAGGGAGACCTTGAAGAAGAAAGCTTTAAACAAAGAGGTGATGTTTTATGGGATGAGAAATCATTTTGTGAGTCTATTTTAGACATCACTATTGATGACTGGAGATTGCACCCGATGGTAGAAAAATAGGTTCCTGCCCTCTCCCTGCAACATGGAAACTCCTCTCTCGCCTGTGGGACGGCGAAGCAGGAGAGGAGAGTCTCTAGGTATGGGCTAGTTCCCTCTGATGTATCTTGTTTATTTCAGGTAGTGCAAAATATAGATATATAAATAAACTGGGGGGATGAAAAGGGAGAAGAAATGCATGAAAACTAATAGCCTACTCTAAAGAGGTGATACACCAAAAATGAAATGACCTTCCCACCTCCACACTCAGGACCAAACAAAACATACATACACTGAGACTTGGTAGAAAGACCAAGCTACTGGAAATGATAGGGAGGTTCCTATGGAAAGCACAAGAAATAGGGACTCACCAAGGTGCTAAGAAATACACACTATAAGTGACCTCTCCTATTCTATACCTCTAAAATATAACTCTATTCTTGGCAGCAATAGACAGTGGCACTTTTTAGATCACAGGTTTGTTGGTGTTAAACCTATGAGAGCATCAAGAGATGATAACTAGACACAGACCAACATTTAAGGCATACAGAAAAATCCATCCAAGAAAGAGGTAAAAACTATCTTTTATTGATTCAGGTGGAAAATTTGCAGAGCTGTGCTCTTTAAAAAATTGTAGGAGATTCTTTTAAAATGGCCAAGTCTACCAATTTATATGGGAAAAACCAAGAGGAGTCTCATTGTCCTTTGCTTGCAAGTGGATGCATCATGTCTTCATTGGGAAGAGGGAAAACGCTGTAGCTGACGTCATAAAACTTGCCCGAACCATGCTTGTTGCCTCATTTTGCATGCACTCTGCTACTCTACCCGCTAGGTGGGCCTTTTTATGTGTTCTACGAGCCTTTTTTTCCACTTGATGTTGTAAGCGGTAATTTTATCGCCTAATGTCATGGACTACACATAGCAATTTTGCTGACATCAGATAACTTATTACCATGCGCAGCAATTTTGCCAACATCGGTAGAGTTCTCTACCATGCACGGCAATTTTTCTGACGTCGACCGATGTTGATGGCCTCCTTTTCCCTGCCTGCTACTGTGGGCGGTAATTTTGCCGCCGATTGCTTCTGTGTTGGTGGTCTCTTTTTCCCTGCCTACTACTGTGGGTGGTAATTTTTCCACCCATTGCTTAAAACTTTGAATTTTTTTGTGGGACTTAGCCAATTTCAAAATAAAAATGGACTTTGAAATGCTTCAGACCAAACCTGATTCCCTTGCAAAATGTGAAGTTTGTGCCACTTCAAAAGGGGATTTTGACCTTTGTGCATTGAACCATTGACTTGAACTTTCTCCTTTGAACCAAGGCTGTTGAACCTTTCAGTTGAACTGAGCATGAACCTGAAGATGGACTGCAACCCAAAATTGACTGGCCTTTCATAGAATTTGAAGGGGGTGACCAAAATTTTTCTAGAGGGGCAAAAGGTCAACAAATTGGCGAATCCCAAGGGAAGCATGCCTGCTATGCTTAGGACCCAGTTGCCTTTGAATATCCATTGGGTGTGGAGTTAGATGCAGCTTGAAAGAATTAATAATAGCCCAAAAGATCCCAGGATCAAAAATATAGAATTTACCCCCACACGCAAATGAAAACACACAAGACTAAAAACAACTAACTGTGCAAACTGCACTTAGGGAAAACAGGAAAGACAAAGGAAATTATGTACAGCCGAACCAAAAAAAAAATTAGTGGCAATGCTTCAAATGTATCCTGTTGACTAGGATACGCAATTCTTCGCCATCCAACTTGGAGAGCTGGAATGAGTTATATTGCTTGCACTGAGTAATCATGTAATGACCACTCTAGAGGGCATCAAATTTTGCATGTTTTCAAGGATTAGCTCTATCTTCATCCCATTTCAAAATAATGTCTCCTTTAGAGAAATATTTTGACAAAGATTTCTTGTCGAAGTGTCTTTTATTTGCTGCTGGTGACTAGACATGGCAGCCATGGCACGGTCCCTTATCTCTTGGAGCTCCATTAGTTCACACAATTTGACCTCCATGCTGGTTCCTTCTTCTAACTGTAGCTGATGAGCGAGGTCCAGTGCTGGCAATTTGAGTGAGATGGGAAGCCTTTCTTCCCTTCCATACACAAGTGTATATGGAGAATTTTTGATTGATCTCTTCGGAGTGATTCGATCGGCCCATAGAGCTATTTTCAACTTGGCATGCCAAGTTCTCTAATTTTTCTCCATGGTCCTCTTTATAATCCTGATCAGATTTTTGTTAGTGGACTCAGCTAGCTCATTCCCCTGTGGGTAGTAATTTGATGAAGTGATGAGGTATATACCATACCTTAGCACCCATTCACTAGTTTTAGTTCCCAGAAAAGCCAAGGCATTGTCTAAAATTATAGTGGTTGAGACCCCAAAACGTGTCACTAAGTCCTCATAGAAATCTAGGACTGCGCTTTCATTCACTTCCTTCAAAGCAATGGCTTCCACCCACCTGGTGAAATAATTTGTAGCAGTCAGGACCCATTTGTGTCCAAAACTGGAGGGAGGATTGATCATACCTATAAAGTCTAGACTCCACTGCATGAATGGCTATTCTACTTGGATTAGTTGTAGAGGCATGGTAGCCAATCGCTATTTTCCATCAAAAAGTGCACACTTCTGGCACTTCCTTACCCAGGCATGGGTATCTTTGAAAAGAGTGGGCCAAAAATAGCTATCTCTCATTATTTTGGTCGATGTGGTCTTAAAGATGAAATGGCCACCTGCTGGCCCATCATGAAACTCAGCCAATACCTTACCAGCCTGACTAGGGTCAATGCATCTCAGGAGAACCCTAGAGATATCCTTCCTAAATAATACTTCATCAATCAAAACATAAGGAAGGGACTGAAGTTTAAAATACCTTCTCCCAGCCTTACCGAGACCCTGTGGACATTCGCCTATAAGAAAGAAGTGCCTCATGTCCAGCATCCAATCTCTTATGATAGTTGGTTCTTTTATAATGGTTGTGTCATGGATCAACAAGCTATCTTCACCCTTTTGTCTCAAATCTACAGCTAGCTATTCACATAGGCCCCTTCCTCTCACCAACTTGGTGATTTTGATGTCTATGTCATACTCCATCACTTTGGTAATCCATCCCACTCTTTTCTCATTTAAGTCTCGATTGGTCAAGAAATCCTTGATGCCAGGATGTGGAACCATGAGATGGATCTTGCTATTTGACAACATATATCTAAATTTCTTCAGGCTGCGCACTACTGCCAAGACTTGCTTCTCTACATAGGTGTACTTGATTTTGAAGTCCTCTAACCCTTGGCTGAAGAAGGCAAGTGGTTGCTTGAGGTCATCATTGTTTGCTTGAGTAAGTATAGCAGATATCACTTCTCCATTATTGAAAGTATAGAGATTGAGGTCTTTATTGAAGTTGGGGCTGATTAGAGCAGGAGCCTAGGTTAAAGCCTATTTGATGGCTTCAAAGTTATCTTTTCTTGGCATTGTCCATTTGAATTCTTCACCTTTCCTCAGCATAGAGGTTAGGGGTTTAACTATCTCATCAAAATTTAGAATGAACCTCCGAATGAAATTTATCTGGCCAAAGAAACTCTGCAGGCCTTTCTTGTGCTTTGGTAGGGACATCTCCAGAATGGAGTAGACTCTCTCAGGGTTAATATACACACCTTCCTTGGACACAATGTGGCCAAGAAGTTTCCCTTAATAAAAAACAAATACAAATTTATTTGGATTTAGGGAGATGCCAAATTCCCTGCACCTCTCAAAAATCTGCCTGAGGTGCTTCAAGTGCTACCCCGCCTCCCTAGAGAAAACTGTTATATCATTGAGGTACACCAGCACGTTCTTATTTATCAAGCCACTGAAATCTATGTCCATGGCTCGCTGGAAGGTAGCACTAGCATTGGATAGCATGAAAGGCATCTTCTGGTAGGCAAACATTCCCTATTTAGTGGTGAAGGCTATTTTGTATTGGTCACAGCCTTGCACCAGAATCTGATTATATCTTGAATAACCATCCAGGAGGGAGAAACATTTAGAACTAGTTACCTTTTGGAGGATCTACTCCATGTTTGGAAGGGGATAATGATCCTTTAAAGAGACTTTATTAAAGTCTCTGAAGTCGATGCATAGCCTGATCTCCCTATTTTTCTTTCTAACTGGAACCAAATTGGCCAACCATGAGGAATGTTTGATTGGAAATATAATGCCAAACTCAATCAACTTGACCAATTCTTTCTGCATAAGGAGTTTAATCATTAGATTAATAGGCCTCTATTTTTGTGTGACTAGTTTTGCACCTTCTTTTAATTCAATGGTGTGTTAGGCGAGTCTTGGATCGAAGCCTTTCAAGTCACTATAATTCTAGGCAAAGACGTTAGCGAACTCCTGACATAGCAGAATGAAAGCTTACCTTTCTTGAAATATGCAGACCTTACCAAGCGCTAGCAACTTGTCCTTAAAGATTTCAACTTTTTCATAATTCTCCTCTCTAGTAGTGATGCATGCTTTGTCATCTCTTAATTGGTCATCTCTGTTGAAAATACTTTCAAGTGTGACCAAACCCTTAGGGAGTTTATTTTTCTTTAATTGAACAATCTGATTTCCATATTGCTACTATAATTTCACTTGATTATGGACTATGAACTCAACTTCTTCCTACAGGAAGAGAGCTATCTACTGGTCACTTTCAAAAACCTGCCAATTCGTAACATTGTCTGGAATTGAAGGCCGAACCACCACTTTTAAATAGCACAAACCATAATCCCTGCTTATCTCTTTTGAAACATCAAATTGGGTGCCAATAGCTGCCAGCCTATCAACCTGCTTATTCTATTCTCTGGGAATTGAGGTAATGTTAAGAGCAAGGAAATCCTCCATCAAGTCCCAGACTCTATGCTTGTAAGACTTCAGCAAGGAGTTTTTGGTCAAGTTTAAGCCTCTTATTTGGTTCACAATCAGTTCACTGTCCCCCAAATTTTGCAACTTCATGATCCCTCTCTTTCTTGCCCACTCAAGTCCATGAATCAAAGACTCATATTCTGCAACATTACATGTGCAAGAGAACTGGAAATGGAAAGCTAAAAAGTACCTTTCTTTAGAAGGGGAAACTAACATTGCCCCACCACTAGCACCCAGTTTACTTTTGGAACCGTTGAAGTACAGCTGCCACAGGCCGAGGTCTTCTTTATTCTCCTTCATTATATTGGGCATGATGGCACCTTCTTCATGCAAGCAATAGATTCCAATGTATGCCTCTTCAATAAACTTATAAGGATCGTGCTCGAAGTTATCACTTCCCCACTCATCCAAGAGTAGATCTGTGACTCCTTCAAGAGCAGAAGATGAAGATCGGTCTGTCTGAGACTCTTTTAGATCGATGATAGTGTAATTGACATTCACTACCTTGTGTGAATAGGGCTCTAGATGGTCCTTGTAGAGTGGCTCAAATTTGATTTTCACTTTGGTCCTGTACTTGGTTCTGAAAACTAGATATGACCAATTTGCTGCTAGATAGCCACCTATCTTGGATGTAAAGTCCCTAGACAAATAGATTGTGAAATATGGAGGAACATCTGCTACCACTATATCATAGGGGATTGAGAATGTCGGGTAGGCATGCAATGTTAAACTTAATCCCTTCAGGATTCTGATTGTCTTTATAGGCATCCCATCTAGTTGCAAGACTCCTTTGTTCATTACTTCATACTTTAATCCCATCTTATCATTAATGCACTTGGGCATTACTGAAGTGCTGGCCCCGCTGTCGATTATGCAATTGTGTACTAAGAAATTCCCTATGATCAAAGATATTTAAAATGGGGGAGTCCTTTCTTCTTTCTTTACCTGATCTGAAGCAGAAGGATGCCCATTCGTCATTATGACATTATTAGTGTCTGTTGGGATGGCCTGTCGATCTAGTTCATGCAATTCTTTCTTCAATACGTCCCTTTGTCCTGGGAGAGACAACAAATCCCATAGAGAAATTTTCACATGAAATTTCTTCATTTGATCAACTATATTAACTTGGGGGCCGATTCCCTTCATGCTTTCCTTTAGGCTGATCCCAACTGGAGCTATAGACTGGGGAGCTGGAGGTGCAAATGGTTGTTTGGAAATTGGGGCCCTTTGAAAAGGGTGCAATGGAGTATTCATTGTTGCTACCTGAGGGGAATCTTGTGCTTCTCCAACTGCTCTTCTTTTAAATCTCATGTTGGCTACAATGCAATCACCCTGATTGTCTGCACTGCCCCTGTGATTAATTGCACAGAGCTCACCCTCTTCATGATTTATCAGGGTAGAATTTGATTGAGTTTAATTGTTACTCATGCTAGGCTGAGCTAAAAACTCAAAAAAATGGGAATGATCAGTAACCTAGTTTTTTGAATTTTGGAGAAAATTCATCATATCATTTGTATGGACAACTTGCTCTTGACCATGTCCTATGGTCGAATAGCTAGGTTGTTCCTGTATAAAGTTATTCTGAGTAGGCACCATGGCTTTAGATGATGAAGAGGGGCCTAAGTTATAATTTTGATAAGACCTAGTTTGAGTAAGCTGACCTTGTCCTTGATTATATCCTTGAAAAGGGGTTCTAGGTGCTTGACCATAATGTTGATATCCCGGATTCAGCTTATTATTTTGAGCTTGTTGTCTTTTAAGAGCTACAAGTTTGTTTGACATGTTTTGTCACAAGATTTTAACCTCATGTAGTTCATTTGATGGAACAGTAGTTGGCTTCTAAATGGTAGGCACAGGGGTAATGGTTTGTATAGGGGGTATCATCTCTGGGAAAAGCAACATGTAAGGCCTAGGAGTGATCTTTCTAGCTTATACCAAGAAATTCTTGACTACTATGGCGATGTCGTAAGCAGCAGGCAATATGTGCCCTCCCATAGATTGGATCATAACATCAATATCACTATTCAATGCTTTTAAATAGTACAAGAAAGTGTATCTGGGAGTTTGTCTTACCAGGATGGGAATCCTATCCCAAGTCTTTTGAAAATGTGTGTTGAAGTCTTGCATGTACTCGTGTGGAGCTCTCTTTATAGTCATCAACTGCTCAGTAAGAGAGAGGCCATCAATTTTTTCCCCAAAATGATCAGTTAAATGGGTGCCCAATTCATTCCAATAATGTATTGAATTCACAAACAAGGTTCCATACCAATCGAGAGCTTTCCCTTTCAGAGACAAAGCTAGCAGTCTGATGGCAATGTTTTCTTCTGTTATATTGTGAATATTGCAAAGGTTGGCAATATTCTTGATATGCTCAACAACTGTAATAAGTCCCACTCCATCAAAATAAGGTACATTTTTAGAGCTATTCCTGGAATTGGTTCATAGCATGGGAGGTTTAAGGGACTCTCACCATAAAAAGCTGTAAAAGGCAATGCCATGGCTGGAACGGGCTGTAACTATGGTTGAGCTGGGTTGGTGTTCCTAGAAACAAGTCTAGGAGGATTTACTAATGGATAAGGGTGAGTTCTCTCAAACCTAAGCCTTTTAGCAGAGTTTAAAGGCAGCTCAATGAACACAAAAGGGACCCCCCTTGAAGTTGACCTTGTGGTGACTTTTGGCATAGAAGTTTAAGTGACTGGTCTTAAAAAAAATAACTAAGCTCTTACTAGTGGCATCGCCAGATCTTAGAAATATTTCAAATGACTGAAGTATGACCAACATCAATTCTAAAATACTACTGCGTTAGAAATTGATAAAAACACAATCCCACCGGGTGTGCCAAAACTATTGACGACTAGAGATTACACTTGGCAGTAGGAAAATAGGTTCCTGCCCTCTCCTCGCAACATGGAAACTCCTCTCTCACCTGTGGGATGGTGAAGTAGGAGAGGAGAGTCTCTAAGTATGGGCTAGTTCCCTCTGATGTATCTTGTTTGTTTCAGGTAGTGCAAAATATAGATATATAGATAAATTGGGGGGATGAAAAGGGAGAATAAATGCATGAAAACAAATAGCCTACTCTAAAGAGGTGATACACCAAAAATGAAATGACCTTCCCACCTCCACACTCAGGACCAAACAAAACATACATACACTGAGACTTGGCAAAAAGACCAGGCTATTGGAAATGACAAGGAGGTTCCTATGGAAAGCACAGGAAATAGGGACTCACCAAGGTGTTGAGAAATACACACTGTAAGTG
The DNA here is from genome assembly GCA_037957365.1 of Torreya grandis. NCBI lineage: Eukaryota > Viridiplantae > Streptophyta > Pinopsida > Cupressales > Taxaceae > Torreya > Torreya grandis. Next base: position 1,010,980 of record JARHVA010001675.1, read on the forward strand.
ACCTCTCCTGTTCTATACCTCTAAAACAAAACTCTACTCCTGGCAGTAGCAGACAGTGGCACTGTATAGATCACAAGTTTGCTGGTGTTGAACCTGTGAGAGCATCAAGAGACGATAACTGGACACAGACCAACATTGAAGGCATACACAGAAAAATCCATCCAAGAAAGAGGTAAAAATTGTCTTTTATTGATTTAGGTGGAAAATTTGCAGAGCTGTGCTCTTTAAAAAATTGGAGAAGATTTTTTAAAAATGGCCAAGTCTGCCAATTTATATGGGAAAAACCAAGAGGAGTCTCATTGGCCTTTGCTTGCAAGTGGTTGTGTCATGTCTTCATTAGGAAGAGGGAAAATGCTATAGCTAACGTCATAAAACCTACCTGGACCATGCTTGCTACCTCGTTTTGCGTGTGCTCTACTCCTCTACCTATAGGGCGGGCCTTTATTTGTGTTCTACAGGCCTTTTTTGTTGCTTGATGTTGTAAGCAGTAATTTTACCACCTAATATCGTGGACTGCATGCAGCAATTTTGCTGACATCAGCTGACTTACTACCATGCATGGCAATTTTGCCAACATCGACAGAGTTCTCTATCATGCACGGTAATTTTGCCAATGTCGGCCGATGTTGACAGCCTCCTTTTCCCTGCCTGTTGTTGTGGGTGACAATTTTGCCACTGACTGCTTCCGTGTTGGTAGTCTCTTTTTCCCCACCTACTGCTGTGGGTGGCAATTTTGCCACCCATTACTTAAAACTTTGATTTTTTTTGTGGGACTTAGCCAATTTCAAAATAAAAATGGACTTTGAAATGCTTCAGACAAAACCTGATTCCCTTGCAAAATGAAGTCTGTGCCACTTTGAAAGGGGATTTTGACCTTTGTGCATTAAACCATTGACTTGAACTTTCTCCTTTGAACCAAGGCCATTGAACCTTTCGGTTAAACTGAACATGAACCTGAAGATGGACTACAACCCAAAATTGACTGGCCTTTCATAGCTTTAGAAGAGGGTGAACAAAATTTTGCCAGAGGGGCAAAATTGGGTCAACAAATTGTGCCAAAACTATTGATGACTGGAGATTACACCCGGTGGTAGGAAAACAAGTTCCTGCCCTCCCCTCACAACATGGAAACTCCTCTCTCACCTGTGGGATGGTGAAGTAGGAGAGGAGAGTCTCTAGGTATAGGCTAGTTCCCTCTGATGTATCTCATTTGTTTCAAGCAGTGTAAAATATAGATATATAAATAAACTGGGGGGATGAAAAGGGAGAAGAAATGCATGAAAACAAATAGCCTACTCTGAAGAGGTGATACACCAAAAATGAAATGACCTTCCCACCTCCACACTCAGGACCAAACAAAACATACATACACTGAGACTTGGCAGAAAGACCAAGCTGCTAGAAATGATAGGGAGGTTCCTATGGAAAGCACAAGAAATAGGGACTCACCAAGGTGATGAGAAATACACACTGTAAGTGACCTCTCCTATTCTATACCTCCAAAATAGAACTCTACTCCTGGCAGCAGTAGATAGTGGTGCTTTGTAGATCACAGGTTTGCTGGTGTTGAACCTGTGAGAGCATCAAGAGATGATAATTGGACACAGACCAACATTCAAGGCATACACAAAAAAATCCATCCAAGAAAGAGGTAAAAACTATCTTTTATTGATTCAGGTGGAAAATTTGCATAGTTGTGCTCTTTACGAAATTGGAGAAGATTCTTTTAAAATGGCCAAGTCTGCCAATTTATATGGGAAAAACCAAGAGGAGTCTCATTGGCCTTTGTTTGCAGTGGTTGCATCGTGTCTTCATTGGGAAGAGGGAAAATGTTGTAGCTGACATCATAAAACCTGCCCAGACCATGCTTGTTTCCTCATTTTGCATGCGCTCTGCTCCTCTACCCACTGGGTGGGCCTTTTTCTGTGTTTTGTGGGCCTTTTTTGCCACTTGATGTTGTAAGCGGTAATTTTACCACCGAATGTCGTGGACTGCACGTAGAAATTTTGCTGACGTCAGCCAACTTACTACTATGCGTGGCAATTTTTCTGATGTCAGTAGAGTTCTCTGTCGTGTGCGGTAATTTTGTCGACATCGGCTGATGTTGACGGCCTCCTTTTCCCCGCCTACTGCTGTGGGCGGCAATTTTACCACTGACTACTTCCATGTTGGCGGTCTTTTTTTCCTCGCTTGCTACTATGGGTGGCAATTTTGCCGCCCATTACTTAAAACTTTGAATTTTTTTACGAGACTTAGCCAATTTCAAAATAAAAATGGACTTTGAAATGCTTTAGACCGAACTCGATTCCCTTGAAAAATGTGAAGCCCATGCCACTTCGAAAGGGGATTTTGACCTTTGTGTATTAAACCATTAACTTGAACTTTCTCCTTTGAACCAAGGCTGTTAAACCTTTCAGTTGAAATGAGCATGAACCTGAAGATGGACTGCAACCCAAAATTGACTGGCCTTTCATAGCTTTTAAAGAGGGTGACCAAAATTTTGCTAGAGGGGCAAAATTGGGTCAACAATCACCACAGTCACCCTTCTTCAAGAAAACCAAGAAGTAGAGGATGAGTTTGATAGGATCTTTAATGAAGCAAAAGGAAATGAGTCAGACCATGATGCATTGTAGAGGGATCATGCACAATAAAGGGCTTATGGTGATGAGCCAACAGCCACATATTTCTTCGTGAAATACACTAGCATGAAGGAACAACATTCAACAAGCTTTTAAGAACAAACAAAGTACGTATATGTTGGAAAAATATTGGAATCTGATCCACTCAGATACAAGCCAACTCAAGTGGTAGGTAAGAGGAGCAGGTCACCAAATCTCCTTTTCATTCAGCCACTTTTTTGGCACCATAAGTTTCCTTGCTAGGGAGGGGACTTAAAAAGTTTTCCCTTTGATCCAAGAGGGAAGTAAATGCACCTAGTTAGTTATACATAGTAGTTTGTCTTTAGTCTTCTTTCCTACTTTCCCTAAGTGCAGTTTTCACAAGTAGTGTTTTTAGACTTGTGTGTGTTTTTTCATTTGTGTGTGGGTTAAAAGCTTCATGTTTGATTCTTGGATCTTTAGGGATATTTCTAACCTTTCTACAAAGCTGCATTTTGACTCTCTCCCTAATGGACTACAAGGTAACTGGTCTCTAAGCATAACAGGCATGCTTCCCCTGGGAGTCACCAATTTGTTGACCATTTTTTGCCTAATAGGCCAAAAATTGGTCCCCTTCTTCCCCTGTTGTTCTAGGCCAATTCAATTTTTTATTTTGCTTAAGTCCTAGAAATCTATAGACTCTACAGGTGTAATCTTTGATAGATGAAGGACCAGTTCAGAGAGTGCAAGGTTTTACAAAGCTTATTCAAACTCTTGTCTAAATAAATTCACAAGGAAAGAGAGCTAAAATGGTTTAGAAGACACTTTTCCTTAAGGTTGGAAGAGTGGTTCAATGGCATAATCTTTCTAAGAGTTAGCACCTTTGAATTGTTGAATCGGTTCAACGTCTTTGGTTCAATGCCTGGTTCAAATCACTTGTTTCAATCAGCCTTAGTTCATTTCAATGCCTTGGTTTAATGCCTAGTTCAATCACTTGGTTTAGTCAGCCTTGGTTCAATCAGTGGGTTCATCATTTGGTTCAACCACTAGGTTCATCATTTGGTTCAATCGACTTAGTTCAATCAATCGGCTCATCAGTAGGCTCATCAGTGTGTAGTGTTGAACCATTAAACTAGTTCAATAGACTAGTTCAATGCATTAGTTCAATACATTGGTTCAACACATTGGTTCAATGCATTAGTTCAATGCGTCAGTTCAATGGTTGGTTCAAGAGGGAGAAGTTCAAAGCAAATGGTTCAAAGGGCTCGACGTGTAGTATTGAACCATTGAACCATTTTTGGTTTAATGGGTTAGTTCAATGGCTTAGTTCAAAGGAGTGCCCTAAAGTTGAAGGGTAGGTGCCCTTACGAGGGGTAGTTTCTAAGTCAAAAAGCCCTTGCAGAGGGCATGAAACACTTCAAGGTATCTGAAAGATAGCCAAAGAGCCTAAAATGAAAGGGCAAAAGACTTAAGTGATGGGATGAAATCTTTCAGACTTTTTATCTGAAGGAATTCCTTCAGACAAAAAGCTTGAAGGAATTCAGGGAAGGTTGCAGTTTAAAGGGCCTGAAGGAATTTGGGGAAAGTCAAAGTGGCCAACTGCAGACTTTTTGTCCATGGAAAAAAACTCAAAGCAAAAGCTTGCAAAGTAGAAAAAACCCTGCAGAAAAGAATTGATGGATTTTGCCAAGGACGGTGACATCCCAAAAGCCATCAATTTCAAGAAGGTAGATTAGTTATTATTTTAAAGTGATGGTGGGTGCGTGAGCATCAATTTTAAGGTAGTGAAGTAGCTATTTGTTTTTGAACTACCTAAGCGCCAACCATGGAAAGATCCCAAGGAATGTAGTGACCTACCAGAAGATCACCTCTGAGGGCTAAAAAATCAAGAGGCAAAGCATGAAGAAGACAAGGTGCAGAAAGAGACAAAGCAGGAGGTGAGTTATTTCCAGATGAGTTGTGTGACCTATTTTCTCTAGGTGGCATTAATGAGGTGATAAAGAATAGTTTTTTTGCAAAAAAAAAGGTGCAACCATGTTTTTTACATTAAGATGGAATGCCAAAGTCAAAGCAAGAGCTAACAATTAGATGGTTTTCTCTTCCCAAGGTTCAGAATGCACATGGCTAGATTGTAAAAAAGGGCACCAAAATCTCTCCCAAAAAGTGCCAAGTTCTCTTCCTCTTTCTATATATTATAAAAATTCTCATTTTAGAAGGATTGAACTTCTTAGCCTTAAGGCAAAACTTTGCCCAAAAATATCTTGGGTTTGTAAGGTAGAGCTGCCAAATTTTTACCTTGAATCAGGACTTAGTATTTTTACCTCCATCTGGACTTGCACTTTAAATGCATTTTGAATTCTCCTTTCTGCAGGTCTACTAGAAGTGTCTATATAAGGAATATAGGTGCCTATGAAAAGTCTATCAAAGTGTGTCCCAGAACACCTTTTCTAGTTCCTTCCTCCCTGTACTTCCACAGACCCCTAGCTGACTGTTGCAAAAGAGCTTTCCACTTGAGATGAAGTGTATGGGCATTTCTTCCTGGTGAAAAGTGTATATAGGGGCTAGGTGGGTCATCACTTTTTTGGTGTATCACCTTTTACTTTTTAAGCTTAGGTTCTATTTTAATCATCTCTCTCTCCCTTTTCATCACCCCCCCTTTTTTCATTTTATTTGTTAGCAGTAGGAGAAACTAGGGCCTAAAAGATACATCAGAGGGAGCTAGCCCTTATCTAGAGACTCTCCCCTCCAGCTTCGCCAGTCCTATAGGTGAGATGGGAGTTTCCATTATTGCATGTGGAAATGTAGGAGCTCAGACTCTTGCCTCGGGTACAATCCACTGCATCAACACTTACATTCAACAAGAATCAAATTTACATTCTGCTTCCAATGATACAACAAGAAACAATTCAAAATCATGATATCTTGAGTAATCAAGCACAAAGGAATGGCCATTATTAAAACAAATAAAATCAACATCTATCTCACACTATTGTAAAAAACACTCAATTTTATAACTCTACCAAAGTTGAATTGGATTTTATATAAAGAATGGTCCAAAAGCTAAACAATAATTTTTTATATGCAAAAAAATATGGATAATACCACCAATCAGAATTATAACCAAAATTTTGGATTTCTAAGATATAATAGGCCTATTAATATGCCCACCAATAAAAAAACAACAACATTCTAATAAGCTATTAGAAACCAATATCATGGAGACATTTTTTTCTAATTGGCATAGGGTTCATAACACATCAAAACATGGGGAATTAGACTATGTAGAGTTATATATAGCCTTTGAAATATTTCAAAGGTAAATGATTATACAAGATCAAATGATGAATCCCCTAGATCTCCCTCATTAATTTGAACCTTAAAATTTATCTATGGTCTTTTAAACTTATGAGTTTCCCTTCCCTAGTGAATATGACAATGTTTTAGAGGATAATTATGATGAGGTACCAGCATTTTAGTAGTTCAAGAGGAAAAATTATAGTCTAAAGAAAAAATAACCTCTCACCACTTCTAATCCCTATAATAATATAGCTATTCCCCCAAATCTTAAAGCTAATAATCCTCCTCCTCAAAAAAGGAATGATTAGCCTCAACATAGAGAAGAATAGAGTAAGGGAGGACATATCATTATTGAGGATATGAAGAAGATAAAGGTTAACATCACTCTTCATGAACCAACACAAATCATAGAATAGAAGTAGATCTTATGGAAATCTATCATAGGAAAATCTATTGTATAAAATTCCAAAACATTCAACACAAATGTTATATACAAAAATAATCCTAAGGTACCTCCTTTCTTCTTAACCATTCGAGCATTTATCAAGAATATACATTATTATTTGGTAGATTATAGATCTTTAGTTACTATGATACCAACCTCTATTTACTAGAAGCTCATTTTTAACCTAATTCCATTCAAGAGGACTATTTCATAGGTGGATAAAATAGTAGTCCTTATTTTTATAAAACTCAATGTTGTAAAAATATAGTTGCATCATAACCTTGAGTAAAAATGACTATCAACATATGGGTACTAGATATTCCAAATGGATATGGGCTACTATTGAGTAAATATTGGTCAAATATGTTAAATAGGTATCTTTCCACATACTTCTCTCGCATTTGGCTACCATGGAGAAGCATTCAATTAGGATCGATCAAGATCCAAGGATGAAACACCCTATTATGGAGTACAACATTGCCAATGAAAAAGTAAGTTATACGTCTCCTATCCTTAGAATTTATATATTTACTATGAAACATGAAACATATAAAGAAGTGTAGGGCCCTTCCCAATTATGGGCCCTCAACTTTTATGGAGAAAAATCCAAGCAAGTTGTTTCATGTAAATTTTGATTTATTTCTAAGAAGAAAGTTGTAAAACTTAAAAGAAGGATGATGTTAGTAGAACCTAGACTTGGTTTGTGCTCCATGATCTAAACAGTTGTAGATAATCCTCTTTTGCTTGGGATGAATTAACTATAGATAATAAATCACTACATAAATGGTTGATTAGTTAGATAGTAGGGTGGATTACCTAGGAAACTAGATCCAAGAAGCACAAGATTCCTTGGAGGATGTTAATCCACACTTTTAAATAATCAAGTTCTAAAAATGAAAGATAAATTACTTGCATGAATAATAGAAGGTATTAAAATAAAATATATGAAGTGCTTGAAAGAGATTATTTTGACTAATTATATCAATAAATGATTGAATTTTAATGCCAAATAAGTTGGGTATGGTTCAAAAAATAGGGTGATGTTTTGTGCTTAAGCAAAAGGTTAGAAAGTGGAATTTAGTTGGGGTTTGATAGTTGAAAAAAAAAATTTGGAATTATCACATAATGACCATCAGTGGTTGCATAAGACCCTTAGTGGTTAAGGTGACCATTGATGGTTAAGTAACCATTAGCAATTATGGATAGACTATTGATGATTAGGGTGACCATCAGTAGTTGTTGTGGGTTTTGGTCTAGTTTAAGAAGCTAGTTGATGAGGTTACAGAATGGATTTTAAAAGGTGAGATGGAGATAAAACAAAGAAATTAATTACTAAATTTGATAAAATATATATACTTAACTCTTTATCTTGAATAATGTGTAGGTAGTTATCTGGGAACCCATTGTGGATCCTAAAGTAATTCTGGTAGAGTGTCAGTGTCTTGGCTATGATTGATGAATTGTAGTACTTCAGGTCTCTAACCTAGTCATTGGTTCACTATAAAAATATCTAAAAAATAATTTTTAATATAAGAATCTATAATAATTTTTGATGATCTTTGATACTTGATTATTCTTAATTTGGATCCCTTTCACCTCCTCATCCTTTCTCTTTATAGAAGGAAAGTAGAGGTGAAACAATAAGTTCAATAAGGTGTTAAGGGGTCATCTAATTTTAGTCTTAACATGCATAGTTACATGATTAGATAAGAATATAAAAGCAAGGTGTATTTGAGCTAGAGTTAACCCTTAAGGTGGTTAAAACCTAACTATCAGTGGCTAAGCCTAACTATCGGTGGTTGAGCCTAACCATCGATACTTAAGGTGACCATCAACAGTTAATAGGTCAAGGGTTAAGCTGGTCAAAGTTAGTTAGCTAGTCAATTATATTGTTGTAATTTTATTTTTAAAACATTATCAAGTGGTCCCTATGGGGGCCCAAGGGTGGTCTAGGGGTTAGTTCAACATCTAGAACCATCGTGTATAGTTTTATAGTGTCTACATTTCCCCCCTTTTTATTATGTAGTTTATATCAACAAGTTCTATAACAAAAATATATTGTGGGTCAAAGGTTTGGTTGCCCTGAGCATGAGAGGATGTGTTCCCCCTCAAACCAAGAAGTTATGAGGCAAAATGGAATTTGGTGCAGGTTTGATGAGTGGGTATGTTGGTGATAAAATTGGTGATAGGATGGGTACTGAAACACAAACATGCACACAAAGTGTGACTAAGTGTGATAGCCAAGATTATGTATTAAATAGGTTACCATGGTTAGTAAAAATAAGGTCAACACTATAAGGACAAGTGATAAGTGGACCACGTGACCACATTTAGGTATGGTGGTTGGGTTACACTTAATAACGTAAGTCTCTTAGGCAAGGTTAGTGTAGTCATAGGTATCCAATGTAGGAAGTGATCTCAAAAAGACACAAATTAGTCAATGTACATGAGCAACATGAGTTTAAGGTGTTCAAAATGGTAATAGTCAGTGTGGTTAAAATGACCAAGTGTAAGGTCATCACAAAACATGTATTAGTTGGGCCAAAATGGAAAATATTGAGGTTGAGGTGGTTGGTTTTCTTAGTGGAGTAGCTAAACTCCATTGGTATGTGGGTTGTTAATGGATTTGTTGAAAAAATATGTAGTTATAAAGGCAAAAAAGTGATGAGATCAATCATTGATGGTTAGGGTTGACCATCAATAGTCACATCCTTACCATTGATAGTCATATGTTATCCCTAAAAAGGGAGACAGTAAAAGGCCACTATGGGTTGTAATTCTTAATTTGAGCATCACAACCTTTGGGGATTTAAAGTTTGGTCTTGTGAGAAAAATTTTGATGGTTTGTGAGTGTTGAGTGAGATGAGTAAATTGTTGATTAGGTGATGTTGGATAGAGAGTTGACCAAGGTGAGGTAGAGGGTTGATTGATAAGGATACAGAGAGGATGAGGGAGAGCATGGGGAATGGTAGTGGTATCGAGGGCACTTCTATGTCGATTATCATGGAATGAGGTAGGGGGAATAATGAATTTTGTAATGTTATTTGTTTAAAAAGTTTTATAATTGATTATTGGTGGGTTAGGGCTAGGTTTAGGGTTAGGTTTATGTAATTAGGTAGGTGGAGGTAAAAATGGTAGAGGGGTGAAAATTAAGAGGGGTAGTGTAGGTAAGGGAGGGTAGATGGTTTTAGGTAAGTTAAAATTTGTGTGTGGTTATTGTAGTAGTAGTATTAGGGTGTTAATTTTGGATCATAAGTGGTCACCTAATAGTGATTATCGATGGTCATTATCGATCATCATTAATCGATAATCAACCATCATTGATCGATAAGTGATCATTAATAGGTCACTATGTGATGACCATTGATGATTTTTCCATAACCATCGATGGTCAATTGTTGAGTGGTGATGGTTATAAAAGGAACCATCATTGGTTGATACTTAACCATTACTGGTTGATGAAGGAATAAGCTTTTGGTGAAAAATTAGGGTTTGGATAAGCTAAGGGAGGATTTGTAAGTCCAAGGTAAAAAGGAAGATTATAAGGGTGTGGTTAGGAAAGGGTTAAGGGTAAATAGGTAGATAGATAAGGTAAGAGAAGTAAAGTCTAAGGTAAGTCTGTGGTGTAGTTTGGTAGAAAAGGTGAATAGGTAATAGGTAGTTTATAGTTGAGTTTTGATAAGCTAAGTGAACTAAGGTTTTAGTATGACTATGCAAGAATGAGAATAGATACAATGAGAGACTAGGTGCCCTTGATATTAGATGAGATATAGTGAGTTATGACATATGTAGACTGAGACCACATACTGAGGTGAGATTAGGTGGCATGAGGTATTATCAACACATACTCTATCACTTCATAGCTATAGATGGATCTATAATAGGTAAGATCATGAGATAGATCTTATTCCATTTGATAGGGTATAGATATAATTTAGCATCATACAAGATATACTCAAGGTGTTTTTGAGGTATAAGAGGGAGGATGTAAATTTTCCACCACCTACTTCATAGCTAGTTCATGAGTTCATTGATCAGGATTTTTTATCAGTAAAGATTGATGTGGATGATATAGGTGTTACATATGCCTATCTTATATGTTATTAGGAACACTATGATATAGTGGATTTTGGAGGTGATGATGATGATCGACAAGACATAGATGTTGACCTAGATGGGGGTGGTCAGTAGGTGAGAATTGGTAGTCTAGATATATCAACAATGATCATTTAGTGGGACCAAGCATTAGTAGATATAACCATCGCATAGACATCCTTGGTAGTATCATTGGCATCCTCAGTAGTAGCATACATTTAAGTGATCATTCATATAGGAGAGAGAGATTAGGCTAGAGCTCATGTAGCCATGGTTACATAAGAGATAAATTATCTTTGATAGGAAAGAGGAGTACTAGTAGTTGTAAGACCATTAGGGTCTATTTTGATGGTGAGATATGTAGTGACAATAGAGGAGCTCTGGTAATATGAGGCCTTGGTTTTTAGATGCCTACCATATGATCCCTGATGGGGTGAGTGTAGAGTCAAGATCACTAGAGGTGCTATCACTATGACACTAGGTCAGTGGGTTGATTCTATAGGAAGATAGGTAGGCTTTAGGAGGTAGTGATGCTCTAGGGGTCTAGATTTATTATGAGACATTATATTTTTTTGATGTAGCATATGATTTTTATACCGACATACGAGTCGATGTAGTGAGGTTTATACATATTATGTGAGATATGTACTTATTTATATCTATGATCATCATGTTGATTATGAGCTCATGATATATATATATATATATATATATATATATATATATATATATATATATATATGATCATTGTGTATGGTTTGTGGTTCATTTTTATGATGTTCATATTGCATTTATATGATTTGATATGATGGTTGATGTGGACTCATTAGTTAGGCATGTGATGATATGGTTATTTAATTTATGTTCATGATGATTTTGATATTTGATGGATGTTGTTTATGATATGATGATGATGTGTGGTTGGACATGGATGCGATGTTTTATGATTATTGTTATGGTTGTGGTTTATGGATCATAGTTATATAGATGTGATAAATGATATGATGATGATGATGATGATGATGATGATGATGATGTTATTATGATGTTTACGATATCATTATGTGATGATTATGTTTATTATTGGATGCTATGATGACAATGATGATTATGTTCATGATAAAATTTAATGAGTATATACTTCCTCATCTAGGATTTAGACACGTGGTGGAAATGTGTGAATGAATCATTTATTTTTGATGTATGATTAAATTATGGTAGATATGATAGATGGTTTATTTGATGTGATTTATCACCAAATGATGTTTTTTGTAGGAGATGTTTAATTCATTAAAATGTTCTTATGGTTAAAAACATTTAAACTAATGAGGTAAAAACACATGGTTAAATGCATTTATTTTAATGAATGTGTTGTAATATTAAAAACACATAGATTAGGTTGGATAATGAAACTAAATGTGAGAAAAGAAAGAGAAGAAAATCAAAAGATAAAAATATTAATGAATGTATCAAACAGCATGAGAGAATAAAAAGGTAAGATGCTTCTTATTTAGAAAGGATTAAAACAAACTAATTTTGGATCGGCTTATAAACATAAACCCTTAGAGTGTTGCACATTAGTATTTTTTAGTTGGTTAAAAAGGTGTCTTGATCACATAATGTCAAGTGAGCTTAAAATCACTTTCTTATATATTGTATAAAAGGGGAGGGAGATAAAAATAGAACCTTCTTGGGAGACTAGCTTGCCTCTTCTACAGGTTGCCAAAGAGCTAGTATAAACAAGTCCATGCCATATAAGGTGTAGACTGGTCAATGTGTGAAGTCTACTTATGAAATCCAATTGTGGCTTCCAAAATTAAGTTTAATTTTTTTTATTTTTGATAATGGGTCTTTTTATATATTTTTTTAATTTCTTGGAGGGATAGGGGAAGTTGATCATTGTAGGAAGCTTCCAAGAGATTGCTACACTTTAACCAATGCTTTACTCAGCTATCCTTTAAGGGAGTGGTCTAAGTTTTTGAGCTTTGTTTAAAGATTTTTGATAATTATCCTTAAAGGGAAAATTCTAACTTACATTGATCAATTTTGATATGTTTTGGTAGTTGTCCTTTGAGGGAGTAGTCTATGAATTCTAGAGAGTGACTCATATGAGTTCTTTTAAATTTTATTTTGACTTTTGCTTTTGATGTCATGGACTTGCTTATATAGGCTTAAAGTTTCACCTTTTATGAAGGCAAAAACTAAAGCACAAGAAGGTTGATGAGGTGTAAAATAGGTTTAAGTGATAATGACCATGGAAATCTATTTATAAGGGGATGGAAAGTACCATGAGGATCATGCCATGGGTAGAGCCATGGTACCCATGTTCAAGATTAAATGAAGATAGTAATAGATAATCACATGATTTAGTTTGAATAAATTATCCTTAAAAGAAGGGGATAAATGTGGGTGAAAACAAGGGATGAGATTAAGTTAGACAAAAGGTGAGGTCAATCTTTTTTGACAAAAGAAAGGATGCAAATGTGAAACATTAAGGGGCTCAGGTTTTGGTTTTCCTTTAAGGGAGGATAACTGACAAGCTCTCAATCCATACTTGTGTATTATGATACAAGTTCCAAGACAATTTAAATAAAATTTACCTCACTTGATTTTCTCCATATTGGTGATATGTTGATTTTCCTTTAGGATGAGGTCTTTGATATTGAATTCTCACACTTTAAGGTGTTTTTTATAAGCAAACTTGATTCACTTTTGATATATGTGAAGGTGGGTGAGCTTGGATAATATAATTCATCAAGTAGCTCAATTTGGGATAAAAATTCTTGATGATAGGAACTCTAAAAAATGAGATCTTACAGGGATATGTGAAGAAAGGGAAATTAGACTTTGAGAGGTAAGACAACCTCTACTCCAAAAACTAGAGAGAAAGGGGTAACACCCATAAGGGTTTGAATTCTAGTACGATAGGCCCATAAGGCAAAGGGGATGTGTAAATGCCAATATCGACCGAATGCATTAACCATTTTAGTTAGCATATTATTAAGAGTCTTGCTAGAGGATTCCACCTATCCATTTACTTGTGAATGATAGGGAAATGAGAAACTTAACTTGATAATGAACATGTCACAAATACCTTGGACTTGTTTGTTTTTAAAATATTTTCCATTGTCAGTGATAATTTTATGAGGGACACCAAAATAATAGATAATGTAATGGTTAATGAAGTTGACAAAATTTTTGGATTTGGTTGATATTGTTTGATCCTTTTGGTGAATTATTCCATTGTAGTGATGATATAGTGGTGTCATTGTGAATAATGAGGTTTAATTTCTCTAGTGAGATCTAGACCCCATTATAACAAGGGCTAGAGATCCTTGGATAATTAAAGATTATGGCGAGGTGCATGATGTAAATTAGCATATTGTTAACATTTGACACATTTTTTCACATAATCATAGCAATCTTGGTTAAGGGTGGGACAATAAAATCCTAGGCAAAAGATATATTTAGCGATAGCTAGACCACTAAAGTGTCCCCCATAGATCCCATCATGAGTTTTCTTGATAGAATGAGAGGCTTCATGACTATGTAGGCAACTAAAGAGGAGGCCATCAAAGCCACATTTATAAATAATTCCCCCCAATACGGTATAACATGAGGTGATCTAGAAAAAATCTCTTTGATCATTCTTAGAAAGGTTGGAAGGGATGATGGCAAGGTTGAGGTAGTCAAATATTTGTTGGTACCAAAGGTTAGATTGTGTCTCCTCCACATTGAAGATGGTGGGAGAGTTTGATTTTACATAAGAGGGTTAGGTAAGTTATTGGATAATGATATAAATCTTAGATTCATAAGGTGCATATGGGATCTATGAAGTGAGGGAATCCATCATATCAACAAACCTATTCATAGATCATGGAGTGGTTTGGATATAATAGTGTTTAAAATGATCCTAAGAATACATTAGATAATTATTTATACTATTGAAAAAATCACTATTGCATTGATAAGAGACATTGATTTGATTGACCACTAGTTGAGAGTCACCAAAAATGTTGATTGTTTTGACTCCCAAGGTTAATGTAGTTTGGAGGCCTATCACTAGGGATTTGTACTCAACCATATTGTTGGTATATTCAAATGCTATCATGAAGGATAAATGAAGAGGTTCACTATGAAGGGGGATAAATATTATGATGGATCCCCCACCACATTGATACTTTGATCCATTAAATAGCATTCTCACTTAATAGGTGAAGTTTAATTAAGAGAGGGTTATGATAGAGTCATCTGGAAACTCAAGAGGAGGAGGTTGATTGTCTGCTAATGGTGCCTTAACCAATTAGTTGGAAATGAATTTTCATTTAATTTATTTCTATTAAATGAACTCAAGGTCAAACTCAACTAAAAACATGAACAACATAGCCATACATTGGTTTTGGTATGGCTTGGAGTACATATACTTGAGTGGGTCGGTATTGGTTATGACATAGGTCTTGTGGTTGAGAAGGTAGTGGTGAAGTTTGGTGGCCACAAAGACTAAGGCAAGGAAAAATTTCTCAGTATGGGTGTATCGAGTCTCATACTTTACAAGTGTATGAATAATGTAGTAGATGGATTTCTCTTTTTTCTACTCATCCCAATGAGCCAGGATTTCCCCTAAAGAGTGTTTGGTGGTAGAGATATAAAGGTAAATAGGTTGATTTTCCTTAGGAAGAATGAATATGGGTGGAAACAAAAGGTTCTCTATAAGTGTATAAAGGGCCTTTTGGCATTTGTTATTCCATTTAAAATATGCATCCTTCTTCATAAGGTTATGGAAAGGTTAGAATCAATTTGAGAGTTGAGAGATAAAGAAATGAATGGATTGTATCTTCCCCTACAAGTTATGGAGTATCTTGAGGTGAGTAGGAGGATGCATGTCAAGGATTGATTTTGTTTTGGAGGATCAACTTTGATTCCTTGAAGGGAAATGATAAAGCCAAGGAGATTTACTGAAAAGACCGCAAAGATACACTGCTTAGGATTAAGGTGGACATTGTAATGGATGAGTCATTCAAAAAATATCTTAATAATGGCCAAATGGTCTTTACAACATTTAGATTTTCCAAGAAGGTCATCAACATAATATTTGACAATTTTATGAATAAGGTCATGGAAGATGTATGTCATAGTGCATTGGTAATTACACCAATGTTCTTCAATCCAAATGAGATGAACCTATAGTATAAATAACCCCATGGGGTGATAAAATTATTATTATATTGATCTTCAAGGGTAATTAGGATTTTATTATAACTTGAGAATCTATCCATAAGAGATAACATCTCATATCCAATTGTAAGATCAACAAGCTGGTCAATGCTTGGAAAATGAAAGTAATCCTTTGGGAAAGCAAGGTTAAGGTCATGAAATTCCACACAAATACATATTCCCCTTATGGATTTGGTTATAGGTATGACATCTAAGAGCCACTGGGGATAATCAATGGTTTGAATGAAATTGATAGATAGGAGATGTTGAAGCTCCTCTTTGATGAGAAGGGATATGTGAGAGTGCATTTGCCAAAGTTTTTGCCTAAAAATATTAGCATCATGGTTGGTGACTATGTTGCGGGTTGAAATGAAGGGTTTGATTCTTAACATGTCACTATAAGACCAAGTAAATGTCATTTTGAAGTCTTGTAGGTAGGAGGGGAAGTCCTGAAGCTCCTCAAAATTTTGATATTGGCCAATTTTGATAATACATGGGTTATTAAAAGTACCCAAGTTAATATCCATGTAGATTCATTCAATATGTTTCAAGCCTCAAGAGGAAGATATTTGAGGATAAAAGAATCTTCTACACTAAGATACGTGAGAATAGAATTGTCATCCTAGTACCAAATGGTATTAATGGTAGGAGAGTCATCTCCTACCATCTCAGGATGGGTTAGAGGAATAGTCATGGTCAACCCATCCTTTTGATAAGTTAGGGGTTTGAGATTGATCATGTTGATGAAAAAAAGTTAGGGGGGTGATTTTGGAATCTTTATTTGTTGATAGGGAAGGGGTTGGTGACGAAGGGATGTATCCCTCAACAACGGTGATGGGAGGTGGGTAGGTTTGCTTTTTAGATGGCATAAAATTGAGGCCATGATTTTTATGAGGTTTTTGGGTCTTTATTGGAAGAAAATCATGTTTCTTATGTTTATATTGACCTATGCCAAATCCCTTCTAAGCACACCTATAAATATGTCTTGGAAAACTTTAGTTTATCTAGATAGGAGAAACTAGAGGTGAATGGTCAAGGTGAGAAAGAGATGAAAGAAGTGTCAAGGAGTTTATCAAGTCCCCCATAGATGAAATTGGTTTGATAATTTGAGGGCCCTAAAGGAATAATGGCTCCAATATTGGGGTCATAGCTAGGTTGTTGGTCTACATTCCCATATTCGTGAGGAGTAATAAAAGTGTCTAATGTCAAAATGTGATACTCCCCCAATGAAAGACATTATAAGGTTGATTCCAAAGGGTCCATGGGTATTTGGGTGGAAGTGATAGATGAACTGGTGGATGATTTATTGGTAGAAGAAGATGGGGATTCATATTTTAATGATGAAGGCCTATTGGATGTATGAATGAGAATTTAATTTGGCTACTACATCATATTACATGATGTGAAAAGGCTCAAGTTAGTGTGGATGGTAAAAATGTGTCTTTCATGTTCAAATTTGATGCGTCAGTGTGTTGGATGACACATAGCCCATGGAATGGATCTAAGGGCATCCTAGAAAAATGTTTTACTAAAACTTTCCTTCTACATGTAGAAGAGATTAGGAAGTGTGTGGGGGCCTAAATAAATGTGAAGGACAACAATTCCTAAAGTCATGGCCATAGTATCATTGAATGATTGGATCACTATTGAAGTCTTTGACATAATAATCTTAGGTAATTTGAGTTGGTTGTATGTATGGGAGGAGATAATTTTTATGCTTTCTCCCCCATAAATCATAACCCTCTTGCTACAGGTTTGGTTGATATACCTGATAATGAATAGGGGAGGATCCAGTTCATTTGGATGAATGGAGGGTACTTCCAAATCCTTGAAGGTAACAAGGTTGGAAATTTGAAGGGATATAATAAAGGATGCTATAGGTTTTGGGTATTCTAGCTAGACCTCTATGGATTTCAAAGTTTTTATCATCACTTAGTGGTGATGGGCTGAGGCATTGATTAATTCATACAAAATCATCTTCACCAATGTTTGGTGAAGTTATTTCAAAATTACTCATTAGATTGACTTGGATGGTTTGGATTAATAGGGTCCCAAGATGGACACTTTGGGTTTGGTTGAAGGTAAAGGTGTTTTGTGTTGTCTAGGTGATTGGGTGGTAGAAGAGGGATATGTTTATGGAAAGGACACCTTTAATTTTCCCTTATCCTTTGGTTGAGCCTATGATCATGTGACTACATGGATGGTATGGATTTGGGGAGGAGTTAGGTTAGAGGATTGCTTTGGTTCCTCTTCACTATGAGGTGAGAGTGGAAGAGTAGGTAGATATTAGTTGATGGCTCTTAATTTTTGGATTAGCTATGGGATCATAAGATGATCATGTGATAATAAGTTATTCTCATGATACAATCAATTTCCTAATACTTGGAGAGATCTATAGTTCTCAGTATCATGCCTAGGTGTCCTATGGTATGAGCATACTAATTTGTCAATATACCAATATGGTGTAAGACTGTGTGGGTTAAATGGTTTGGTAGGTGGCAACATTAATTAATATTCTTATAATAACCTCTATAAGATGGTTGATTAAGACTCAAGAAAAGGTGGCAAATGCATGGATGTCTTAGGTTTGATAGTTTAGGTAGAATCCATTTTAAGAGTGGGTTTGATGGTTAGATATTTGGGTGAAGGAGAATTCTTGGTGGATGGTTTTGGTATGGATTTCTTGGAGGCAAAAGGTGTTGGGGTGGATGCCTAAGAAGTAGGTTGTTAGGTTATAGGAGGTTTGGTGAAAATAGTGAGGATGAAAGTAAGAATGATGGTGTAACTAAAAGGGGTGGTTGGATTTGGATCTTATTTGGGATGGTTGGTTTCCTTACTAAAGAAGATGGGTGAGGTCCCAAAATAAAAGGCAAAGTGGAATGGGGAGGTAGATTTTTGGCTTGTGGAATCTTAAGTGTTTTTACCTTCTTTGTTGGCTTGGTTTGGGGTTTGTTTGATCAGTTTGGTGAAGTTGATTCCAATTTTAATGAGGGTTGACAAAGGTTTTAAATATGGAATATTTCAAGGTTTTTAGTAGGCTTGGTCGAAATGGTAGAAGGTGACTTGGTTATTTTAGGTAGAGTTGATTTAGATGGTTTAGGTATGGTTTGGTTGGTAGAGGTTTCTAATGGCTCATTTATGGTGAAAGTAGGTTCAATAGTTGGAATGTAAGGTTGGGATGAAAGTGTTGTGGTTAGAGGTTCTTGCTTGGTTTGGTAAGGAGGCCTGAGATGGTACCAAAATGTGGCATGATCTATGTTGGGTTGAGATAAGTATTCTAAGTTTTGAACCAATCTAGAAAAGATCTTATAGATGAGTTTGATCCCTTCAATACTAAGCTTAAAGTTCAAACCCATAGGTAGAGGGAGAGAAGTAGTTACCTTGTCCTTTTCCTTAATCAAAGGTCTCAAGGTTGGTTAATATGAGTATCCTCTGGGAGAGGTAGGTAGAGTGATCTCTTCCTTAGCAATGCTTTCTAAAGGAAGAGTACATTATTGTATGATAGAGAAGAAGGATATGGTGGTAATGGTTATCTCTTTTGGTATGCCTTCTAAAGGAGAGGTCGATGACTCAAATACTTAGATGAGGGGGCAAAGGGAATAGTCATTTCTTTGGTCTCATTTTTTGAAGGATTGGAGAGTGATTCCACTACTTGAATAAGTGGATGGAAAGGAAAGGTATTTTTATCAATAGTTTCCTTAATAATGAGTTGACTAAGAAATATATTAATGGTATGGACTTTATATTTGTGAGAGGATTATGCTTTATTGTTTTCATTATTCATGGAAGGGGCATGGATGGGAAATGGTTGTCTAAAGATGTCATGTGATTGATTTAGGGGTGCATTAGGGTTATCCAAAACAAGTTCCCCCTTATCGATGAGATTTTGGATGATTTTATTAAAGGTATTTCACCTACTAACATCATGTATAATGACACTATGGAAGGTGAATAATTAATTCTCCTTATACCAACCAAGTATAGGATGAGAGGAATTGAATTTCTATAGGGGTTTGATTGGCAGGAGTTGTATGATTGTTTGATTTCAATAACTTCTCTAATACTGAAGCATAAAACTCCCCTAGTAGATTAAAATTCTTTTATTTTTTATAGTTTGGGTTTTTAGTGTTCTAATTGAAGAAACTAAAAGAGTTGGATTGGTTAAAAACTAGTGGAGGGGTGGTTTTAAGGACAACCACATTTATGGTTCCCTTGTTTTTGTAGTTAGTGTTGGTTTGATTGTTAGTTTTGGAGGAGGGAGTCTCATTTAATTTTAAGGTTGAATGTTTGTTTATTAATTTCAACTTTACCTCATCAATGGCTCTATTCTCTAATCTTCATGCCATGGTGAAAGCCTCCTCAAAGGTCTTAAAAATTTGAACCCATAAAGTGGAGGAAATATGTTTGGCGCAAGTCTATGTAAAGAGTTCAATCAACTCTAGTTGGGGAAAAGAAAAAAAGAGTTGATTTATCAAGATTTTCCAATGGGATAAAAGGTTGGCTATGGACTCATCATCAAATATTTAGATGGAGTAGAGATTGGTGATGGAAAATTTCTTAGAGATTTTTATGGAAAAGTGATCTAGGAAAGTCTGAGCTAGTTGGGCAAAATAAAAGAGGGGATGTTTTTTAATAGCATTGTATCAATATAGTGTCGAACCTAATAGAGACATATGAAAGGTGTATAAAAAGAGTTCATCATCATAAGAAATAAAATAGAAAGAATTTTTAAATTCTCTTAGATGTTTTTGAGGGTCTTCCTTACTCTAAAATTTTGAAATTTTTTGAAGTTCCCACTAAGGAAGATAAGGTTGAATGGGGATGGAAGGATAAATTGGATCATTATAGATTTGGTCATAAGATAAGAAGTTATGGGCACTAGAGAGATATGACTCTGAAGTAGTAATTTTATACATTAACTTTTTGACAAGGTCATTTTGTGGTTGTGCACCCCCATAGCTATAAGGTAGATTATGTTGGTTTTGGATAGATGCAACATATGAATAACTAGTGGGGGTTGAGAGGTTGTCACATATTGGTATGTGGATATGGGTAGTTAGGATGATGCCACATACATGGAGATAAGTGTTTGGGTTTAATGTATAGGTACATACCCTTGTGGGTTGGGTCTGTATCTCAGATTTTGTGTAATGGGCATTTTTTGGGGGATTGACGTAGGTTGGGTTGGAGGTATGGTTGGGTTGGTAGATAAAGAATAGGTGGTAACTTTGGTACTGATGGGTGGAAGGGAAGAAGGTTTAGAACCACCAAGCTATATAATGGATTGGAGGTAGGTAGGTTAGAAATAAGAGTGATGGTGGTGACACTAGTAGAGGGTACTCCCACAATAAATAGAGTATTGATGCCTAAAGGTTAGGTTGTTCCTATAGTAGAAGGGTTGTTAATTGGGTGTTGGTTGGTTAGGTGGATTGATTTTGTATGGTGGTATCAATGGGATTATTGGTATAAGATGATGTCTAGGTGACTAAAGGTTAGGTAGAGATGGTGTCAATAAAAGTGTCACCTATAAGGTGGGATGGCATGCCATAGGGAAGGTCAATAAGAAGAAGATGATGTAACTATAAACCTAAGAAAAGACTCAAGGATCCCACTAGGCATGGCATAACATTTCACATAAATTTTTCTTTATTTATAAGAAAAAAATTGTAAACCTTAAAATAAGGGTGAAGTTATTAGAACCTACATTTGGTTTTCACTCTATGATCCAGACAATTGTAGATACTCTTCTTTAGCTTGGGAGGAATGACCTGCAGATAAGAAAGCACTAGAGAAATGGTTGATTAGTTAGATAGTAGGGTGGATTTCCTAGAAAGCAAGATCTAAGAATCACAAGATTCCTTAAAGGCTATCAATCCATGATTATAAATAATCAAGTTCTAAAAATGAAAGATAAATTACTTGCACGAATAATAGAAGGTACTAAAATCAAATATAAGAAGTGCTTGAAAGAGATGACTTCAACTCATTATTACAATAAATGATTGAATATTATTCCAAATAAGATGGGTATGGCTCAAAAAATAGGGTGATGTTATTTGCTCAGGCAAAAGGTTAAAAAATAGGATTTGGTTGGGGTGTGATAGGTGAAAATAGCTTGTTGTTAGAATTATCACATAGTGACCATAAGAAATTGGGTAAGACCATCGACAATTAGGGTGACCATCATTGATTACTATGGGTTTTGGTTTATCTTAAGAATCTATTTTATAAAGTTGTATAATGGATTCTAGAGGTGGCATGGAAGATAGAATAGACAAACTAATTACTAAATTTGATAAAAGATAGATACTTAACTTGTTGGCCTAAACAATGTGGAAGTAGTTGGTTGAGAACCCATTGTAGAGTCTAGAGAAATTTTGATAGAGTGTTAGTGTCTTGGATGTGATTGATGAATTGTACCACTTCAAGTCTCTGACTTTATCATTGGTTAACTAGAAGAAAACCTACAAAATAAGTTTTGATACAAGAATCTATAATAATTGATGATGATATTTGATGCTTGATTGTTTTTTATTCTAGGTCCCTTTCACCTCTTCCACCTCTCTCTTTATATATGGAAAGGAGAGGTGAAATAATAATTTTAACAAGGTGTTAAGGGGTCATCTAATTTTAGTCTTAACATGCATCATTACACAAGTGGTTAAGAATAGAAAAGCAAGGTGGATTTAAGCTAGAGTTAACCCTTAAGGAGGTTAAAACTTGATCATTAGAGGTTGATATGTCAAAGGATAAGTTGATCAAAGTTAGTTAGCTGGTTAACTAGCTTGTCTTAGGTTTGTTGTCAAAAGGTTGTCAAATGGTCCCTAAAAGGGCTCGAAGGTGGTCTAGGGGTTAGTTTGACATCCAGAACCAATGTGTGTGGTTTTATAGTGTCTACACAAGGATAAATTATTGGTATAGATTTGATCAATCCACAATTAAATAAATACTTAGTAGTAATCAAACACCATTTTTTGTGCACCAATAATAGAGCAGAGTATGAGGCCCTAATTTTGGGA
The DNA here is from genome assembly GCA_037957365.1 of Torreya grandis. NCBI lineage: Eukaryota > Viridiplantae > Streptophyta > Pinopsida > Cupressales > Taxaceae > Torreya > Torreya grandis. Next base: position 1,033,647 of record JARHVA010001675.1, read on the forward strand.
TTAGAATTTTCCCCCAAAAGCAACGTCAAGGAATTGTTAATATATGGAGACTTAGAATTGGTGATTAAACACATCAAGAGTAAGTATCAAAGAAAATAATCATATTTAAAGAAGTAAAATCATATATCTAAGGATTTAATTGAGTCATTTGAGGATTTCTATATAGTGTCCATTATGAATGAATAAAACTAAATTATTGATTTACTAGTCATTTCAATAGCCAATTTGGCACCCCTAAACAATTTAAAATTATAGAAGTTCTCCATTGAATTGGTACCTTATCCATCAGTGTCAGACAATATTAAAAAAATTTATGTTTTTTATGATGATCAGTAGATCATTTAGTTTCTAACCAACTCAAGATAGTTTGAGTCTCAAATAATTGATGATGAGGAAAGAATCCATATGTGCCACAAATAATTAGATTAAGAGGATGTCATACAACTGAAGGAAAATCATCTCCCACTATGGTTAGTTGAATTTGAAAGGGATTTTGATGTAGACCCTCAAGTGTATAAACAAAGATAACTCAAGGTTAATTAGTTTGAGTTCAGTTCAAAAAATGTGGGTGATGAAAGAAATTTACACCTTATTAATATTGGCTTAAGTTGTACTCTTGATGAAAGGAAAAAGGTCAAAGAATTTACTATTAGGTATAAATATGTAATTGTGTGGACCTATGATGACTAAATTATATTCAATCTTAAATTCATCATGCATACAGTTCCACTCAAGCTCGATCATAAACCATTTAGTCAAAAGGAAATATAAGTTAATTCTATCATGAAACCATTGATCTAGAAAGAACTAGAGAAGTTACTAAGCATTAGAATAGTATTTCATATTAGGTATATAAGTTGGGTGGCTAATATAGTTACAATGAAGAAATAAGTGGCAAAATTAAACTGTTTCATCATCAAGAACCTAAATAAATCTTTTATGAAATATAATTATCCCCTGTAGTCATTGGATGAAGTGATATAGATTTTGAGCATTTCTATAATGATGTCTTTCTTAGATGGATTTTAAAGATATAAACAAGTATTGGTGGAATCAGAGGATATAATGAAAAACATGTTTACTATAAAATGTGGAACTTATGCATATAATCAAATGCAATTTAGGTTGATCAAAGTTGGAGTTAATTTTGAAATAGTGATGGATCATACATTCTAGGTATTGAGTGCATAATTATATACATGGATGACCTCACTATTTTCTCTAAAAGAGATCTGATCATATTGACCATTTTCAATCTATCTTTAAAAGATATAGGAAGTTTTTTATCTCACTAAACCCCAAGAAGAGTATATTTAGCATTATAAAAGACAAGATATTAAGACACATTATCACTAAATATAATATCATCATTGACCCAAAAAAATCCAAGGAATTTAAAATATAATGTTCCCAAATAAAAAAAAGGAGTTGAAGTCCTCCTTTGGGAGGATTAATTTTGTTTTAAAATTCATATCAATATTTGCATAAATTGTTAGACCCTTGAACGTAATGTTTGAAGAGGATGTCAGAGTGGAATAGACATTTAAATCTAAGAAGTCCTTCAAAAACATTAAGAATTCTATATCACAGGCCCCAATGCTGGTAAGCCTAGAATTCACTAAAGACTTTTTATTATACTCATTTGCTTTAGAGCATCTGACCATTGATGTACTCACACAAAGGAGGGAAGAAATCAAACATCTTATCACTTTTATGAGCTCTAACTTGAAATATGTGGAGCTCAAATACTCCTTGATTGACAAGCTAGTCTTCACCCTTGTAAAAGCAATTAAGAAGTTTAGGCATTACATCCTCTAGAATAAGATGATAACTATTGTACCAGATCATAATATCAAGCTTATACTAAAATAAAATAAATTAGGAGATCATAGAGGAAAATGGATAGAAAACTTGTAGGAGTTTGATACTAAAATTAAACTTGTCAAGATCATTAAATGATAAGGTATTATTTAATTGATGATTGAACCAAACCCATGGATCACCATTGAATAAGTTTTCCAAACACAAGTTTCTTAAGAGGACTGGTATTCAAGTATTATTCAGTTCTTACTCACTAAAACATGACCCTATGAATTTAATAAAGGGGAAAAGAAATCCTTCAAGCTTAAATTTTTTCATTACATTATCAAGAAGGGCATACTCTATAGTAAGAACTTATAAGGCATCTATTTAATATATGTGTCATGTGAAGAATCCTAGGAGATTCTCAAATATCTACATCAAAATATTGGTAAGGGCCATCCATCTAGCAATACAACTACCCATAAAATACTTAGAATGGAATATTATTGGAAAATAGTCTTCAAAGATTGCCATTTCCTCATAAGGATGCACCATGAATTTCAAGTTTTGTCAAAAGGAGAAGTACACACAACAATGCTACTATATCATGTTTTTAAAGGTGGGCCATTTGCCCAATGGGGCTTAGATTTCATTGGTGTCATAAACCCAAATTCCTCAACTAGGCACAAATTTTTGCTCACTGCTATAGATAATTACACTAGATGGACTGATGCAGCATCCACTAAGAACTCAAGAGTACAAGATGTGATCAGTTTCCTTGAAGATAATATCACAAATAGGGTTGGCGTACCTATTTCATTGGTTTATGACAATGGGTTAGTATTTAAATCAGCTAATTTTATGGAGTGTGCCCATGATAATCATATCATAATTTGATCATCTTCTAATCACTATTCACAAGTTAATGGATTGGTTGAATTAACCAACAAGAACGTCATTGATGCTATCACAAAATCTACTATGAATAAACCTAGAGAGTGGCATATTTTACTAAAATAAGCACTCTAGGTAGATTAAAAGTGGTATAATTAGGCCCTTAAAGCCTCACCATATCTACTGGTTTATCAAAAATAGTCAGTGTTCTCAATCATGTTGAATATACCAACATATAAATTTATGTAGGAATACATGGAGGCCATCAAGAAGATAGAGTCTAGATTGTTAGATATCATAGAAATGAAAGATTTTAAGAATGAAAAATTACAAAACCTTAGTAGACATCAAGATTTGGTCAAAATATGGTTTGATAAGAGAGAAAAATATAAATCATTTAGGATTTTTAACCTTGTGTTCTATAGGACAAAGCCCATGAAAATAAAAGGAATGCATGAAAAGTTCACCCAGGCATGGATAGGGTCTTATCAAATCTTTGAGATCTTGGGTAATAATGCTTTCTATTTGAAGGACCTCCAAGGTATCTCTTGACAAGTTTGAACTCATGAGTCAAATTTTCACCCCTATAATTCAAAACTTTGCTTGTCATGCTTCTACAACCCTGTTCATAGCTTTTTCATGCCTTTGGTAGTATTTAAGTAATGACTTGTTAATCTTGTTAGAATTATTTAAGGTAATATCTCTACAAAGATTTCTAATGCCTTTATAGTTATCCTTGTGATTCCTAGGGGTATACCATTTTGTGTCAAGAGAGTGCATAGTCTATCAAATCAAGTCTTTTCACTTGGTCACCTAATCTAAATCCCATTAGTCTTAAATGATGAAATTAAGGTATTTTAGCAAAGTTTAAGCTTTTTGGAGAAACCTAGGTTTGTATTACAACTAAATTAAGCCTTTTCAAGGTACTATATTTCCATGTATAATTTAATCATTTAGCTAGGATGTCATATGAAGACCTTGGAGGTCTTGGACTAATATAGTTACTTTACATGAGATCCTCTCTTTTACACTAGCTTTCTTTGCACTTTGAGTTGTTTTAAAGAGATTTTAAGATTTTAAATATGGAATACACATTCCATTACACTTTTAAAATCTTTAAAATGAGTTTTCACTATGCTGATGTCATAATAAATTCATAATAATGGTCTACATGTCAAAATAACATAGATTTTGCTCAGAAAAGGTAGTTTTATGGGTTTGTATGGACTTGATGAGCCCACTTCTAGGTGAAAATTCCTTAAAGGTGTATTTTGGTATTATAAAATTCATATCCATGGATTTAAAGCTATAATAGGTCTTAAAAGTACAAAACTTTCATCTTCTCCTCTATCACTCCATTGGTAAGCTTTTAAAGCCAGTTTTCATATGCTCATTTCAAAAAAAGTAGAGAGAGTTTGGTCCTAAAATTTTTTCACATATGAGGGTATCCTATTAATATTTATATTTATGGCATTGATCATCAGATTCATCCCCCCATCTTTTTAAACAATCACTAAGAGTGCAAGGGGGTCACTATGTCTTAGTCATCAAGACATGGTCTAGGTTTGTCTCCATTTCTTACTTTAGAAATCAATGGAGAAAAATGGTTATAGTGAAGTGAATTTAATTTATAATAAGATTGATTACATGTTGGATTCATCAAGTAACTCTTTTCAAGAAGGCATTTATGGCAAAAAACTGGTCTGATATAGTGTCTTTGAGAATGGTTTTCTTAGGAAGCTTCATGGCATGTTTTGGTTATGATAAATGAGTGTCTTCATATTCAAGAGTTTTAAATTTTACACCTATGTCATTCCACACCTCTCACATTAAAACAAAATTCCATTTTCCTTCATCTTGAAGGATGTCTTTCTTAAGAGAGCTAATGGTGAGATAGTCTCTATATCAAGGTGCGGTTAATAAAACATGAGATATTATTATGAAAAGGTAATAATTCAGGTTAGTAAGTGGTATTGGTAAGCACCTAGGTATATTAAAAGGATTGTTTCATAAAAGGATGAAATTTACATTACATCTCAGAAACCATGCTCTTTAGGACTTAAGAGATCATTCCTAAGCCTAACTACATAGACTCTTCCCAAAGTCTAATGAGCAAAGAAATAGAACCATCATGGAAAATATCAATGATCAAGGGGTAAATAATAAATGGAAGGTTTTTTAAAGAGCATGAAGTAACATCACATCACTCTTTAAGTTTATTTAAGATGACTAATGACACTTATAATAGCAAAAGGTCTAATTAGGCCTAATAGGACTAATTGCCCAAACAAAAACTTGTATATCATGATGAAAGAGATTTGATTGATATGAGATAACATATAAGATTGTAGAGGGTTGAGAAGAAGCATCAATATAACCTTCCATGGATAATTTCCCTTAATTCCAACAAGGACTTCAAAGATTCTCTCAACATGACAAGAAATTTATGTTAAGAAATAACCGTCTACATTAGTCATAGAGCTTTCAACAGAGATCTAAGGAGCTTTTGACTTGTTTTAAGATTTTACAATCAAGGTTAGAGCATGAATTGGTGGTATAAAAACCAACCTTACAATATGGCATGATGAATTTAGTAATAAAATCCATGAGAAATCAAATAAATCATGTTACAAATAATTTATTTATCACACTTCAAAGAAGTTAAGGTTTTTTAGCATATCTTAAGGTAAAAGTCACTCCTTTTACCTCATGTTGCAAACCATTTCATGATTAAGTTCATGAATATTTCATGACAATTCAAGGTGAGATGGGATCAATGGAGGACTTAATGCACTTTTTTCATTGAGTTAACTTTACCTCACTCTCCTTTGTCCATATAAAGGCATAAAGAGAACCTAATGATCACCTACAATAGTCACTCAATATGGTTACTTTAACAAAGTATCATGTTGGCCATGGAGGCAATTAGATGGTAGAAGGGTCTATATAAGATTAATGATAAGACCCCAAGTGCTAATGTGATCATCATAGACTTATTAAGGCTTTTTATCTCACTCATTCTCTCTAATAAGTCCAATCTACCACCTAAATCTATTAGAAGTTGACACAAGTAGTGATCTTTGGATGTGTTATGTATGGTGAAGATAATTGATTAGGAAATAGAGATTTAAGAGAGAGATCACATTCATAAGGTGTTAAGAGGTGAATTTTTTTTGTAAAAACCTATTCAAGGCCTTAATGTTATTCACCTTCTTCCCTTAATTCTATGAAATCCAAAATCACCACCTACAGTTGACTTAATTGGGCCTGATTGAGCTCTAAGGACAATAAGGTGGATATGAAACACAATGGTGAAAGTGGAGATTTGGATGAGAAGGAAAATTCATATAATCTTGTATAGTTTACATAAGATCAAAGAGTCTTTAAAATCAATAAACCTCTCAAAATTTTCTCACAATCCTTAAGGAGTTAGATTCAAGCAAAATGAGTTACACTATGTATAGTACATGAGGAAAATTTGTGTGTGTGAGAGAGAAATGAGGGGTTTAGTGATTTTCACAAGGTGATAAGGAGTCTTGGACATTTTTACAAACCTATTCAAGGTCTTATTACATCTAAGTTATCCATATAAGCCAAGGAAACATTGAATGCACACCTACAACTAGTTTACACCTATAGGTAATATTTCCTTGAAATGAGAATGTGGACAGGGATCATGGATGTGGTGGTATTGAGTGTTATAGAGATGAGGTTGAATGAACTTTGAGAGTAAGAGTTTAAGTGATCCCTTTCCATTATAGGTGTTTAATAATATCATATTCATAAAATACAAGGCTCATCCTAAAATAACATAATCTATTAGTGACCTATAAGCCCACTTACAAGCAAATTGAAGATAACACATTTCTCTAAAATTTGGATGTCTAATAGCATAAATGGAGTGTAGATGACCTTGATGAATACATTTATCTATTTTTTTTCTAGTGATGAGGGAAAAAAATCATGGAATATACCTCTAGGGTCAATAAACACAATTTGCATACAAACCCTTAAGTAGAGAAGAACAATGTTTTGGACCTTTTTTAAGGTCAGTATTTTTTTAAGATCATGTTATATAATTTCATGGATCATGGAAAACATGTTTAGATATCTATTTGATATAAAAATGTGTTTTAAGGTTTTAAGACTCCAAAAGACCTTTCTTAGCCTTTATACACAATCACCTCAACCAAGAGTCAAGTTTATAGAGGTTAATACTTATTATATGGGATACATGGTAGCTTGAGGTTGATTAAGGTGTTGGAAGGGTTCCCATAATTCAGTCATATGGAGTTGGTTTAGTTTTTGGGTCTTGTAGTTCTATGAACAATTAACAAGAAGATAGAGAACCTTATTTTGCATGACAAATAACTCTAGTGGGTTAGATGTTTGCTCATAAATTGCATAAGTTTTTATATGGGAACTCAAGCCCATATGGGATTTTATAGGGGTCCCCTTGATACAAATTCTTGGAATTGGGTTTTGTAATGGACCCCTATCCTTTATGAATCATTACCATGAACATAAACATCTCTAAACCCTTATTAAACCCTACAACTAATTCAATGGAGAAGATATCTTTCTTAATACCATAAAATGATATTTTTTGAACTCCAAATGATCCTAATGACATTCACAACTCCACTGATCTCCACTTAAAGGTGTTTATTCACATGTGTAGGTACAATACCATATGATAAAGGGTAAAATATATATTTTAAAGCTTGTTATGAGGGTATAAGATATGGAGTGATCTATAAACCATTTATATAGCCCAATGGGGACTTGAAAAAGGTTTTATCATCATAAAAACTCTTTTACATGTCTCTCAAGAAGTTATATCATCCCTACAAGTTGGCCATTTGGTCAAAAGGTGAGAAAAACTTAGTTTTGTAAGCCAAGAATCAATGGTGAAGGCCAATGAGTCGAATAAGAGACTTCAATATAAATAAATGAGTTGCATAAAGGTTTATGGGTTTGAATAGGTAATTTTCAAGCACCAAAACCTACAATTTTCATGAAAAAACATCTCAAACTACCCCTCAAACATACACAAACATTTAGGCTTACCAATGACCATTTCACGGTTTTTCCAACTACACAAGGCCTTAGAAATCAAAATTTGGCATGGATTATGGTCTTAGACTAGGTAAAGTGAATCAAATGCCTTTGGTATATTTCACATGTGTGGGTGGCCATTTGGGCCAAATCTCTCTTTCTAGGCCAAGGGGACCTAATTAGGGTTAATTAGAGAAAGAAATGGAAGAAAAGAGATACTTCCACTCAGATTTGGATCCATAACTTGGCATAGAGATGTAAGAGGATAGAGGGTCTTAAAAAATGTGTTTATTTTTCCATTATATTTTGTACACTCTTCTTCACAAGGAGGTCTACCTATTTTTAGGGTTATAATGAATGGGTGAAAAATCAACCAAATGGAACAAAATTGCATCTTTTGGAGGGTTTTATAGATCTAAGTGAATTTTTTTAGGTCTAATATATTTTGGATAAACAATCCAATGAGGATAAATTATTTTTTGAAGTCAAACCCAACTTTTCACCTTCATATGCCTTATTGTAAATGAAGAGTTTAAAGGGTCAATCAACCAAATAAATGCATAAATCTATTTAATAAGATTTTTAAAGGTTAATGCTCATATACTATGCCTAATCAAGTAATAAAAATTCATATGTTTGATTTGAATAAGGATTAAAAGGTTAAAATGGTCTCTAACACTCCTAACAAGACCTTTCCCTCTAGCACCAAGTCAAGGAGACAAAGTTAAACAAGCTTTAAGGAGTCTTCTAACATTATGATTTAATAATTTTGAGAATATTAATGTATTATTACCAATTTATTTAAAGTGTCTGGGTATTAAAATTAGTAAATAAATATTCAATAATTAAGCTACTTATTTATGTAAATTATATTATAATTTTATCCTTTCTAAAAATAGTAATAAGAGATGGAAATGAAGACTTAGAAATTGACTGATATGGTTGAGACAAGATCTGATATTCATTATGCAAGATTGGGATACTATCACAAAATAGGATTTTAATTTTATTTTATAAGTGGATAGGAGCATTGAAATTGGAAAGGAGTGGCACCAGTGTTGTAGTCCACCGTTATCATTGTTATCCTAAGGATCTAATCTTTCTAGGTTTTGTTCACTATGTCTTTGTGATCCTATCTATTCACTTTATATAATCAAAAGTATATAGATATCCTTGTAGAGTGTATTTTCTCTACAAACCATATACTCTATTATGCTTTGACCAATTTCAATAAAGGGGGGGGGGGGGTTAGTGTGTGTAAGATTTATTGAATGTGTATCCACAGCCCTTGTGTCAGCATGTTGCCTACATACCAATACTCTAAAGAGGGATTAAGCCATATGTAGTTCTCCCACTTGATGTGCTTTGTGAAATAGTGTGTGTGAAGACACAAAATGATAAATTATATGTGCTTGAGGTGACTATGGATTGGTGTAAGGATTTAAATAAGTTTGTAAGTGTATTGGTTGGTTGTATGTAGAGAATAGGGAAGATTGCTTGAGTAGTATTACTTGTATTATTGTTTGCTTAGTTATATTTTCCAACCCTTTCCAAATGATCTTTGAATGGGATTTTATAAGGATCTATTATTCATGGGATAAATGTACTCACATTAGGCTAATAAGGAGAAGGATGGGGAACCAAAAGAAACTAACCATTAGAGCCAAAAATTCACTTGGATAGGAGCATTGAAAGTAGATAGGAGTGGTACCGATGCTATATTCCAAGTGTATCACTATTATCTTAAGCTAAAGGGGCCTGGGGGGATGGATTAATCATGGAAAAATTGGTCCATCTTAGTTGGGATCAAGTCTAAAAGGTTATAGATGACTAGGAATCAATGAAAAGATGCCTATGAGGGTCATGAGAGCAAGAAAGTGGGACCTAAGGGTTGGGTGTCATAAACCATACTCAAGTTACCAATTTTTGAATTTTATATGACTATATTTCCCCCCCACTTTATTTTAGTGATGTATCAAATCAAAATACTAAGATAAAGGAAAATTAGAAAATGTACCTAAACTTACCTACAAGGGTGAAGCTCATGAAGTTATGTGATGTTGGGTGTGCATAGAAAGAACACGTTATGAAGTACGAATCTACAATAAAAATAAAGAGATCAATTCTTAATAGATACTCTATTTATAAAATAAGAATGTAAAAAGTTGGGTAAGAGAGAGGAGAAGATAAATGAATGAATACACCTCATCGGGTACACAAACCAATATAAAACTTGTTGTGATGCTTAGTGATGCTGAGTAATATTGGATGATAATATACTAAGATTAATATCATGAATGGAGCTAAGTGCTCAATTCCCTAATAATGGCTCAAGAATGCAAAGGCTAGCCCTTTGGCTCCATCATCACCCACTAAGTGAAGCTAGGTGGTCATACATGTGTTAATAAATATTTGGACTATGTGTCCAATCCCTTTGGATAGGTGTCTCAAGAATACAAAGGCTAGCTAGTCCTTTGGCTCCATCATTAGCCCATGAAGTAAAGCTATAAACTAATATCAATATGAAATATGTGTCATATGAGATGGATCCTAAATCCTATGAATGTACTATGAATTGAAAATGTTTGTGTGGATAGCCAAATGTATGTTGGAAATTAGGCCACTCTTAGCCACTCTGAAAGATAAAGATTAGGCTTGTATGAATACCACTCCAAAACTGGTACACTAGGCTTAAATGAAAGCCACTCCAAAATTCTAAGAAACACCTGTAGATGGAATAATGCATGTAAATATTGATAATGACTAGGTAATGCTAAACTTGAAAAGAAAAGATAACAAATGTGCTGCACACATTGCCTCTAATCACTAGTATCTGAAACATGGATTCTAAATTAGAAGTTATATCAACTGTCATATCTAAAACTAGAAGTGAGAACCATTATTTTATATATAATGCCCCATATATCTAGATTCTCTAAGCAAAAGTGTATTGAAAACTATTGATTCTAAAATGGTATAATTGTGCAAAACTATAGTTGAACCTACTTTTTTGTCTACTTATATAAAGTCTAGTTTTTATGTTTTTTTTTTTTGGATAGGAGCACTAAAAATGGATAGTAGTGTCACTGAGACTATAGTCCAATCTTAGTGCTATTGTTTTGGGCCAAATTTAGTAATTGTTCTAACATTTTCACTATTTTCCTAATCTATTTTGACTGGATTGATGTTTGGTTGCTATTTTAGGTGTGTTAAAAGCTAGATTTTTTACTGTTAGGAGCTCTGATCTCTATGACAAAACCCCTATTTTTTCCCCTCTATTTTTAGGGTAGAAATAAAGACCCTACAATTATTTCTCTTAGAATAAAGAGCCTACAAATGTGTTATATTGCAAAGATACATGATATAATAATGATAATCAACAAGATATTTCAAGTTATAACATGGTTTGTATTGAGAAATTGTTAGATTAATAGGGGTATTCCTAGATAGATATAACAATGTAATATCATGTGCAATGTATTGAACTAGATTTGGAATTTTTAGTTATTAGTTATTAGCTGTTAGTTAGCAAGGAGGGATGGAGTATGATGTCTAGCATAACATCTAAGATATAAAGATAATGCATGATATGGATCATGGCATTGTAAATAATAAGAAGGAAATAAGCAAAAAACACATAAGGAAAGAAGCAAGAAGCATACAAAAATTGCCAAGGGGCCAATAAAACAAGGGACATGGGCACATGTCACTCAAACTAGAAAGAAAACATACAAGGCATGTTCAAATGTTACATATGCATACAATTTAACAAACAAGGGTTAGCACGAGGGCCACAATCACATAAAAGAGTGTAGAAAAAAGACATTGGAAAATTTCCTAAATCACACACATGAATAGAAGTAAAGGATATCAGAAAATGTCCTAAGGCAAATACAAGAGACAAAATAGGAACTAAGAAATGTAAACAATCTAGCTACATTAAGCAAGAGAGTAAAGCATGTAATGACTAGAAATACAATCGTATCTAACTAATCAAAATAAGAGGGAAAGTATCCAAGACATATTATTAAAATACTAGGTATATGCTAAGAAATACACAAGTGTTATATACTAGTGAGTGTCGATAGAGTAATATGTGTAAGCTGGTAAATAATGTACATCATCATGATAATTAGGGTGTATGGTGTAAGAATGACATAACCTAGATGGTGTAGTTATGTATAAGATGCCCCCAATAGATATATGTATTTATGTATCAAATGTAGACGTATGATACCCCCTTAATGGGTAGAATGAAGCAATCAAAGATTTTGATGTCACTGCACACACTCAAAGAAGATCAAGTGAAGCATGGTAATGTAGATAAATCAAGAAACAATAGCATAAAATAGCAAAGGTAAGTATAAAAATGTAGTATAAATGTAAAGCATGGATAATGCATACAATTAAAATGTTTTTAGTGTTTTTGGATTATTTGCATGTTTTTAGAATTTTGATATATTTGAATGTTTTTGGAATTTTTGAAATATTGTATTATTTTTATATTTTTTATATGTTTGAATGTTTTTTTATTTCATAATGTTATGAACTATGTAAAATAAGTCATATGAATAATATGTACAAGAATTTTGAAGATAAGCTATGTACAAGTGTTGGAAAAAGCCTATATACAAGCATATGAATAAAGCAATATGTACATGATGACATAAAAGACCAAGCTAGAAGGGGTAAAAGGTCCAAGGATGGAGCTCATTAGAGATGGATATGGAGGAAGGGATCATGATCATCATCAAATGCCTCAAGATCATCATCATATGTTGTAAAATCTATTTACATGGTGTCATCCTATAGAAGGTGAATTGAAGGTTACTCTAGTGGTATAGATGTTGATTCTTCTCTTAGACGTTTAGCTCTGGTAGTAGATTACTCTAGTGGAAGTAGGGAAGCTAGTGTTGGTGGTGTTATAATCTAAATAATACCATGAACCTGTAGTTTATCCAATCTCTATTGTAAATATATACATGAGTTTGTATCATGGCTTGTGATCCTATGACAAAGACAAAATGGGCAACCATCTTACTATGCTAATTTGCTAATAAATCTATGTCAAAATGTAGGTAATGTGATTAATCCATGATAAAGTAACATCTTTAACATAATATATGGTTGATGTTATGTGTTTTCTTCCTAAATTTGAATGACTGGCTCTATATCCATGGAGGTAACCATGTGAATTATATGTGCCAAGTGATCTATTTATGGCCATAAATGTGGATTATATCATGTGAGTATAGTTCAAGATGTTAAGAGTGATGTAAGATGTGTAATGAGAGATCTAGAGTCATCTAAATACTCTCCTAAGCCTACTGACATAAAGCTCAACCCACATAAATAGTCATCTATGAGTGTGGGTGTCATATCATCATCTGAAGAAGCTTGGGAATCGGTATCAACATCATGTACATATGGTAACTCAAAATTTACCACAAGGGGTAACTATGATATGGGAGTCTCATCAACTATAGCAGTAGAAGACAATGGTACTATGAGAGTGTTTATAACTGATAGAATAATTATATGTATATAGTTAACTGATACTACTAGAACTACTATTGATGAATGTATAATTATGATAGGTGTAGGAATTGTGACTGATGGAGTAGTTAGAATGGTTGAAGCTACTATGATTGGCTAAATATATGGAGTTGAGTACATAACTGTAAGTGGAGTGTGGGAAGTTATAGTCTCTCCAACCTCTTATGTATGTATCTAATCAAGAGAAATGAAATGAGGTGGTTGTTGAACTATGATATGAGGTGTCCCATCTGGAAAAATAGTCAAAGATGACTTTGTAGTTTGATAATATCTAAATGTTTGGTTGTTTATTGGACATGTGTGTAGGTATCCTTCATGGATAAACTTAACACATCACTAAAGAGTATAATTAATTACCCCCATAATGTGTATTTAGGGTCATCTAAGTAAAATATTATAATGAAAAATACCTAGCATGACCTAGAACTATGTAGAGAGGGTTTTGAGTCCTACCATGATATCCAAAGCAATGGTGCCTAATGTATATCATGGTATATCATCAAACCCTCTAATGTTATTATATGATTTTTTTATGGATGTCATATCCATGCCCATGGTATATAGGAATGTAATATTACATATATTAAGTCTAGAACCACTATCAAATAGAACTCTCTTAACTGTGATAGTTTTGACTTGATCTTATATGAATAGTGGTAAATTTTGATCAATAACTATTTGAGATGGAATGTCATCATGACCAAAAGTAATATCATCTTCTATAGTTTTTAGCATGTTGACCATTGATGTAAAATAAGAAGGATCTACATCAATGAGCATAGAAGTATGAGTGAGTGCTTGACAAAGAATGTCTTTGAACAGATTAAATTTTTGAAGTAATTCTAACATAGAAATCTTAGTTGGTGTGTCTATCAACTAATCAAAATTATCATATTACTTGTGCAAATATGCCTATGTTGGTGGGTTGGGCCTAGGACAAGAAGGAATGTGAGGGTATTATGACTCTTGATTAGGTGGAAGAGGCATGGTGGCACATCGAGTAATAGTTCTAACTGCATTATCTATCATTTTTATAGGACTAGTAGTAGCTACAGGAGGAGATCAGAGATAATCAATAGGTCAAGGTGGTAGAGGGACAAAGGGTATCAACTTAGCTTTGCAATAGGTAGTGACCTAGGGAAGAGAAAAATGGACCAAGCAACATGACTCAGCATGAGATAGAGGCTCCAAGGGAGGTAATACAAAATATATATTAACATGTTATGTAATAACCTTCTTAACATCATCTAATATTATGAAAAATAATCATGAAATGCAAAGAATAAAGCTTTGTATTAACATATGGTAAACTTTGTAATGTCCCCAAAATTATGATAAAGTGATTTAATTAATTTAATTAATTTAAGTTGTCCAAAAATAAGGATGACTTTAATTAATTAATTATAATTAAAATGGAAAAAAATAAAATATTAAATAAGTTTCTTCTAGAAGTTGGAGTTAGTTGCAAGTTGGCTTCTTCTAGAAGATTCCTTGGAGCCTTTAAAAGAAGTTGAGGGCAAAGAATTTTTCATGTTGTTGAGTAATATTTTTGATGCATTATTGCAAAGCTTGAACTTTGATTCAGCTAAATCTCTGAGGATGAAAACCTTTAGCAGATTGGAAAAGGGTTGGATGAAAACCTAGCTCTTTTCGAGAGTGGATTCGTGATAGAATTCACATTGAGGTTATTGATCAAATTTGGGGTTTCAAGGACATTTTTGTGGAAGATTGATTTTTTGGGAAATTTTGTGTCTTCTTTGAAGACAAAATTTCTAGGGTTATGCGATATTGCCAGTGTGATGAAAAATATCGATCAAATACCCAAGTTGTTGAGGCCACATGAGCTGTTAAAAAAGGCAAACCGGAGCTAAAGACAAATCTACAGGGAAAAGTCAAGAAAAAACAAATTAATTGTCAAGATTCTAAATAAAACAAATCAGTGTTGGAGATCATTAAGAAAACCATCTATATTTCCTCAACAATGCCTTATTTAGGAGATTATCGAGACTGGTAAAAGATAAGCATCGAGACATGGCATGAAGAGACAAAATTTTGTAAGGGAGGCTGTAGCAGCAATATTTCTAGTAGCAATGATATGAGGGAGACCGTAGCAGAAATAAAAGCTATAATATTTAATATTCATTTGTAGACTTATCAAGTGGGGACCCCTGAGAATTGTATTTAGGTTCGAGATTTAGACTTTGCCATGGAGATTGTTGACTCTAAAATTGTTCAAGATTTTGATGGCCTTGCATTAAGCTCCCACAATGTGCATCTCTCCCCAAAGGAGTGGCAACAAGCATTGTATATTAGTATATCTCTAAATAAAGTTAGAGATGTTGTATGTAATGGAGAAATTTCTATAGAAATATTGTGGCATTCGGTCATAGAGACTATTCTCAATACTGGTGGCAAGCTTGATTATGTGGAGATAGTTGACCAAGAAAAATTGCAACCCCATGGAGAGAGTATACTTCCTAGTTGTCCTATGTGTTGTGGCATGGTTTGGAGGAGTTAGGTTGATTGATAATATTGAACTTGAAGCTTTAACTCATTGAAGCTATTGGAATTTACTAGTTAATGATGCATTTTTGAGTATTTTGTGGCACTGTTGGAGCTTCATCTCTGTTGGACGTGCCTTTGTTAGAGGTTTCAAGCACTTCATATGATGTTGTACATATTTTAGAGTTTTTGCTATCTATAGGTTGGAATATTACATACTCTCACTATGTTTATTGTAACATTCTGATTAGAAATATTAGAGATTATATGCTTATATTCTAATGTGTAAATTTGAGTATAATAAATTGAAATCAAAGTGTCATTACTATCTCCCCTGAGCATGGATATGTTAGTAGCCAATCTAAAGGTATTGCTTGCATATAAATTTCATTAAATCTCTCAAAATGGGTCTGCCCAAGCTTGTTATTTGTTAATAGTAGTGATTATTTCTATATATTAGACATTCGTGAATGATCTGTTCTGCTAATGGTTATCAAATTTTCATATTTAATCCTACTTGTGTTACTTGAACCTATTATATGTAATAAAAAGAAATGAGTTTGTCAAAATGGAACATCTAAAAAATTGAGTCAATTAAAAATACTTTGGCATATCTAGAAAGGGATATTTCAAACTTCATCATTCATGTACATGATATGACCAATGATGGTCTCCTTATTTTTTACAAGAAATATAATAAAAATTTGTAAATAAGTGAGATCCATATTTGAAAATTGATTTTAGAATATAAGGTGATATCTCAAAAGAAATAAGACATAGTGTATGCAAATAGGGTTTGAACGATGATTTATTTGGAAAAATACTATGAAATTTTAAAATTTAAAGTGAATTTTAATTTAGATATGCAAGTAAAAAATCATAATTTTATTGAAAAAATTGTGATTTAACAAGACCTAGTAGATGCAACTAGGATTTTGAAAAATAAATGTTTTTGAAAATTACTATTGAATTTTGAAATTTGAAGTGAATTTATGATTTTAATATGCTAGTAAAAAATCAAAATATTATTAGAAAATTACTGGGAAAATACTAGGACCTAGTATGGGCAACTAGGGTTTGAAAGATTTTTTTTTAAAATCATTATAAAATTTTAAAATTTAATGATAATTTATAATTTTATTATGGAAGTAAAAAATCATAAAAATATAGGAAAAATTAGTAGGAAATTTAAGCTAGTGTTTCTAGGGTTTTTATGCATAAATAAAGTAAGTCAGGTTCACCAAATGATTTAATAATTTTAGGAATATTGGTGTATCATTTATAATTTAGTTAAAGGGTCTGAGAATTAAAATTAGTAAATAAATATGAAATAATTAAGCTAATAATTTGTGTAAATTATATTTCAATTTGCTCCTTTATAAAAATAGTAATGAGATATGGACAAGAAAACTTAGCTAGAAATTGATTGATACAGTTGAGATAGGGTCTGATATTCACTGTGCAGGACTAGGACATTGTCATAAGCTAAGATCTAAAATTCATTTTATGATTGGATAGGATAATTGAAAGTGGATATGAATGGAATCAACACTATGTTACACCTCTACTAATGTTTTCCTGAGGATCTAAGCTTTTTGGGTTTTTTTTGCTATGTCTGTTTGACCCTGTCTATGAAGTTTTGGTAGTTAGAAGTTAGTAGAGCTCCTTGTAGAGAGGATTTTATCTTAAAACCCTATATGCCATTGTGATTTGAAATTTTTTGATAAATATGTGGGGTTAGTGTGTGTAATATTAATAAAATGTATCCACACCCTTTATGTAGGAACACTGCCTACATACCAATACTCTGAAGAGGGATCAAGCCCTATGTAGTTCTCCCACTTGATGTGCTTTGTGTAATAGTGTGTATAAAATGTAAAATGATAAAATAGATGTGTTTGACATGGTTAGTGATTGGTGTAAGTATTTTAATAATATTTTAAGTGTATTGGATGGCTATATGTAGAGAATAGGAAAGATTGCTTGAATAGTCTTTCTTGTACTCTTAGTTTCTTAGTGATATTTGCCAACCCTTTCCGAATGATATTTGAATGGGATTTTATAGGGATATATTGGTCATGGGTTGAATTTAATCATGTTATTAAAACAAGGATAAGGATGGGGAAATATAAGAAATTGAACATTAGGGCCAAAAATAGACTTGGACAAGAGCACCGAAAGTGGACATTAGTGGCATCAATGCTATAGTCCAAGTGTGGTGCTATTGTCTTGAGCTAACAAGCCTTAGGGGGATGGATTAAACATGGAAAAAAGGGTTTGGTTCAGCTAGGATAAATTATATAAGGATATGGATGATTGATAATCAGTAAAAATATGTTTATAAGGGTCATGAGAGAGAGCAAGAGGGACCTAAGGATTGGGTTGTCACAAGCCACACTCAATGTCAGGAATCTAGAACAACAAACATGCTCTGATACCACTTGTTGGTGGAGAGGGGGTGGAAGATAAATCCAAGAACAAACACACCTGTTCTAATTCCACCCGTTAGGATCTTGCTCCTCAGAAAGAGCACAGTATGATTACCAAATATAAGCAATTGAATATGCGGAAATAACCAAAAACACAAGTAACTAGAATTCACCAATAGCACAGAATATGAGAGACAATACACTATCTTGTATTAACACTATACAGAAAAGAATACATCAAAGAGTCGCCACACTCTTTCACCTTACAGAGATTCGCCACACCTCAAGTGTATAGTAATTCTTCTCACACACACTCTCCTACACAAAAAATGGTCCCAACAACCAACTCACGCATAGAATTGGTGTTCACCTCACCAACCAGTCAGTAATAACCCTGCCGGTACACCAAGCACTCTATAGCACTTCAAGCTGATCTCTCATGAACCTGCAACCTGCAATTTAAAGACCAAACTTACATGTAGATCCCCAATGAGCTTACAACAACCTGCAACTCATAGATCTTACAACTAGAAGGAACTCTTCCTTTCTATCTCATGCCTTAAACAATACATGCCAATGGGTCTATAAATAGATCCCTGACTCAAACAATAACTAGACTCTTAATTTAGACAATTATCCTCGCAACCCAAGACTCTGGCTGGTCTTGACATGCAAACTCATCGTTCACTTAACTAACTGTCCGTGAAACGAACACTTCGGGAACACACAGGCGACCGACGTCGGTCCCTGCTGGTCTGATTCTGCCGACGTCGGCCGACTTCCTGCCGTCGCCGGTGGCCTTTTGCACTGGACTCTATCGACGTCGGTCCTGCTGCCGACACCGGTTCCTGTAGAACTCAGCAACCATTTGTTCCTCAGTTTGCAAAGGTTGAAGCTTTTAGCTCCACAACCTAACACTCAAGTTACCAATTTTTGTATTTTATATGACTACACATTCCATTAAAGTTGGAGATACCTGATAAAATAATTAGTATAATTTTTAAATTGAGGAATTAATGAATAAAATAAGACCTATTTTCAAGGAAGAAGACTCATTCATCAAGGAAGACAAGTAAGCTAATATATAGGGTGTGCAAGCAAGAATGTAGGCACTTCAGTTGGTCAAAATTGACCAATAAATGTACAAGACTTATTCAAACATTAAAAAATATTAAAATTACACTATTAATCCATTTTACAAGAGATTAAAAGATAAAATGAATGAATTTATATGTTAGAGTTGGAGGAAGACTAAGTAAATGACACATTCCTAGTTTCTTTGATCTTGTCTTTCTCTCTCTATTTTCTCACTTTTTATTTAATTAAGCCTATTTTTGGAATTTTTAACGATCCTTAACCTAATTTATGGCATATCCATACAAAAAAAAAACTTTTAATTTCCTCTTTATAATGAATAAGACTAAATTCATGCCTCCTCAATACTTTTGACTAGTGTATGTTCATGGTTAGTTGATGAATGATAGTGATATTTCATGATTTATTTCATTTTGTCCTCTAAGTTTTAGCTATTTAAAAGTTTTAGTTCATACTTAAAGGTTTAATAGTGTGATTGAATAATATTGTATGTATGGAAAGTGTAATCTTTCCTTAGTGTCTTTGAGAGACCTATTGATTAGTTGTCTTAGAAAATGTATCAAGCTAAGCCTCTATATGAACTATTGATGTTTGAATACCTTAATTTGATAATTTAAATCAGGTATATGTTTTTATTCATCCTTACTAGTGTATATTAGATAAATTAAGGACACATTTTTTTGTATCACCTCAATTAGATAGGTTTCTTTTCAATTTATCTTCTTTCTTTTTCTTTGGCAAGCTAGTAGTGTAGAGTATAGGTCCTAACTAATACATCAAGGGGAGATATCCCTTAAAATATATATATTAAATCAATATATTATTCCACCCATATCATATAATTATCTCCATGTTAATTTAAATTATGAAGGCTTAAAACTACCTTTACAAGGGTACAAGTCTAGTAGATAACAACTTTCATCACACCTAGTGTGACTAAGGTCTAAATTAATGGAAGGATTATTGGTGTTTTTCTTCTATATATCAGCCTTATAAGGAATTTAAAACATCAATTGAATCTTCAAGTTATATCAATTGGTTCTATCAACCTAGGCACATATTCAAATAAGTTGTGTTTTGATTTCACTATCTTCATGAAGTTTGATTGTTGTGTATGAGGATAATTATTATTTTATACTTCCATATCAACCCTGTAATGAGTCATACTAGCTTTTTCATGATCCATACCATCCTTTTTATGATCCTTATCAGTGAAACCATGAGCCTTTTTAATCCTATGATTAGTATTGTTAAGAGTATGATGGGTCATAGTAGTTTTATAATGCTCCTTATCAGTCTTCATATGATTCCAATTGTATACCTCAGTAGCCTTACCAAGACTTGAAGTAGTAATATTCACCTCCTCCTACCCCATCTATAACTCATAATTATCTTTCCCCTACAATATATTTTTTTTAATTCAATCTAAATATGCTAAATTATTAAGGGGTGATGAGAATGTGGGATAAAGAGTTAGATGTGATACCTTTTCACCTCATAGAGAAGATGAGGAGGTTAGTACAAATGTTGTTGGATAAGTGAGTTGTAGTTGGAGAGGAAAATTAGTATGTTATAATGGATGAGTTATATGATATGAGTATTTTGATCCAATGTTGGGTATAAATATTAGTGGGGTGGAAGAGGCAAGAGATCCAATCCAAGAAACCTCAATCATCTCTACCTACTCTTGATCAACCTTATTATGTTTCAAGTTCCCTTAAATCAATACCTACCCTTCCTCAAGAAACCCATATAGATTAATCTTGGAGACCTTCTTGGGATATTATTCTCAGTTACACCATGCCAAATTTTGTGGAAAAAATTGAACCAATGTAAGTTCCTATCATCCCTCCTCAAGAGCCTCGAAGAGAGTCAATCTAATCTCCAAGAGAACCTAGTATTTTCAAAGTCCTACCTTGGAACCAAGCAGTTGAGTCCTTTGAGAAATAAGAGGAAGAATAAATTGTGCCTATAGTTATTCCCTCATGGAAATTAGTTCAATAAAACATGAAAAAGAAAGAAATAATGAATGTTGAAGAGACTAATACTCAAGCTACATCTGAAATTAATAGAGTGAATCATGAGGATGATGAATAAAATCAAGTATCTATAGCCCATATCAATTCACTCTCTCTCTAAACATTCCCAAAAGAGTATTTTATCCTCAAATTTTCAATTTTTAAGAGTAGTCCCTTCATTCGCAAGAAAATTCATGAGTATATTCATTACCCCCCTACCATCTCCCTACATGAGGAGGACTCTGTTCTATGGAGGATAAAGGAAAAAGTTGTAGTTATAGGTGAGTTTCAAGGAGAGTGTGATAAGGATGTTTCAAGTGTGCATGAAGAGTAAATTTTAATTATCAGTCCCCTTGGTGAGAGTAGAGGGAATTTAACTTTTAGAGAAGATGAAGCTATTAAAGCATAAGGTATAGAAGATGTTGAGTTATTTCAAGATCTCTCATTTGATGTGATTGACTACCATGACAAAGAGATCATAGTTGATGAATAAGACATGTCATTAGACCCTCTTGATGATTTTAAATATATTTTTGAAAGAAAAATTTAGTTAGATTCCATTTATGGTATTACAAATGGAAAAAATAATGAAGATCTTGATGACGTACTACTTTTTTTGGTGGCAGCTCCAGTAGAGGTTCTTGATCTAGTTCTAATTGTTTATCAAAATGATGCTAATGAATAGGAGTCAATTCAACAAGTTATAGCTATTATTGAGATTAATGAGGCAGAATTATAGTTGCATCATGATCTTATAGAATACCTTGAGGTTCTTTAAAATCTTTTGGCTATTAATTAGGAAGGTAAACAAGTGGTTTATGTTGTTTCTTCTCATGATGCTAATCAAGAGAATGGTGAAGACATGTGGCAATAGTATGCCAACATTTGTAATGAGTTTGACTTTATTAGGGAACCTAAATGTCCTACAAAGTAGGTTGAGGACATTGAATAAGTGGTTTCTTCTCCAAGACATCAAAGAAGAGACCTTAACAAATTTTTAGCTCTTAAAGAACTAGTTAAAGAATGGCATCACCATTTTGAAATTCCTCAAGACATTGAGTCTCTAAACATATTTAGTGATAAATATGAATTAACTAAAGATGGGTTGATTGATATTTTCGAGAGGCTATATTATATTTCAAGTGATGGTAAGCATCCATATGGATTAAGTGTTAATACAAGATGAATATGTCATTATTGGTGACTGGTTTGATGTTGATTATTTACTTAAAAGTCTATTAAGAGTATTGGCAACCATTAAGTAGTTGAAATAACAAAGCAAAGGTCTAAGGAGTAGATTATTGAACACCCTTACTCATTACATGAATAATATGATCTCAAAGGCTTCCATTTTGATCTAGGAGGATCAATTTTGATAGGTTAGTTTGCACATATTAGTTTGCTTAGGTTTTTTTGGGTTTCATATAAGTGCTTAGCTTGCATGTGTGTTTTGTTAGTTGGTTTACCTTATTTTATGTGTCTTTTTTTCCTTGTTTAGATGTTAAATTAGTCATCTTATCTTTTTTAAGGTTATTGTAGCCAAGGTTAAGGTTTGGTCATGTATTTTTTAGAGTGTGTGAGATTTTAAGTCTAAAAAAGATGTCAATTTATTGGTTTATAGGCATAACAGGTATGCTTCCCAACTGAGCTTCCAAAATATTCAAAATTTTGACCTTAGAGGTCAAAATATCACCCTTATAATTTGAAACTTTTCTTTTCATGCTTTTATAACCTTATTTATAGCTTTGTCATGCCTTTGGTAGTCTTCAAGTGATGATTTGTTAACCTTATTAGCATTGTTTAAGGTAATATTTATGCCAAGATTTATAGTGAATTTAGAGTCAGTGTTTTCATTCCTATGGGTATCTCATGTTGTGTCAAGAGACTATATAGTCTGTCAGGTGAACTCTTTTCACTTGGTCACCAGGTTTAAAGCCCATTAGTCTTGTTTGATGAAATTAAGGTATTTTAGCAAAGTTTAAGTTTTTTGGAGAAACCTAGGTTTGTATTATGACCAAAATAATAATTATCAAGGAAATATATTTGCATGGAAAATTTAATTATATGGTGAGGATTTCGTATGAAGACTTAGGATGTCTTGGATTGATATAATTACTTTATATGATATACTCTCTTTTACACTAGCTTTCTTTATACTTGGAGATGTTTTTTAGGGATTTAAAGATGTTAAAGATGGAATACACATGAAATTAAACTTTTAAAATATTTAAAATTATTTTTCAATTTAATATTGTTAGAATGAAGTTAGAATAATGGTCTACATGTCAAAACAACTCAATTTTTGCTCAAAAAAGGTAGTATTTTGGGTTTGTATAGACTTGATGAGCCCACTTCCAAGAGAAAATGACTTCAAGGTGTATTTTTGTATTATATAGGTCATATACATAAATTTAAATCTTTCACAGGTCTTATAATTCCAAAACATGCTTATTCTCCTCCATCACTCCATTGTCAAGCTTTTAAAGCTAGTTTTCATATGATCAGTATGGACAGAGGAGAGAGAGTTTACTCCTAAATATTTTTCCATGGAGGGGTTATTATTAATATTAATATTTTTTAAATTTTTAATCATATTAATCTCCCCATATTTGTGAAAAAATTATAAGAGTGTGAGGGGGTCAATATGTCCTAGTCATCTAGATTGGGTCTAGGTTTGTCTATGTTTCTTCACTTCAGAACTTAATGAAGAAAAATGGTCATGGTGAGATTATTTTAGGGTAAAATATGATTTATTAAATGTTTTATTTATTAGGTAACTCTTTTAAATAAGGTAATTATGGTACTAAATTAGTCTCATATAGTGTCTTTGAGCATGGTCTACTTAGGTAGCTTCATGGCATGTTTTGGTTTTGATAATTGAGTGCCTTCATCTGCAAGAGTTCTCAATTTTACACCTAGGGAATTCCAAAAATATCACATTAAAACAAAATCCCATATGACTTCATCTTGAAGGATGTTTTTCTAAGGAGATGAGATGGTGAGATAGTCTCCTTAGCAAGGTGCAGTCACCCAAATATGAGTTCCTATTATGAAAAAGTCTTAATTCAGGTTAGTAAGTGATCTTGGTAGGCACTTGTGTAAAGGAAAAGTATTGTTTCATAAAAGGAGGCAATTACATTACATCTTAGAAACTGTGCTCTCTAGGACTTAAGAGACCATTCTTAAGCCTAACTACATAGACTCTCCACAAATTTTAATGAGAAAAATAATAGAACCATCATGGAAAATATCAGTTATTAAGGGGTAAACAAGCAATGGAAGTTTTTTGGAAGAGAATTAAGTAAATTAACATCACTCTTTAAGTTTATTTAAGATGAATTATGATAGTCATAAGAGCAAAAGGTCTAAGTAGGCCTAATAGGACTAATTACCCATACACAAGCCTGTATATCATGATGAAAGAAACTTGATTGATATAAGATAGAAAATAAGCTTGTAGATGACTGAGAAGGAGCATCAAGACAAATTTCCATGCATACTTTTCCCTTAATTCCAATAGTAAATCCAAATAGTTTCGTAAGGTGACATGAATGATGTTAAGAAATGACCACCTACAATACTCATGGAGGTTGAAAAAAATATCTGAGGAGGTTGACTTATTTTAAGAGTTTCAACTCAAGGTTAAAGCATGAAGTTGTGGTATAAAAACTAACCTTATAGGATGGCATGATGAGTTTATTAATAAAATATAGGAGAGATTAAACAAATCAAGTTACAAATAGGTTATTTATCACACTTCAAAGAAGTTTAGGTTGTTTAACATATCTTAAGGTAAAAGTCACTCTTTTGACCTCACATTATAAACCATTTCATGATCAAGTTCATGCATATTTCATGAAAATTCAAGGTGAGATGAGATCAGTGGAGGATGTAATGCATTTTTGTCACTTAGTTAACTCTACCTTACTCTCCCTTGTCCATACAAAGGTAGAAAGAAAACCTAATGATCACCTACAATAGTCACTTAATATGGCTACTTCAAGAATTTATCATGTTGGTCATAGAATCAAGTAGATAGTAAAAGGGTTTGAATAATATTAATGAGAAGACCCCCAGTTCTAATTTTATAATCACTAACTTATTAAGGGTCTTTATCTCACTCATTCTCTCCATTAAGCCCAAACTACCACTTATATCCATGACAAGTTGACACAAATAGTGATCTATGGATGCATTATGTATGGTGAAGACAATTGATTAGGAGAGAGAAGTTAAAGAGAAAGAGCACTTTCATAATGTGTTAAGAGGTGAAATAGGTCTATCTATACCTATTCAAGTCCTTAATGTTATTCACCTTCTATCCTCAATTTTGATAAATCCAAAATCACCACCTACAGTCAACTTAAATGGGCCCAACTGAGCTCTAAGGATAATAAGGTGGATATGAAACACAATGATAAAATTGGAGGTTTAGATGAGTATTAAAATAAATAGAATCTTGTATATTTGTACATAATATAATATATTCTTTAAAATCAATAAACCTCTCAAAATTTACTCGCAGGCCTTAAGGAGTTATAGTCAAGCAAAATGAGTTACACTATGTATAGTGCATGAGGAAAAATTGTGTGAGAGGGATAAATGAGGGGTTTAGTGATTTTCACAAGGTTATAAGGATATTTGGATAGTTTTACAGACCTATTCAAGGTCTTATTACATCTAATTTCTCCAAATAAGCTAAGTAAATAGTTAATGCACACCTTTATGCAGTCTTTCCTTGAAATGAGAATGTGGATAGCAGTCATGGATGTGGTGGTAATGAGTGTTATAGAGATGAGTTTGAATGAAATCTAAGAGTAAGTGTTTAATGGATCCATTTCCATTATATGTGTTTTATAATATCATATTCATAAAGGACAGTGCTCAACCCAAAATAACACAGTCTATTAGTGACATACATGCCCACTTATAATAAAAGTGAAGAGAACATGTTTCTATAAAATTTGAATGTCTAAAAACATAAAGGGAGTGTACATGACCCTGATGAATACCTTTGTCAAGTTTTGGTCTAGTGTTGAGGATAAAAACTTAGGGAATAGACTATGGGGTCAATAAACACAGTTTGAATACAAACCCTTAGGTAGAGAAGAACAAGGTTTTGGAACTTTTTGAAGGTCAATTTTTTTTAAGGATGATGTCAAATAATTTCATGGATCATATAAAACATGTTTATAGTTTTATTTTATATAAAAATGTGTTTTGAGGTTTTAAGACTCGAAAAGACCTTTCTCGGCCTTCATACACAGTCACCTCATTCGAGAGGCAAGTTATTAAAGTTTTGTGCTTATTGTAAGGTTTTAATGGTATATTTAGGTTTATTATGGTGTTTTAGGGGGTACCATACTAAAATTATCTATAATTGGTTTGGTATTTGGGTCTCACAACTATATGAACAATTAACAAGATAGAGAACCCTATTCTACATGACAAAGAGCTCAAGTGGGTCAAATGTTTCCTAAGTAATTACATAAGGTTTTTCTTGGGAATTAAATAAAATATGGGATGTTATATGGGTACTATTTATAAAAATTATTTTCATGGTTTTTGGAATGGACCCCTGGCCTTATAAATCATTTCTAAGAACATAAACCTCTCTAAACCCTTTTAAACCCTATAATTGACCTGATGGAGAATATATGTTTCTTAATGCCATAAAATGGTATTATTTGACCTAAAAATGATAATAATTACATTAAAAACTCTCCTTATCTCTACTTCAAGGTGTTTATTCACATGTGTAGGTATGATACTATATGGTAGGGGGTAAAATATGCATTTTAAAGCTTGTTTATGAGGGTATATATTGTGGAGTGATCTATAAACAATTTAAATAGGTTTATGGGGACTTAAAATAGGTTAAATAATCATAAAAACTCTTTTATAGGTCTCTTAAGTTGTTATACCATCCCTGTAAGTTGGCCAATATGGCTAAAGGTGAGAAAAACTCAGTTTTGCAAGACAAAAATCAATGGTGAAGGCCTATGAGTGAAATAAGAGACTTAAATATCAAGAAATAAGTTTTTTAATTTTTATATAGGTCTAAAAAGGTCATTTTAAACCTCCAAAACTTTCAATTTTCATGAAAAAACATTTCAAACTATCTTGTAAGCATACACAAGCATCTAGGCTTATCAATGACCATTTCATGGTTTGCCCATTTACATGATGCTCTATAATTTTAAATTTGGCGTAGAGGATTTTATTAGGATAGGTAAAGTTAATCAAACACTTTTTGTAGGTTTTACATGTGTGGGTGGCTATTTGGGCCAAATATCTCTTTCTAGGCCAAGGAGGCCTAAGTAGGCCTAATTGGAGAGAGAAATGGAAGAAAAGAGATACTTACACATAGAGTTGGATATTAAAACTTATCATGGAGTTTTAATGGGATATAGGGTCATAAAAAATGTGTTTATTTTTCTAGTATACTCTGTACACTCTTCTTCACAAGGAGGTTTACCTGTTTCAAGGGTTATAAGGAATGAGTGAAAAAGCAAGCAAATGAAACAAAATTGCAAATTTTTTAGGGTTTTATGGCTCCAAGTTACTTTTTTTACATATTATATGTTTTTTATAATCCATCCATGGAGTATAAATTATTTATTGAAGGTAAAACCAAATTTTCACATTCCTATGCCTCAATGCAATTAAAGAGTTCAAGGGGTAAATCAACCAAATAAATGCATAAAACTATTTAATAAGATTTTAAAAGGTTCTTATAATATCCCACACATAATAAAGAACAAAAAATTCATAGTTTTTATTTTAATAAGGATTCAAAGGTTAAAAAGGTCTCCAACACTCTTAATAAGACCTTATTTCCCTTTAATACTTAGTCAAACAGACAAAGTTAAGCAAGTTTAAAGGAGTCTTCTAATAGAAATTTCAATGTGGAGAGACCTAATAAATTAATTAGGATAATTTTCCAATTGAGGAATTAATTAATACAATAAGACCTATTTTCAAGGAAGAAGACTCATTCATCAAAGAAGATAAGTAAGCTAATATATAGGGTGTGTAAGCAAGAATGTAGGCACTTTAGTTGGTAAAACTTGACAAATCAATGCACAAGAATTATTAAAACATTAAGCATGCTTACCCTTACACTATTTCATATTTTTATAAGAGAGGAAAGGATAAAATTAAGGAACTACTATGTTGGAGTTGGAGGAAGACTACGTAAATGACACGTTCCTAATTTATTGGTTGGTGTATTTCTCTCTCTCCTTTCTCACTTTTTCTTTAAGTAATCCTATGTTTGTAATTTTTAATGATCCTTAGTCTAAGTTTTGTTAGATCCCTTCTAAAAAAAACACTTTTACTTTCCTCTTTAGAATTAATAAGACTGAATTCATGCCTCCTTAATGTTTGTGACTAGTGTATATTCATGGTTAGTTGATGAATGATAATGATAGTGCATGTTTCATTTTATTTATTTATCTATTTGTTACCTATTTGTAGGTGTTAGTTTATACTTATAGGTTGTATAGTTTTCCTTAATAATATTTTATAAATGGCAAGTGTAATCTTTCCATGGTGTTTTTGAGAGACCTATTGATTAGTTACCTTAGATCATGCATCAAGCTAAGCCTCTATATGAAATATTGATGTTTATAAAACTTCATTTGAGAAGTGTAATCAGGTCCACATTTTTATTCATAATTTATAGACGCATATTATACAAGTGATGGACACACACATTTTTGTGTATTAATTTATTTATATATGCTTCCTTTCCTTTTATTTTATCTTCTTTTATTTTCTCTGGCAAGTTGGTAGTGTAGAGTAGAGAACCTATTTGATACATCAGGGGGAGACAGCCCTTAAAATATATATATTCAATCCATATTTTAGGCTACCCATAGCCTAGAATTGTATCCATCTTACTTTAGACTTTGAAGGATTAAAAATACCTTCACAAGGGTAGAAGTCTAGTAGATAACAATAATGAATTTACATACCTAGTCAATGGATAATTTTTGAAGCATTATTTCATGGATACTCCATCTAGAGAGGTCTCTGAGTAACAATAGATATTTTTGTAGAGGTAGGAGTAGGTTATATTTTATTTATTAGTTAGTTTCTTACTTTTAGTTATTTATTTTCATGAAAATAATTTATGCTTTCTAGATTAGCCATTTTCACTTTTAGTAGTTTGCTTTGCTTAGTCTGGTGTTTTATTTTAGGTAGTTTCTTACTTTTTAGAATAGTTTTCCTTTGATTTCATGGCATTAAAATTGATCATTCCTAGTATAATCAAGTAATAACATGGTTATTTTAGATCTAACATGAATCAATGAGTGTTACACCTTATATATCATAATTATTAATTTAGGTAAGCAATGAGAGAGTTAAACATGATGATGCTATGAAGAAAATGATTTCAATAGGTATATAAAAGTTTATCCCATATCTCCATGTAAATTTATAAATTTTCCCTTATTTACTAGGATCTAATGCACATTAAATTCTTATACTTGTTTGGGGTAATAACTATTGATGTGAGTAAAGTTGATAAGGACATTCCTATGAACCCAAACATACTAGCACTAGCTCAACTTGGTCACCTTATTTATTCCTTTAAAAAAAGATGTATAATCCAAAGTCCAAAATAAAATCAAAGTAGATTAAAATCCTACATGATGAAATAAGATCAATGTATCATGTATCATGAGAATAAAGTAAGGAAGGGTGATCAAATGTATCTCTAACATGGTTGTGATTCTTGACTAATAATAGAGATATGTTTGAGCTTTCCAAATTTATACTATCTTAACACCCAATCAGAATGAACCTACATCTCATCCCATATCTTTGCTAAAATCCTTAGACACGAAGAAAATATATGACCTACACACACACTAGTCCAAGGTATGGGTAAAGTAAGTATGGTGTATTGAGTTATTAGGAGTATCTTTCATATTTATGATCTAATCATATCTTTTATAGTATGGTTCATGATTGATATTATGATTATGAAACTAGAGATTTTGGGTTCTTGAAACTCAAGAGTATTCACCCTTGTGAATCACCATTTATTGTATTCAACATACCCTACCTTGGATTTTATCTAACAAGTGGGGAATTCCTTTTTTTTAAAATATTATTTATTATTTAGGTTATGAATGTGTGCTTGTATGATCTTATTATTTGTGTAAGTTGGATGTTTTAAGCATTAAATCACTATTGGGTGCACCTATTTTCTCCTAATATTCCATTATACCCCTAGTTTCATTAGAATAACTTATTGGGACTAATCTGTAAATTGAAATTTTTGAAGTTTGCTATGTATGACAAGTATTTGGGTTTGTTTATTTTGGTTCTTTTTTTAGAGCTACTTATTTAGATCATTTTAGTCAGCATTACAAACATTTTTTCTCTTTGTCAACCTTCAATCTTTGGGAACTTTTTAGTTATAAACTATTCATTTGAGAACTTTATTTCACATTTTATTATGATTAGTAAATTTTCAATCAATAACCTTCCTTTGAATCAATTTCTTTAGCACTTATTATGTAGTAAATTTACTTTAGAAACTTTGGTCTTCAAAAGATTCTAGTCTTTGATAACTTTCTCTCTAGAATATTTCATTTAGAAGGTTTTGATTGGGAACTTTTTCCTCGGTAAAATATTCTTGAACAATAATATCCTTGAATAAAACTTGGTTTTTGTGATCTTTGATGACTTTCATTAAAAGCCTTTTAGTTGTGAACTTTCTCTTTGGTGACTTTCCCTGACAGATCTTCCTAAACAATAGCATTTTGGTTTTTGGGGTATTTTGTTTAAAACCCTAGGCTTACCATATCATATTGTTTAGATCAAATGCAAAGGTTGACTCATTTTTCTAAACCACATAGTGATAAATGTAAAAAGAATAAGTA
The DNA here is from genome assembly GCA_037957365.1 of Torreya grandis. NCBI lineage: Eukaryota > Viridiplantae > Streptophyta > Pinopsida > Cupressales > Taxaceae > Torreya > Torreya grandis. Next base: position 1,064,901 of record JARHVA010001675.1, read on the forward strand.
ACACCATGGCAACACAAATGAATAAGCATCCTACGTGGCATGCCTACTAGGCATAAGTGGTTAAGTTCAAATTGAATGAAAGTGATGAGTTCATAGATGTTGGTGATTAATGGAACATGAACTAGAATGAGTTCTAAAATATATAACATTGATCCACTAATAGATATCATATCATTTTATTGTCATTAAGTTTGAGTGCATATAGCCTTTTGTGACTTAAAAATTCCTAGTTGCATCTGAAACAATCTATAATTTGTATAATAGAGTTCTAGGCCACCATTTTCAAAAGCTCCAATCACACCAGTATTAAGAACCAATAATGGCATCTTCATATAGTACATATAAGGGATCTCCACTACCATCTAGGTTCTCTATTAAGGATTCAAAATAATACCTAGACATAGTTTTTGATGCAACAATTTTCAATTGTGCCCAAGATAATTACTCGACTCTATGGGAAGTTTTAGAGAATGTTGACCCATTTTCATGTGAGGAAGATGTCTCCATAGAATAATAAATGGTTACAGTTGACTTACTACCATTTAAATCATAGGCAATCCATTATGTAGCTACCAAACTATAAGTTATGCCATACATTGACTTATTACGAGACTTGTTCTTTGAAAGGATAAGTGTAGATGGTGGCTATCTACACTATGTCAATACTAACATAGTCATTGCATATATATCATGTGATGTATTCATGAGGTATTTATGTTTTTCCATTCTAGACACTACATTTGATTTGTATAATGTGGCTATTTTGAGGGAAAATAATAAAATAGAATAATTAATGAGGAAATGGCTTATTCCAAGGGAGACCTTCATGCTCAATGAAATAGTTAAGAACGTAATTCCTATCACCAAATTTTGGATGGGAATTTATATTGGCATGGCATTATTAAATCAACTATTTGGTCACCCAAGTATTCATTTCCTTCATTTGGAGTGGGTTCCACTCCTTAACCCACTCATCACTTATGAGTGCCACTATGCATTGGGGGAGGTTATCAATACCCACCTACAAAAATAAATATTTTACAAAGATAAGAGGCCCGAAGGTGGAAAATTATACATGATGTCATATCTTTTGGATGTAGTCATGAGGACTATCTATAGACATAATGGGGCTCTATAGAATCTTAACCCTGACAACATTAAGAATAGAATCTATAACTTCTACTCTTTTATCCACATTTATGTGTATGTGAGAAAATTTTATATAATTTTAAAGGACATGTATCCTCAATTTCGGATGACAATTCATGGCTAACCTCTAGCCAAGGTATCCAAGAGCATTTCCAATATGCTCATATATTTAGGTGATTATTGGTTATACCCAGATTATATAGTTATCATGGTTGTTAGACATAAGGTAGACCCTCTTGAGCTCCCCAAATTCATCCCAAAAAAAATTTTCAAACAAGATATGGCTTTCTAATTATGTAATGGGATGGATGAGGACTTGACCAAGAGTAAGTAGAGTAGATACCATGACTCACATTTCATAATTGGGAGAATGTAATACACATACAAAATACATTTTAAATATATTGGTAATGCAATTAAGTATTATGACTTGGATACTCTACCATATAGGTATTGGGACCCCCATGGGAGAGTATAAAAAATGGTTCATGATCTATTCATCCTTTAAAATCATGAACCTTTCAACCATGACTTCTTGTTCCTCAATGTAAAAGATGATAAAGAAGTCAAGGAAAGGGATAAGACTATTGGCCTGAGTGAAGACTGGATAAAGGTAATTGACAAAAATCCTTCTTTTACTTGGATACTTATCCACCAAATAAATAGTGGTCTTGGAGATACTTGTCCAACAAAGAAACAATCTTATAAGTGACCTTTCAAGAACATAGAGCCTTCTTTTATTCCTTACCCTTCTTTCCCTTTTTTATTTTTATTTTAGATCTACCCACCATAGAGTAACTATCCACCCATACAAATCATTTAGTGATTACTTTATATTAGATTTAACACATCCATCCATAAATTTGATTAAATAATTTACAAGCTCAACTTGTTATTCCACCACCTAGTTGTTTTATCCACAAATTTGTAGCTCGTGCCCTAGAGTCAAACTTCATTCCATAGAGATACCAAAATGTTAGAGGTAGCCTCATTCATTCTTATATGGATGTGCATAAAACCCATATCAACAGTAATCTTGCATCTTTTTAGAGAAATAAGATGAATCTCTAAGAAACTAACCAAGGTAGGTGTGTACTCACATAATTATTCTTTCATGAAAAGAGCATGTTATATTTTAATAAGTTGTTAATTGCATTGTTGTGTACATATTATCATAACCTAACTTATGATGTTGTTAATGGGTGAATGTCAAAGGGTTATGATATAATCTTCCTAGATATGAATTATATGGAATGGATTAAGGTGACCTTGCACATTCTTTATATTATGATGATAAATCAATCAATCGATAAATCTGCACTTATAATAAAGATTGAAATCCATGAAGAGATTATAATCATGTTGAAATACTATATAGTTATGTGGTAGTAAAATGGAATGAATAAATATGATAATAATAAATTTTCTCATAATGAGAACTTGTCAATTTTGATTGCTAAAATTGTTAACTACCTTGGGCACTTGTAAATAACTATGTCAATAGGAATCAGAAGGAGGCAACTGTAGATGTGCCCTTCTATTGAAATAATAGCTCTACATCTTTATTTCCATGAATATTATGTTTACACATAAAGGTGGGACCAATTTAAGGTGACATTATATCTAAATTTTCATGTTGAAGTAGAGGCATAGGGTACTAGCTACTTGATTGTATCATTTTGTGTAGTAGTATTGGTGTAGTACCCTCCTACATGTTAGTATAGAAATTGATAGTGTCATTTGGTGTGGTGTTAGTGGTGTGGCTCCCTCCTACATGTTATTACTCATAATCAAACAAAAATTATTTTGGTATGATAAAGTGGTAATTGGATCCATAAGAAATTATATTAAGTAATGATTAGTGGATCACTGATGTCTTCTTATATTATTGCTTTTTCCCCTTGAGTGGTTTGTAGAGCCACATAGTGACCATGTTGTGATCTAATTTTTATTAAATGTGCTTACCAAACTTATTTTAATTTGTCTAATATTTATTTATGTTACTTGTAAACCATTATTATTTTCTTCTTAAATTCAAATGTTTCAAGCTCAAGGTAGATCATGGAATTCATTGATGATTTTTTTGGATTTAATTTCATTATTGAGACTACTTGGTCTCCTTTCTATTGATTTTTCACTTACATGATCAGTGGATGTTTCTTCAAGTGATTATGATGCTTTATTATATTGTTTTCATGTGTTAATATATGCATATATGTTACTTAGGGTGAGTTTAGGTGAAAAGAAGTAGCTTGTAACATATATTATCAACTATCTCTTATGCTCTATGATTTGACATGACTAATTTCTTTTACACATTGATTATCTCTTACTATCTACATTTAGACATGCTTGGGTCTATCTTTAAATCAACTATCTCTTAATATCTTCAATTTGAGATGCTTGGGGTCATCTAAACATTGACTATCTCTTACTTTATATGCTTTGACATGCATGGATTTATCTACACATTAACTATCTCTTACTATCTACACTTTGACATGTTTATGGCCATATGCACATTGACTATCTCTTACTCTCTGCACATTGACATGCCTAGGGCCATCTATACATAGACTATATTTTAATCTTTATGCTTTAACATGTCTTGGGTTTTTTTTTAATCAACTATCTCTTACACTCTATGCCTTGACATTCCTAGGGCCATCTACATATTAATTATCTTATCTAGTGGACCAATGTCCTAAGGGCTACATATACATTGATTTACATATAATTATATTGACTAGTGGACTAATGTCCTTAGAGTCTCCTATATATTGAGCTACACATGATATCTTGGCTTGTAGGTTGAGATCCCAATAACTTCATATATATGGATTAACATATTATTCTCTCAGTTTATGAACTGACATTCTTAGATCCTATGTAATGAAATCACATGGTAGTAGGTTGCTTAACACCTTCAATGAATGGCATGATTTATTAAAAAGGATACAGTCCCATGTTTGTGCTCTTCTTTAGAGTAGTTGATGTGATTCAAGGTATTTTACCCATGATCTACTCATTTTAAAAGACCTTGGTGTTTAGATAGCACTAGAAATGGTGAATTGGCATTGCCTCATATGATTATAATGAGTTAAATGTGAATTAAATATGGTTTAAATTCACTCAAAATAGTATGAACATGGATGGATACCTAATTTATTAGGATGGTTTTTATGGTATTTGGCACCCGTCATTCTTCTCTTTGAATGAATGGTACATCTAAGGAATACTTGGACTCTCAATCTCATAGTGGATAAACTATGGATCTCACTGATTACGATAGTTGTGTTTAATGTATGGTCTAAAATAGAGTGAATTTCCTTTCTTATAATTACTCATAATTCAACCATCATCATATTAAATAAAACAACTTAGAACAGATAGTTGCCTTTAGCATGACTCACCATCATCTAATGTAACCAGTGAAGTATTGCATGGTAGGTAGCCATGAAGTAAGGTGTGGATTTGAAATTAAAAAAAAAATCATCTCTAAATTATAGAGATTTTGATTAAAGTAATTTTAAACTATTATGACCTATAATTGAAGCATCTTTATGATTTGTTTATAGGAAATTCTCATTATGTTGAAATGTTAGTAATAATCTTGCAAGAAAATTATGGGAAATGGATAATTTGTTCCCCCTTAATTGCATGAAGTGATTCTATTATTGTGTGTATATTTTTATATGTTATTTTCTCACTACGTTATGGTGGTTTTTGAGCAACATATTCATGTTGGTAGTGTATCAAAGTCCTCCTATGCTGGACATGGTAGAAGGGTGTTTGATCCTTCCATGAATGTCATGTTGGTAGAAATTGAAGTCCTAATATGTTAGGCATGATGGTAGGTTTTTCAAATTTATCATGACCATTGATAGGAAAATTATGTGAATAAGAATCCTTGTAAAAATGAAACTCATGAATTAGTCTGCAAAGATTGAAGTGATTATGTCACACTATTCTAAAAGCTAGTAAGAAACTTGGTATCAAAAATTGATAAACCAGGGATGTATAAATATTGAAAAGAAAAATATGACTCAAAATATTATATTCATGTGGGTCATACCCTCATATGTGCTTAAAAAACCTTAAAAATGATAAATAAATAAAATCAAGGGCTATTGTAAATATATAGGAATAGTGTGATTGGTTTTAGGTAATTTATGGTGATGATTAGTAGTCCAGTGGATTTAGAAACCTTGTTGGATGAACAAAGTAGTCCAATGTTAATGATGATGCCCTCTTTAAAGGGGGAGAATGTAAGGACCCTAATGATAAAATAATGTGACTATTTTAAACCAATGGTTATTCTCCATTGGTGGTGCTGACTATGAAGGTAAGAGGATTATGCACATGATGCATGTTGGTTTAACAATGCTTAAATTATTACCTTATGCTACAATTGAAATTACATATGTATTATGTGTTATAAGAATATCACTTAATGACCTTGTGAATAGCTTGGTAAGATAACTATGTTTTTTAAATTAAATGATCTAGAATTCTATAATTGTAATCTTTGGCTATTAAGATGGCATATTTCATGGGTGTAATAAGTGTGCAAGAATAGGTTATTTATAATGAAGGAACAAGGGCTATACCAGTCATAGTTATATCATGTGTGGTCCTATATTTAACCCAAATATTGTCTTGATCCTTGTCTAATCCTAATTGAATGCCTTATATGTCATTCAACCCTTTATTTAGTGTTGGCATGTCTTAGTAGATTGTAATCATTATTGGGTTGGTTGACACCTTTGGTTGGTCATGTCCAATGTATGGGGACAAAGTAGACCAACATCTAGAATGCCTTGTAGAATAATTATAGACTTTTTATTTAATTTCCTTTATCTTGAGACCTATGTAGGGAGGTGGAATATCTTATAAGCAACTTTAGGACTCTACTAGAGCCACCATGTGCCATTTTGACTAAAAATAGAACATCTATTTATGAAGGTATGGGCTGGTGATAAGAGTGGTTAGTCAATCCAAGGAAATAAAAAACACATGTCATGTTCTAGTTTGGTTTTAAGGAGGATAAAATGTGTATTTGAGAAGGGTGAATCTCTAATACTATAGTTTGGGTTTTTTGCTATTTTTGGCCACCTTCGAAACAAAGGAAAAAAAGAAAGAAAACCAAAAAAAGCCTAGAGAGGGAGAACCTTGGATGGTAGAAAAGTTTTATAGAAGATCCATGAAAGGGACTAGATCATTTGGTAGGTTTTTTATGACTTAACTATTCTACTGATTATTAAATGAAGTTTGTGTGATTCTTGATTGATTATTGTGTCAATAAGAATAAGCCTATTTGGCTTACTCCTTATCCTTGATTATTTTCCTATGGTTGTGTTTGGGTGACCTATAGTGTTATTAACCCTTGTGTAGGAGTTTAGACATGAGATATTCCTCCATGACATATGTAACTATTATATTTCTACTTATCTAGACATTATGGTATTCATTGTGTAAGACTTATGATGCCTTGAAATTTCACTTTCTTCATGATGGAGGAATGGGTAGGTCTATCATATTGGACATGATGGTAGGTTGCCTAAGTCCTCTCATGACTGATTATAGAATACATCTCAGTGGTTGCCTGATGGATCCTATCCTTATGATCTTGGTGGTTTCTCTTTTGTGTATTTTACTTGCTAAAAATATATTCAAGTTTGGTAACCTCTTGACTTAGATATACTTGGATTGTCACCTTATGAGTAATTATCTCCTTAACCCCAAGATATATTAATTGATTTTTGCCTTTACTTACATTTCAACATGATATGAACATGCTTGGAGCTATAATTCCTAATTGAGGGGCCTAGAGTAGTCGTATAATGATGATAAAAGGTTGGGAGGTAAGCCCACCTTTTGTTGGTTGAAGTTTGACCTAGAGTAAAGAGGAACTCATCTTCAACCATTAATTATTCTTATTTTTTTACTTTATATAATTGGATATAAGCCAAGGATTATTTATTATCACCTAAACCTATTGTATTTATATATTAATAATTAATTATGGGTCAATTTGTGAGCAATTATTATTATAAAGTTTATCAGTTGAATGTTCTGGTTATTACTATGGAGAACTATTTTATAGTATACTTGGTATGTAGGATTAATAGACCTCCTTGTGATGAATCCTTTTTGAAAATGGAATCCTTGTGGAAGTTTGCATATTCATGATTGAGATTGGCCAAGTAAATAGCCTTAATATATAAACATATTTAAGTTATTCATTGGAAATTCTTGTGTTCACTTGATTCTTGCACCTTGAGTTGCTTGTTTGGAGTTGCTTATAAATGAACTATATGCATATAAAGAATTAGTCTTATATGAAGGCATGTAATTTAGGATACCTATGATTTAGATGATTAATACATATGGTTTTATAATTTTTTTAAAAATATAATTATGTCAAGCCATTCATAATATGGATTATGCTTAGTTAGTCTAGATTTGGTTGGCTAAACATTGTTAATGTTCAATCTAAGAAAGATAAAATATTTAAATACACTTCAAAAGAGTATAATTGATAACCTCATTAGGCCCTGATCATATATCTCCCTAAAAGGAATCTATCAAGTGGGAGAAACTTTTAAGATTACATTGTTCTTTTAATAAAATGATGAATATGTTTTCTTGGTCAAAACTTCTTGACATTCAGCCTAAGAAATGAGCTTTGTGCCTCCTCATATATTCTATTATAATTTTTATTATAGAATAAGTTATCCATAAATGAGTGGATCTCAATTATATGGTTGAGTTATTAGTAGGAAGAATAAATTTTCTAAGTATTGGATATTATGATAAATAAATGCCTTATGGAAGGATTCTGAATTAAAGCATTGTATAAGATTTCTAACTTAAACTTTTCCTTTATCTAGACCAACTTTTATAAAAAGAAAAATGATAATAGAGTAGGGCTCTTTGGCTAAAGTAGTTATAATAACTCAATTCAATTAGATGAATCTCGTTATAGATACCTTTGCATGAATTAATTGTTGATTAAAAAAGATTTAGAAGGCCAATCCTAGACTATGTGTCCTTGTACTCTAGAAAGCCACTATCAAACCTCTTGCCTTTAGTTTATTGAAAATGGTCTTTGATTTTACTAATAATAAGTTTGAACTTATAGTAATGGACTAATTAGCTTTTATATTTATCTTGCCTTGTGTTTTTTGGGAAATGAACTAAACTAATAAAAATATTAGTTTAGTGTCATAAGCTTGTCTAAGCCTTGACGCTTTTCATTTTATTGATTTCTAGTTTGATCAGCTTCATAATTTAGACTTAAGGTTTATATGCTTCACTTTGAACATTGGATTCTAGCTTATTTGAGTTATTCTATGTATAATAATGGTGCAATTGGTATTTAATTATTGATTATGCCATTCTTCTATGCAAAATATCTTTACCAAGCTAAAATCCAGCATTCAAATCAAAATGTAGAAACCTTAATGTTAAATTATGAAGTTAATCAAATTGAAAAGTAATAAAATGAAAAGTATTAAGGATTAGACAAGCCTATTATACTAAACCAATATTCTTATTTGTTTGATCAATCACCAAAAAATCACAAGGCAAGTTCAATCTAAAATCCAACTAGTCCATTCCTAGATGTTCAAACTTTTTACTATTGAACTCAAAGACCATTTTTTATAAACCAAGGGAAAGAGTTTTATAATGTATTTCTAGAATACAATAATATAGATTCTATGATTGGACTTTTAAATCCTTTTTAATCAACAGCTAATTCATGTAAATGTCTTAATAGTGAGACCCATCTGATTGCCTTGTATTATTATAACTACTTTAACCAAAGATCCTAGCTCTATTATCATTTTCCTTTTAATAAAGGTTGGTATAGATAAAGGAAAAGTATAAGGAATAAATTTTATAAAATTATTTAATTCAAAATCCTTCCATAAGGCATTTTTTTATTAGAATAACCAACACTTAGACTATACATTCTTATTATGCATTTATTCTTCCTAAAAAGTGCTCAGCCATCTAATTGAGATCCAATCATTTATGGATAGCTTTATTTATAATATAAATTATAATAGAATATGATGAGGTGTAAATCTCTTTTTTTAGGCTAAATGTCAAGAAGTTTTGACCAAGAAAGCATATTCATCATTTTATTAAAATAAACCTACAGGCTTAAAAATTGTTCTCTAATTAACGGATTCCTTCCAGGGAGATCTATGGTCAAGGCCTAATTAGGTTCTAAATAACACTCTTTCTAAATGTTTTTAAATATTTTATCTTTCTTAGATTGAAGCTTAGCAATGGTTAACTAACCAAATCTAGACTAGTTAAGCAAAATCCTATATTATGAATGGCTTAACATAACAATTTAAAAATTAAAAATTAAAAATTAAAAATTAAAAATTAAAAATTAAAACACCTTATGTCTTAATCATCCAAAGCATAGGTAGCCTAAATCACATGCCTTCATCTAGGATTGATTCTTTATATGCATATATTTCATTTATAAGCAACTCCAAATAAGTAACTCAAGGTGCAAGAATCGAGTAAACATAAGAATTTATAATGACTAACTTAAATATGTTTATGTATTAAGGACATTTACTTGGCCAAGATGATTCATGAATATGTAATCCTCTATAAGGATCCATCACAACATGGTTTATTAATCCTACACAACAATTAGACTATAAAATAATTTTATGTAGTAATAACTAGAACATTCAGCTAATAAACTTCATAATAATAGTGGCTCAAAACTAAACCCACAATTGATTATTAACATTTAAATGCAATAGGTTCAACTAAAAATAAATAATCCTTGGCTTATAGTTAGTTACAATAAGTAATAAAATAAGAATAATCAATTTTTTATTATGAGCTCCTCTTTACTCCATGTGCTACTTCAATCAACAAAAGGTGGGCTCACCTCCCAAACTTTTTCCATCATTGAGAAACTACTCTAGACACCACTTAGTAGGACTCAAAACTCTAGGCATGTTTATATCATGGTGTAAATTAAGTAAAGGAAAAAATTAGTCAAGATGTATTGGGGTTAAGGAGATAGTTACTTACAAAGTGTGAATCCAAGCATCTCTAAGTCAATAGGTTACCAACCTTGAATCTATTTTCTGTAAGTAAAATACACAAAAGATAAAACATAATAATCAAAAGGATAGGACCCATCATGCATACATCCACTAATATATATCTTATAATCAGTCATAAGAGGACTTAGGCAACCTACCATCCTATAACATTTAAGCTAACATAGTACTATATCAGCTAGGTTGATATAGTACGAATGATAGAAGACACACTCAAAACTATATCAGGTTAGCTAATACAATACAAGGAAGGAAAAGTATGAAACAGATTATATCAATCTAGATGATATAGTACAATATAATATAATGCCCAAAATTTTGTACCAATTAAAACTCATAAAATAGATAATATTTTTTTATTTATAAAATTATATTGTATTAAAAGGTCAAACATAGTTGTATAAGTGAAACGTCAAGACTATTATAGAAGTCTATTACAAGATTGAATGCTTGATTTATTAAAATTAGCTTTAATAAATTCTTTCATAATTTTTAATATTGATTTAAAGGCCTTGTTAGATAATGAATAAATTTTATTCCCAATAATTTATTTAGATAACCCCTTTTTCAAATGAAAGAGAAAATATTTAAATAAGCTTATTTAATAGCATTTATTTACCAAAAAAACCACTTATAATGAAGAAAGGTTTTAAATCAAATGTTTAAATTTATTTAATCTTACCACTAAGTCATCACAATTTAATTAAATGACTAGTACTCCATTACAAATTTTTATCATTCATTAAAGAGTTAAATATCATCCTTGTTGAAACAACTTTCTACTCCTAATAGATTTACCATAAGATAATAGATTCAACCATTAATAACTCTAAAAATAATAACATATGCATCACCTTACCCTATTAATTATTTAATGCTATATAATATATAATATTAGATTAGACCAATTAGGTTTTAATAAAAATTAAGATTTTTATTTATTTAATTCATCCTCTAAATTACTTAATTATAAAAAAATTACCATTTTCATTTTTTTTAATTTTTGTTATTTATAATACTATTACATCACCTTACATAATATTCTTTATTACAAAATAAAATATTTAATCTATTTAATTTCACTTCTAAATTTATTTAATATAATTAAATTAAAATTCTCATTTTCAATTGAATAATATTTATTAGAAAATTAAATGTCACCCTTTAAAAAAAATTTGAAAGCAAAAATAATAATTTATTAAATAAACTATGTAGGAAAGGTTATATATTTTTGCTTTCAATTTTTTTAATATATATATATATATATATATATATATATATATATATATAACCAAACAAATAAATAAAATCCAAACTTCTTACCCAATTATTACTTCTCAAAACAAACATAATTGCCACTCTATTTATTCTTGAGTAAAAATTATTTTGATTTAAAACAAAAGGTTTAAGAATGATTTGATTAAAATGTCCACTTAAATTTAAATTCAAGTTATCTCTTAATGAGGGATAAGTTCATTTAATACAAATGTTTTAAGAATGATTTTATTAAAATGTCCACATAAATTTAAATTCAAGTTGTCTCTTAGTGAAGGACAAGTTGACAAGTCAAAAGGCTCTCACTTGTTGATGGTGGGTTATATCTCCACCCTAAATTTGTTTCAATATCATCCCTTGGATCTAGGTTACTTTAAATATTCCCTAAATCTTCCTTATGTACACACAAAAGTCATTTTCCAAGTATTTGCTCTCATTTTAATTTTTTTTATTTATTTCTTTTGCAGGTTGAAGAAGATTTGAGAATGAAGATTCAAGAAAAGAATGTCCAAAGTGAATCAAACCTGTTTTATACACACACACACACACACACACACACACACACACACACACACACACACACACACACACACACACACACACACACACACACACACACACACCACATATTAATATTAGTATATTCTATTATATATATATATACACACACACACACACACACACATACATATATATGTGTGTGTGTGTGTGTGTGTGTGTGTGTGTATATATATATATATATATATATATATATATATATATATATATATATATATATATATATATATATATATATATATATATATATATATAACCCTAATTGTTAATAATAATGATTTATAATAGAGTATATATCTATCTATATAATATATATATATATATATATATATATATATATATATATATATATATATATATATATATATATAAAGCATAAAAACTTATATTATTATTTATTCATTCATTCATTTATTTTATTTATTTATTTATTTAATAATGGCTAATGGTTGTCACCTATGTTGGTTGTCCAAAGTGAAGCAAACTTGTTATTTATATATATATAGTTTTTTTTTATTGTTATTGTTATTTTTATTTTTTTCTGTCATAATAACTACCTTTATTTTATTTTTATATGTATTTTATGTGTGAGTGTGTGAAATTAGATTTGTATTTATCATTACTTATGCATGTATACATATTTTTTTAATTATTTTTTTTTTAATTTTTTAATAAATTAGTTTGAATAATATATTATTTTATGAATTATTATTTTGTGTGTGTGTGTATATATATATATATATAACTTCTTTAATAAATTTGATATAATAGTCATTAAAATATTACGATGTAGATACTTATATTTTTTTTTTTCTTTATTTATACAATGGCATAATTGTGCTCATTTATTTTTATGTTAAAATTATATATATATATATATATATATATATATATATATATAGTCTAAACTATATTAATTAATTATTCATTTTATTATTATAATATTTTAATATTTAAATACAACATGAATAACAAAACCAAAACCATATATTTGTACACCTTAAATGAATGCTAATTGATTTTTTTTACAAATGAAATTCATAATTAATTTTTTTTAATTGTCCAGATTTAACATTATACTCAACATAACCAGAAATGTATGTATTATTTAATTGAATAATATTAATGTTTTTTTTATATGGTCTAATATAAGAGAAAAAAATTATACAATCAAATTATCTAATATAAGAGAAGAAAATTTCTACAATCAAATTATAATTTTCATAACTATATGAGAGAGAGAAATGTAAAGTATACATTCTCATTTCAGTATAATAATTCAATGAATCACACCTCTTTCAAAACACAAGTATGAGGGAGAGATAGAGGAATTTTATCTACTTCTTAATCCACTCTTTCTATCTTAACCCATTTGTTATAAGATTCAGTACATATGAATGTTATAAAGATGACTTCCATTCTACCTATCATTCCCAATATTATCAATATATTAACTCGAATAACATGTGGCAAGACTATATTATCATTCCACTAATCACATGAACATTTCAACTTATAAAATAATGCAATGAGTAACACTTGGCATATACATTTTATCACAATAACCATTTTCATAGAGAGGAAGAGGTATAAATTTTCTTGCAAGATAATAATACTATGGATTTAAAATAAGCACATATAATAAGATGTAAAAGATATGGGTCACAAATCCACATAGGTACAAACATTTTATCCTCTTAAAAAAATTATCGAAGTCCATCAAGTAACATGAGGTCACTAGCTTATTCATAAAGCATCAAAATATTACTCTACCAAGAGACATAATGGGAGAGATCTTATAACACTATGATGAATATTAATAAGTTAAAAGGAATCCAAAAAATTAACCAAAGTGCCAATACATCAAGCTCTAATCTCCAATATCTAAGTTCTAAAATAATATCTACACCCAAGCAGAGCAACTTTCAATATTTTTAAACAATCCAAGTAGACCAAAGGAAGGTGTTTGACCACCCATTCTACAAGCATCATTACATAGGATTCTCATTGAGTGAGTTTCATGCATAGCCTCCCCCAAGCCTAAAGGAAAGAGGCATGCCTCAAATGATAATCATAATTTAAAAATATTGAAATGGAAATGACTATAGGTTCCAAAATTAATAAAACAAAATAGTAAAATATTTATAATGAAAAAAAAGAAGGAATTAACCAAGACTTCATTCAAGAGAAGAGAAGAGGACACTTGATTTATTTGTCACATAATTTCATTAATGAACACAAGGTCTTCCCAAAACAAATAAAAAATTTAATATCAAGCAATAATTTTCTCTCCTTAGACCTCCCATAACCCAATATTCACACAAAAAGAAGAAAACAAGAAAGGGAAATAATGGCAAAAATACAAACTAGAAAAACTCAAGAAAAACTTTAAAACAATGGCCTCAAGTCAATCAAAAAATTTATTCATTTTTATTTAAAAGAGATTTATTTAAGAGAAGAGAGAGTATTCAAAAATAAAAAATATTAATCAAAAGACCTATCTCAAACCAAAATCTCTACGTTTCAGTCTTCCAAAAGCCTTTCTCTAAGTAGCCAAACTCTCCAACAATCCAAAATACATACCCTTAAAAAACCAAAAAAAGTTATTTAAAAAGAGAATACAACAAAAAATTACTAATATGAGGATGACACATTTCCATCCTCATCCCAAAGATGTGACCTCCCTCCATAAATTTATCTTACAAACCCCATAGTTACCCTTACACACTCACATGTGTGTTTATTACACTCAAATGCATAACACAACTTTTTGTACAAATAAAATAAGGGTTTCTTGTGGAAGCAAAAATTGAGCCATAAATAAGGGTATTTATATGATCAAAAAGTTTTCAATAGTACTTTAAAAACCCACCTACCTAATGAGTATATGTATGGTTCCAAAAAGAACTTGTAAGACAAGGTTTACTTGTCAAACACTCAATGGAAAAAGTGGTTGAAGGGAAAAATCATAAATTGCACACATTGGTTGGGTTTTTAGGTCAAGTCAAACCCATACCAAGGTTATTAAAATTTAATAGAGAGTTATATAAGTTTAGGTTGATTATTTTAAGAAATTTTAGATTAAAACATCACAATTTAAATAATAAAAATAAAAATCAAAAGAGCATACTATAATAAATTTAATAATTTTTAAAATGAAAGGTGTAAGGATTCAAAATTTGTAAAGGGTCCAAGGTATGCATATGGTATGTTGAGACATGCCTGAATCCATCATAATCACACCTTTGGTCCCCTATAATCTGCACACTCAATACAACATCAAATACATCTAAGAAAATAATCAATATCTAAACAATATGAACAAGCATATATATAATATAATTGTTAATACAAGTATGTCAGAAAATCAAATCATAATATTTGGTTAGTATTATATAATCAACTATAAGGAAAAAAAATCATCATGTTATCCAACATCAATATCTAATTAATTTATACATCCACTCAAGATAATCATGCTAATTAATCATAGTCTACTGAACTAGCTAACCAAGGTACATTGTGATAATCTCATATCCATTGAGTATATAGAAGCTAAAAAACATATGATATGAATAATAATACAATAAAAATAATATAAACTATCTCACATAGATTTTTATACACATCTAAAGGGTCACCTCATATGACAAATATATCAAGATGACTATGGTTTAGAGGTTCAACACAAGGGGTATTACATATAGGGATTTTATAAAATCTATATGGACACTAGATAGAGAATTAAGATGGAAAGTGACTCAAGGGATGTTATACTAATTGTAATGATGGTGTGATAAAATGGTATGTAAACAGGTCTCTCAAAGTACCATGATTTGATCCCACCCTATTATCAGTTCTCCTTTTAAGGCATGCACTCAAGGAAATTGGTGTGTCAATAAGCCCCTACAAGAGAAATAATTAGTAAAGTGATAAAAATATCAAGTTTATACATATTCTGTCATGTCCCCTTTTTAGTCGACATGTACAGAGTAGATGATTAGCCTATTATGCGACCCTCGTAGGCTAATGAGGTGGATAGAGGGTCTTGATGGAGCTGGGCTTGGCTTTCGTTCGGGCACTTTCGGGCATGAATTAAGGGAGATATTAATATTTGATTGATTTAATCAAATATTAATTATTTGAACTAATTTTAATTAATTATTAATTAATAATTAATTATTAATTAATAATTAATTAATTATTAATTATTAATGATTTGGTCTAATTTGAGGATGCAAATTCTAAATTAAGACTTGGTCTAATTTTAAGACCCTAGTTCTAATTTAAGGAAGTCTAATTTAAGGGAGTCTAATTTTAGCAAGCACACCTTTGGAGGTGTATAAGAATCTCTCATGAGAGAGAGTTTGGAAGCATGCTTATTATTGATATTGATTCTTGTTAAGAAATTCTTCTGTGAAGACTGAGCCAAGGGTTCCAGGATTCCAATTGCAGTGAAGAACGTCAACTCTTCATTGTGTGCGATTCAGAGGTTGTGAAAGATCAGCCGATCTATTGCCGAATTGAGAGATAACTTCACATAGAAGTTATCATAGTATTACAGGTAATTGAGAGATAACTTCACACAGAAGTTATCATAGTATTACAGGTATTTGAGAGATAACTTCACTCAGAAGCTATCACAAGGGTTTACAGGTATTTTCTTTATTTTGGGTTTTTGATTCAAGAATTATCCAGATATAGATCTTTTGTGTCAGCCCATAATTCTATAGATCAGGATCAGGCATACAGGGTGTGTTATATCAGCGGCTGTACGACTTCCGTACAGATCTGTGAAAAATCCGTACGCATCTACAGAAAGTTCAGGTACCGACATCGGCGAACAGGAACTTACAGAGACCGACATCGGTCGACTCATCACCGACGTCGGCAAGGGGACTACTACAGGTCGACCGACGACGGCAGTATAACCGACGTCGGCGACTGTGTTTTTTACACAGCAGGCCGAGACGTGCCAGATTCAACCCAGTTCATGGAATATTCAGGCTATGAGGCCGAACTTTCGATATTCTTTGTATACCTGACAGAGGATCTCAAATTGTAAGCTTATGAGCAAATAAAAAGAAATTATACTGTGATTTATTCATCTATTTGAAGATATTTTGCAGAAATTCAGATAAGCAATTTGGAGCTTTGTTTTGATATTCGAAGGGATATCACAGTGGTATCAGAGCTTTGGTCTTTGGTATCAGAGTTTTTGTGCAGATAAGAGAGCCCCTAGTGTCTTTCATATATCCCTATTTGGAGGGGATATTACAGTGGTATCAGAGCTAAATCCTGCCATCCTGAGGGTTTAGAAATTTTATGCAGCCACAAGAGTTGCGACCACACGGGTATTACACACGCAGTAAAGCTTTACTTGAAGGCACTCAAGTTCTAGAACAACCGCTAGAAGACATGGGTGACGATATTGGTAGGGCCCGTATTCCTCATCATCCGAGAGACCAAGATGATCCAGAGGTTTTACTTACTCTTAGAGAACTACGAGAAGGGCAAAGGCAGAATAACCAGGTATTACAGCAGTTGGCAGCAGCACTGCCAAGATTGGGTTCTCCGAGGAGACATTCTCCACACCGTGAAGATGTCAGGAGTGATGCAGGATCACAGAGAGGCCATGGGACTATTTCTCGTACAATGAATAGGCCTACTAGGCCTATCTTTGTGAGACAGGAAGCAGAAGAGGTTATAGCAGGTGAAGAGCATGAGGAGGAATTTATAGACACATTCAGGGCAGCAACTGACGAGTGGGAGTCATTACCACCTGTGGTCAGGGAGATGATTACTTTTGACCGATTCCTCACACAAAGGAAAGAACATTATCGAGGTCGACAGAATGGGAGACCAAGGCCCCAGAACAATGATCTGAAGCAGGCTACGAGTAGGCTCACACTAGCAACATTTGACGGTAGTGGTAAGGTGACAGCACAGGCCTGGGTTAGTAAGCTGGATACATTTCTCACATTGCGACCGATGGGTGAGGAAGATGCTATCAGATATGCGACACTACATCTTGAGGGAGTAGCTCACGATTGGTGGCACCATGGGATGGTGACACTCCATCATGATCGGATCACTTCTTATCAGGAGTTTATGGACAGGCTGGTAGAGCGTTTTGACAGGAGGGATCCAGAGTCCTATTTCCGAGAGTTGGCACAGTTGCGCCAAAGCAGCAGTCTAGAGTCTTACATTGGTGACTTCCAGAAGTTATCAGTTATGGTTCCTGACATTTCAGAGAGGCGACTAGTAGTACTCTTCATGGAGGGCTTGACAGAACCATTGAGAGGTTGGATCAAAGGCTTTGATCCTCCTTCCTTACAGGAAGCTATGAAGAAAGCGCGCAGTATGGAGATGGCGGCACCATCAAGTAGATCTAACTCCAGAGGTACTTCTTCATCGAGAGACCATAAGCACTCCAACGGGGATACCGAGAGACCGGATTTTAACATAGATAAATCCGGGGTTAAAAATGATTCAAAGGCCAATCCAACAGCACCACCTTTGGATCGTGAGGCACTTAATGATCTATGCAGGAAGAAGCTTTGCTTCTACTGCAAAGGTCCATATGATATCCATCACGATTGCCCTTTGAGGCCTAAGGGCAAAGCAAATCGTGTGATGTGGGCGTATTATGAGGATGCAGAATCAGAAGATTCCGAACAGCAGGGTAGTTCTGAGGAGGCAGAGGCTTCAGAGCCTAAGGCAGAGGTAGATTTAGAGCTTCATATACAGGAGGCACGCCTATCCAGCATTCAGTCGGATGAGTCATTCAGACTCCGTGGAGTTTTGGCAGGGCAGAAGGTTACCACCCTTCTTGATACAGGAGCTACACATAATTTCATAGATGCTAGATTGGTGGAGGAGCGTGGACTCACTACCGAAGATTTTGAGGGGATTAGAGTTAAGGTAGCCGATGGTCACACTCTTAGGTGTGAGCGCATGATTAGAGATCTCCCATTGCGCTTGAACAACTACGAGTTCAAGGCTAATTATTTTGTAGTGAACATGGGGGACATAGAATTAGTCTTGGGTATGAAGTGGCTTCATTCATTTGAGGAAGTTACTCTTCATCTCAAAGATATGGAGGTTTGTTTTCAGGTTGATGGGAAAACACATATTCTTAAGGCAATACGGGGCAGCAGCTTCAAGCATATGTTTTTTCATCAGATGGAGATGCCTATACTACAGGACATGATAGAGTGCGATGATGAGGGCACATTGGCACCAACACAGGAGAGATATGAGGACGAGCTTTGTCTTGAGGTGAGTTCAGTTCAAGAGTCAGCACATGTGGTAGAGGCTCAGCTTTCTTTTACAGGGGGGTCACATGTTGATGACGATATGCGTACAGGAGACAGAGGTGATGTGACGCCATTGGATGAGAGTGGTGATGGACAGGGCCTGGAGTTTGTGTTGGTTGATAGCACTGTAGATCGAGACTTCATTTGGGATCCCGGTATTCAGCGATTGCTTGAGGGCAAGCAATTTTAGGAGGGGCGGATTGTCATGTCCCCTTTTTAGTCGACATGTACAGAGTAGATGATTAGCCTATTATGCGACCCTCGTAGGCTAATGAGGTGGATAGAGGGTCTTGATGGAGCTGGGCTTGGCTTTCGTTCGGGCACTTTCGGGCATGAATCAAGGGAGATATTAATATTTGATTGATTTAATCAAATATTAATTATTTGAACTAATTTTAATTAATTATTAATTAATTATTAATTATTAATTAATAATTAATTAATTATTAATTATTAATGATTTGGTCTAATTTGAGGATGCAAATTCTAAATTAAGACTTGGTCTAATTTTAAGACCCTAGTTCTAATTTAAGGAAGTCTAATTTAAGGGAGTCTAATTTTAGCAAGCACACCTTTGGAGGTGTATAAGAATCTCTCATGAGAGAGAGTTTGGAAGCATGCTTATTATTGATATTGATTCTTGTTAAGAAATTCTTCTGTGAAGACTGAGCCAAGGGTTCCAGGATTCCAAT